>JAGDYQ010000164.1:1058380-1175167 GCA_021962125.1 Bulinus truncatus
ATTATAGCTCACTGTTAAAATATGAGCACTCCAGTTATATTATAGCTCACTGTTCCAAAATATGAGCACTCCAGTTATATTATAGCTCACTGTTAAAAATATGAGCACTCCAGTTATATTATAGCTCACTGTTAAAATATGAGCACTCCAGTTATATTATAGCTCACTGTTAAAATATGAGCACTCCAGTTATATTATAGCTCACTGTTAAAATATGAGCACTCTAGTTATATTATAGCTCACTGTTAAAATATGAGCACTCCAGTTATATTATAGCTCACTGTTAAAATATGAGCACTCCAGTTATATTATAGCTCACTGTTAATTCCCGTTAACTTGATTCACACAGCCACAACTCCACCGAGTTGCCAACTAACGGACATAGTATAAACACTTCTCAAATATAATCGCAAATTGAATTTATAAAAATAGCATAAATCAAAATACGATGTAAACGCAACAAATCTTAAACAAATTAAACATGAGTGTCTAATCTGTTTATTATAGACTTAAATTATATTGAATTTTAAACATAATTTTTTCCCGAAAAAAATTTCAGTTCTACTCACATTTCGTGACAAATATCACACAAGTAATTATCCTCTTAGGGTGTGAATCTCTTGGTTTTCGCCATTCAGATTTCTGTCAGTCTAGTCAATTGAAGTCTTTCATCACATTCCTTTATTTATTTCTGCATCTCTTATCACCTCTCTCTCTTTTTTTCAAGTACAATTAATTAATAAACTTAATTTACGAAATCAAGAATTTCGCTTCTAGTTTAGTTGATGCGCATTATCGTGAAGAATGCGGGCGCAGATTGGGGGGGGGGGGGGGTCTCTTGCTCGACCATGCCTAAGGGCGTCACTGTAATAATTCCCGTTAGTCGTAACTCGAGTTGCATTCAGATAATGTGACCTTTTTTTTCAGCCATAATTCTTCTCTCAATCGTTCATCATCCTTCCATTTGATTTTTTCCAGTAATCGAATGAGTCACCACAAACTTTGACTTTAAGGACATGAATCATGTCCCGGAATAAGACTCGCGGATGCTTCAACTTGTGCGCCATATCTGCAACATGCAATAGCAGAAGTAAAATCTTCTGACAACTCACGAAGTTTAATTTAATTGGTCGTTATTAAGAAACGACATTTGGTTCAACGCTGATAGTGTTAACATCTTTAAAAAAAATATTAAATAACAACTTATTGGCAGGTTATAATTTAATTTACATGTGTGTTGTTATTTCTTAATACAAACTAACACGAAGCACGAGTCACGGGGGGGAGGGGGGACGGATTCAGCCACAAAGCGTTTTTTTTTTAAAATCTACTTTCATCTCCAAACTCTACCCGAAACTCGTTTAGAGATGCTGTCATAATTCATAATAAAAATCTCAGTAAACGGTCACTTGATAGAGAGAGAACTGTGCTTCACACACTTTTGTGATGATTCGTAACACGTCTGTTGATAAAAATAAAATGTTAAAAGACACAATCTAAAATTACGGTACCTATTCGTGATCAAGTAAGTACTTCACGCTGTCGGAGCTCAGCTTCAAATGAGCCCGCGACCCGTCGTAGGGCGATGCTTCCCACAAAGGTATCACAATACAAACCCAACCCATCTGACATCACCTTATTACACCTCTGCGCAAAGACCAACAGCAATATATAAAATATTATAATTAGGTAGCGGCTAGCGGCAATCCCTATCCCACAGACTTAAGTATTACAAAAGTATTGGTTCGCTACTCTCTATTGATTTGTTCACCTGACCCCCTCCACACACACAAAATGTACGCAGTGGCCCAACTAAATAGCAACATGTAGGAATAAAGCAAGTTTCACCGTCCAAAAAAAAAAGAGCAAATAAAATTTAAAATTTGTAAAGTAAAGTTCGAACGCATAGGGTTTGGATCCCTCCCCTTCTCCCAACCAATAGGTTATTCTAACCTGTCTGTGCGCACACACATTAACAAAAGTTGGTTTATTTAGTAGGCCTGCACAGCCGAAATTTTGAGCATAGCCCATGACCTTATGTGGCAACTTTTGGGAAAATTAAAAGGAACGTCGTCCCCCCCCCCACCTTTTAGCCTCACGGGCCCCCCTGACCAATGTACAAGATGCCCTCTCCATCTCCCCAGCATGCAAGGCGCCTATCGGGTTCCCCAAATAAGCACCAGAAATCACTCGACAGCGTGGATAACCCTTGCCCTCATCGCTAACGGTTCAATGAAACGAAAGTCATTGATTGAAGAAGAGTCGCTCATCAATACCAGCCGACGTCTACAAACATGCTTTGAGTCAGTGCATACAGATTTAATAAAAAAATGGACCTGGAAGTTCCAAAAATAGTAGTGAGTGACCCAGGTCAACTCAAAAAGGTAGAGGGGAGATAATTATTTTTTTTTTACCGATATACAAAAGGATGATAACAGTTGTTCCTCCTGTTTTGCTGCTAGTTCGAATTCTAAACACATCATTATGCAGGTAGCTGTATAGACAGACACAAACAAATCGTTATGCAGGTAGTTATACAGACAGACACAAACAAATCATCATGCAGGTAGCTGTACAGACAGACACAAACAAGCTTCAGATTTGTCCGATCATTTGGAAGAAAAATGATTTTATTGTATGTGCGTGAAAGCAAGTTACAATGGAAGCAATGAGATAAACAAATGTGTGTATCAATTTATGAAGAGTTATTTCATTGCGACAACATACACAGATTTAAAAAAAATAATATTGACAGTAGTAGTATTTGCTTTTTGAATAGGATTTAGTCTCAATAATAGACATTCATCGGCAAGTCACGTGCTATAAAGCCCGACCAATCAAAGCAATGAACCAGCAGAGTGCAAGGGTCGTGACCCTGAGGTCAACGCACGTTGCATCACATGCGGCGTCCTTCAATCTGTCAAACTCTTCAGACGAGCAGGCGTTGTTCTCTTTGAAACACATCTAAGAGATATACCGCTACATCCCATCACATAATACCTCATCCTTATCGCCATTGTCCGTTCTCGTTGTTCCTCTACTGGTCTCAACAGACCAAAAAAAAACTGCCCATACTGTTTAGATCCGCTCACCTTTTGTTTAATCTTTGCTGTGTATCTGCTCATAGGGTCAGTCTCTAAATTATGTCTCATTAGAATTTCATTCACCTGCTGGATCAAATTTCACTCCTCAGTTAGGTCACATTTTACACCGTCATTCATGAAGTGGTTAAATAAAAAAAATACATCTTTCTATTTTATCAACACCCTGTTTTTACCCTGTTTATATAACATGTGAGAAAATTGAACACAACCAGGCCATACAAACCCGCAAGACGTGACCAGGCGCTGGAATGGTCTTTTGAAGTCTATTTTCCTTTTGTGCGCAGTGAATGAAATCAATCTATGCCACACTGTACGACCTGGATTAATTCAATCTCTATGACTGCAACCATCAGAGCTATAACTGGGGCGATAGACCTGGGCAAAGGGGCGTAATCATTATTTATTTTTGTAACATACAAAAAATAAGTACACTTTCGTTTTTGAAACCGAAACTTGCTCAATTATTCGAACTAACCATGAAAATTTCCCAGGGAAATTCAAAACATCTATCAAATAGAAAGCAGTCATCGACACGAATCAACAGATGTTATCAGAAATAATTTGACAATTATAAAACTCACAATTAGCTATTTTTATATTGAAAGCAAAGAAACTTTATCTTAACATGACACTAAAATGATTTGAAATGTACTTTCCCGCTTCCCATTAAAACATTATATAACATTCCCCCCCCCCCCAAACCCCACACAACCTTTAATGACAAATCATTTCTCCACCCACATCCTGTCAATGAAACTTCACGGAAATAAATGTCATACAAAAAAAGCTACACGGTCAAATAAAAACACTTAAATGAAGACAAATAGGGGCTGTTGTTAGCATTAACGGGCCATCGAGGCAGATGAAGTGTAGAATTCATCTGTTTCTATAGCCTCGGCATATAAAGGGATTATGTGTTTATCACAACGGCCAGCCGCCTTTACTTCCCCAACTTTAAATCAGTTACCCATTTAAAGTTACCCGTTTTAAAACTGACCTACACTATGGATACACCGTTTTAAAACTAACTATTGCTCGGCTGGGTTTTCATTTATGTATTTTTTTTCCCTGCTATTGTTGTTGTTGTTCCCCAACCAAAATCAGTTTTCAACTATTTTATATAGTTTAGTGTGTGTAAAATCTGTACTACGGGAAAATGGATCTTTTTAAGCCAGATTCAATTGACGATTTCTTTATTAGAATGACCTACATACTTTATGATAAAAGCAGCAGGTGCAGTGAAGCTCAATAAATGAACCAACGAAACCAAACTATTTCCAAGAATTATTTCTTTCAGTTTCCATTTACTTTATCATGTGACAAAATTTTTCTCATTTTTTTTAACGTAAAATGTATAAGAACTAATAAAAAAAAGTTCCCTTTGCCCTATCGGGCCATCGGGGCAGATGAAGTGTAGAATTCATCTGTTTCTATAACCTCGGCATATGAAGGGATTGTGTGGTTAGCACAACGTCCAGCCGCCTTTACTTCCCCAACTTAAGTCAGGTACCCATTTAAAGCTGGGTGGACTTGTGGGACGACTTTGCACCAAACTTCACCTGGAAAAAATTCCATGGGAATCATGGGGATCGAACCCAGGACTCTCAGGCCGACAGTCGAGCATCTACACCACTTGGCCGTCCGTCCCACAAGTAAGAGCTAATACGAGGTTAAAAAAATTACTTTTTAGTTTTGTCTTAAACAGCGATGTTTTTAAACAAGCTTGACACAACCGGCTTGTAAATTAAAACTCTTTGTCATACGAAAAAACCTGTATAAAATAGTAAAACAAAAACGGATTTTGTTTCGGGAACAATAATTGAAAAATAAATGTTTGTCCTCGTCTACATTTAACGTCAGACAATACTTAAGAAAAACAAGCAATTAAGCCTGTTCCATTATGGACACAGGACGTGTTAGCGCATTTTCATGTTATGTATCAGTACGTTTTTTAGCTTTAAGTAAATATTTGTAAATCTTGGAAATGTTTATAAATTCAATTGCGTAATGCATATATCTGTAAAAAAAAATATTATAAAGACGTTTCTTTATATTTGAAAAAAAATTATTGTTTCTTAAATCTAACTACAAAAGGTTTGTGGTTACTGAAATAGGACTCATAATTGAAAACATTCGAAATTTGTAGTCATTTAATCGTCCGAAAACTCCGTCAATTGTTGCATAGCTCTGATACTTTCAATTAAACTCAGAACACAAGCTTACTATTTCATTTGATGAGTTTCTTAATAAATCTTGGTGAAACTACGTGCTGCAGTATTTCGCACCAAATGAATGGGTTATTGAACGTACAAGGTGTAGAATGGCGCCATATATATAATATATAAGCCCCTTAGGAGCCCTGAAGCCCGGCCCTCAGAGGTCCTATCGCAAAATGAACTTTTTGATGTACACATGGCAGGCCAAGACCTAAAAATGATATATACATCATGGGTCTAGGACTTATGGTTGCTGAGACCTAGGGCGCTCCTTTGTTAATATAGCTTATATAGTAAAAAACGGTACTTTATAAGCCCCCTTTTACGGCCCTCAGAGGTCAGATCGCGAAATGAACTTTTGCCGCACACATGGCATTAGAGAACTGTCAACAATAGATATAAAAATAAACATGCAAAATTGTAAGCTTATATCTAAAGTAGTTTTTGTGTCGAAAGGGTAGAAGATTTTTTTTAAATGCGATTTTGATAAAAACGCAAAAAAAACTGTCAAAAACCTCTGTTTATTTTTCATCACGCCTCCCCCTATCCAATTTCAAAAGTTCGTCACATTATGTCATTTGTTTAAAACCAGAGAACTACCGCAACATTGAAATTAGTTTAAAGTTTAAATATGTTTTAAGACAATTTAAATTCAATATTTAAATGTGTATATACACATAAGTAGCAAAAAAAAAAAGGATGACATTTGTGTGTAAGTTTCCATTGATTGCATGTTTCTCTCAGATCTTTGAACAATAAGACTAGTGGTTCCCAAACCTTTGACCCATGGACCCTTATATGTAGTCAAAATTAGCTCACGGAGATAAAAAAAAACTCTATAAATTACGAATTTAAAAAAAAAAAATTTGAAGTATTTATGTATAAAATTGAGCACATATTTCTAGTCGATTTCTGCATATGTGATGAGGTTCATAACAGCACTGAATCCACTTTCTACCCAATAGAAAGACGGAAAAGAAGTCATAAACTTCTGTATAATAAACCATAATGCAGGGTATAAAATTGGGATCTGTAGGATCTGTTCAAACATTGGTTTAAGTTCTTCATTCGTGGATATTTCAGTAAGCTGCTCCTGTAATAGTGCAGATTCATCTGTGTTTGAGACCTGAGTTTGTCCACGCGCGACAGGATTCAACACCCAGTCGGGAAATATCCAAGTGAAGAATGTCTTCAAATCTTTGGTTCAGGTCTGTATGAAGAGCCGTTAAGTGTTGACATTGTGCAGGCAAATCTTCATCTCTTTTTTGCAATTTCGAAAGATTCGGAAACTGAGAACATTCGCATCTTCCAAATTTTAGTTTGTACAGAAAACGTTTGCCACAAACGCAGACATTACGCTTTTGATATGTTGAAATTTAAATGCTTTCCTTGAAGTTTCAAATTAGTTTCGTTTACTTTGTGAAATAAATAAGTCATATAGGCTATGTCATTTTTTGAGTTAAATAAACTGTGTCGCAAATTATTGTCTTTGCTGTCCAAGAACCCCAACAATGAATCAAAGAGCGCATAAAATCGATAATCTCATATTTAAGGAGATCCTTTTGATTGTATTAACTGCTTTAATGACATAATCTAGTGAACCATGCAAAATTTCACTAAGATTTTTCGAGACTAAATCATGTCGAAGATTGATATACGGTGCATAAGATAATTTCATGCAGCTTTTTTTAAGTATGCCAGAAAGCCTTGGTGTCTTCTTACCATTGCCTGATAAAAGTCAAGGATATAATTTTTTTTATCGAAAAATCTTTTTAATTCAGTAAATAATGTTTCACCACTACTAATGGGGGCCCGTCACTACGAATAGGGCCCCTAACTTCTATTGGGGCCCCCAGTTGGGAAATACTGTATTCAACAGTTACCTGTAACGTTTAACATGACATCTTTAACAGCATTTTTTCTGCCGTGTCCAATTTACAAATGTGTTGGGTGACGGATACTATCATACTTAGAACTAAAAGACAAATATGATAATAAGCACCTTTGTGGAGAAATAGTATAGACAGAGTTTTAGATGCAGTTTGGTAGGCTCCGCCCACCACAGCCTCCATGACGCCATTCTCCATCGCGTTGTATTTTATTCTGAGTTTTACGTGTATACGTCATTTCTAAAAAAAAATGACGTATACTGCACCCGACCGTGTGGAGCACGTGTTTTATTTTAGCATTTGTGAAATCAGTCTAGCTTTGGTCATCGTAGTATGCGGATGTATGTTGTAGTTTTATCTAGACAATAGTTCACTATTCTATGTCAGTTCATGTTCATGCAATTATATGAAGGAATTTAATATTCTTATTGTTACTTTCAACTGGCGTCGACTTCGTATATTAATGTTGTTGGCTGAAATTGTAACAACTACTATAATTTTATAAAAAGAACTTCGCAAAACCCTGAAATGGTAGTTTAACATTATCGCTATATACGTCTTAACACACAAAAATTAGCCTTAGTTAATATCGTGGTAGTGCTGCTTTCACATAAACATTTCATTGAACACTCAGTTTCGGCAGTGCTGTTGCCTATCAGACATAGCCTCGCAACTTTAAAAAAAAAACATTTAGATAACAGCACCTGTGAGTATTAACTTGTATTAAATGGCTGGCTTTTTATTTTATCAAGCAAAGCAATTTTACTGGTAAGTGACAAATCATTTCTTGGCATTTTGGCAAGGGTAAATTTTTTTAATTAGAATGATTCAAATTGGTATTAGACAATGTTTTTGTGAATCAAATGCAAATGTTATGTTTGGGTCTGAACCATTATTTAATGAGAATTATTGTTGATGAAAAATCATAAAACATATCTTTACCCTAATGTACCATAAACTAAGGATCCCTAATGTACCATTACCTAAGATCCATCATGCACCCAGACTTTACAGAGAAAGTAATTGAAACATAAACATGTATACTAGGAGAAACAAGTTTCGAACGAAAAGAGTTTTATATTGTATATACTGTTCCATTTTTTCTGAAACCTGTTAACAAAAGATATTTATGTTCTGCTCCTACAACCAGCATTCGCGCCATTGGTTGAAGTGGTCATGAAACGTCATGTTCAGCGAGCCGACGATAACTTCATTTTATCAAGTAAAGCAATTTTACTGGTAAGTGACAAATCATTTCTTGGCATTTTGGCAAGTGTAAAATTTTTGAAAAATACAATTGACAAAAAATAATTTCACGCACTGCTCACGCGCGAGGTGTATTGGTGAGCGAATAAACACGCAATAATGACAATAACTTCATGTGCGAAGTGTATGTATGGTGAGTGAATGCACGCGCAAGAATTGAGACAGTTGTCACAGTGTATCGGTAACTGACTAGTTAAAGACTGAAGCAAATGTCGATGTGAGGCAGCCGCGGCTTTTTAAAACACGGGCGTCAGGATCAGAAAGAAGCCGCCTTTCTGGTTTTCCCGGGATTTGGAAGTGTTTGTGTGTGTGGGGGTGGGTGTTTTGCCGCTTCACCGGCTCGGTTAAAACCTAATAAAACTTAACCCAGTTAAAACATACTCGGTTAATCGGGTCTCTACTGTACTAAAATCTTAAATATACTGTCCCAATAAAGCGGAGTGTTGTCCCAATTAAACATACAAATTTACTATTGGCTTCTTGGTTTGGTTTCCGTTGAGATTTGTCCCAAATTGGCTGTCCCAATTAAGCGGAATCCACTATATACACAAAAGTAACTGGTGGTTAGTTAGCGATTGAAATTTCAAAACACTAAAGAAGTGCGCATGCCCGAAGACGGCTTTATCTGAAGTGCTGGCGGTATAAATATCAACAGAGCTCAAGAATTCTTTCTGCGAAACTGAAATACTTTGTTAAAAGAAAGTAAGTAATTCGTATTGTTTATGTGATTATTTCTAATCATTATTATTTTAATTTTATATAAAAAAAAGATTATTGAATTGATTAATATACAACAATTATGTCTTGATTAGTGTACAACACTGGTTGAGTAAAGACCAATTTTTCGCATGCCTGAATGGCCCTTTAGGGCTTAGAGAACTTTTTTTTTTTAGGTCTATTAATTTATGAATGTAACTTTGTTTCCGATTTGAAAATTGGATGTCATTATTGAGATAGATGGTTTTAGTTTAGTTAGCCGTTTGTAAAACACGGTTAAATATTTGTGTATCATTAGTTAGCCGTTTGTAAAACACGGTTAAATATTTGTGTATCATTGTTCATAGAGTGATCATCGATACAGTGATTGGTACGATGCTGAAAACAAAGTGTGTATATGAGTGTGTATGTACATTAGATATAGACATTTTATAGAAATTATTAGGGAGCGACCGATAATCGGATCGCTATCGGTATCGGACCGATATTGGCACTATCGGTTAATATCGGATCGGCCGATTGTTCTAGGGAGCGACCGATAGTCGAACCGATATTGGCACTATGGGTTAACTGTCGGACTGGCCGTTTTTTGGCTGCCGATACATTGTTTTTTTTTTCACAACAGAGTTGCAGAAAAGAAAATCAGTAAATAACCCAATTCTATAACTAGATCAGACAAGATTTTAAAAAAAGGGAAAAAAAAACCCGTACACAGAAATTGTCACGTATACATCAGAGATACGACCTTGAAACAATAGGATTGGCATTTCTTAATTCTAATGTAGTCCCATTTCTAGCTTGACATGATCACAGCCTGGAAAGTTGTTTGTCCTGTTGCCTAAGAAAAAAAATTGAAGTAACAATAAGTTTTACAAATATAAAAATGTAATATTAGACTATTAACAATATTAACACTAACAGACCAGCACAAAACTCAATAAGTTCATTTAGTACATAATAATATATAATGAATCAAAATTGACTATATATTAATATGATAATTAATTAGTCTGGTATGGTACGATTTCCACAAGTAATATTAAATCATTTTTCAATGTTATCATTAAAGTGTAAAGACAGTATATTATCCTTACGTGATACAATTTATCGCGAAATACAGTAATTAAAACAATATGTTTACAGTAAATTCTTTACATATTTTTTTTGGTTACTTTTATAATGATTTCAGTCCCACTAATGATTAAGCTACAAATAGAAACAAGACAGTCACTCACATCATACAAACCTTACCTTATTAGTATAAGTGCCATCCATTTCTGAAGTAAAGTTTTTGCTTATTACCATCAGAAAAGCAAAAAAAAAGAACAAGTTTCACGTTCCGGTCGATGGTTACAGTCTGGAGCAATATATTGTACCATTCTTTATGATAATATTCAATATTTTAAAAGCAATAATAGACATCTACATGTATGTCTATGAAAACAACACTATCGGGCGAGTATGGTTGGAACCAAAATGGCGCTTGTGACGTCAGACTTTCACGCCCTATTAGTGAACATCTGTGCGTATTTTTTGTTGGGATGGGAAGTTGGGGGGGGGGGGGGGGGAACAAGACTTATGTGTGGGCGAAGCGTCACGGAATATGACAGGGAAGGGGTAAGCATGGGTTGACATACGTCATTATCTGTATTAGCACGAGAGAAACACGTGTTTGGCAATTGGCATTGTTGTTGCTTAAGGGGCTGTCCATTAATTACGTCAACAAAATAGGGGGGAGGGGGGGGTCAGAAAATTTTTGACAATTGTTGACAAGGGGGAGGGGAGGGAGGTCAAGAAAAGTTGACGTCAACAATGTTACTTTTTTAAATTTAATATAATTACTTAATAAATAGGAAAATTAAGCAGCGTTTGTAGTTCTGTGTTACACACTCGCCTAACATTCAGTATTTTAATTAAACTAACTATATTCCTACTAATTTTGCCACATAAACATTTTGGAAGCCACCTTTTTAGGGGAGGGGTAATCAAATGTTGACGTAATTGTATAGGGGGGTCTCGGAAAGTTTGACAAGTTGTTGACAAGGGGGGGGGAGGTAAAAATCGCCAAAAATTTGTTGACATAAATAATGGACAGCCCCTAAAAATAAAATATCGGTATCGGTAAAAATGCTGGGGGAAAATATCGGTATCGGACTATCGGTAAAAAGGCATATCGGTCGCTCCCTAGAAATTATATGCTGGCTATCCAGGTTCGATTCCTCTCATGGACATTGTTTATTATTATTATTATTATTACATTTTTTTATAGTTTATCCTTTTGGTTGTTTTAATGAAAAGTAACAACAACTAATTAGATCTCTCTGACAAATTTTTTACAGTTTTTTATATTGAAATAATTTATCCTATAGATAGTTGTAAGGAAGAGAAACAACAACTAATTACATTGTTAATTTTGTTTATAACTTTAAAAAGCAAAATTATTTTGAAAATATGTATCAAAGCTGAAAAATAGTCTATCTCTACGCAAAAGCTTTGCTGGGTACAACTAGTAGTTTAATATTTGTAATAGTATATCATAGGTAGTTATAAGATACGTATCAGTATTAACTGGGCATCCTTAAGTACACACTTTTAAAACATCTGCCGCAATAGGCGTCATGAATGTACATATGACATATGGTATATCTAAGAACGACTCTGAAACGGCAGAGTGTCATTTACGGTGCTTGACGGCGAGGCCAGTGTATGCTATATGCAGGCTTGCGGAGCCGGAGCCGAGAGCCGCTACTTTTTGCTGGAGCAGGAGCCGGAGCCGAAAAAATCTGGCGGCTCCACGGCTCCCAAATATTTTTTTTACAGCAGAATTTTTTGTTTTAGTTTTAAAATTGCAAATTCGTTTGATTGTTTATCTCCTACAATTTGAAATGTTGTCATGTTTTACGAAAGCCACAACAGTAACAACATTTAAATGATAGCGTGCACGAACATCACCACAAGAAATCTTTAATGGGGAATCGTTTTGTGTTCATTTTAAATCTTGTTTACCCTCCGAAATTTTTTTAATGGCATAATATTTTGTTATATATACAGTTAAAACAGTTATATTTCATAGAATAATTGTATCAATCATTTAAAATAAATTTTTATTACGATGACAAATAGAACGCGTCATTTCGTATTATTTATTATTTGACCGCGAATTTGTAATAGACTAAAAACAAAATGGTCGCTTTCTGTATTTAAAAGTTTTATTATAAACAGAATATCTGAAATGGAGTAGATAAATTTATAAGGCTTTGGCTATACGGACCCGGGTCCCAATAAAATCCGATTGTTATTCGGACCCGTGGCAAATATGCACTAAGATTAGCTATATTTAAACTTTATTAGACGGAACCCGAAAAAATAATTATACAGAGTTCGCTTAGTGGAACCCTAGACACTGAGTAACGATTAAATCATACAATTCAAACAATTATATAAAAAAAAACAATAATGAAGTTTATATATAGCTAAGCTAAGTGCATATTTGCCACGGGTCCGAATAACAATCAGACTTTATTGGGACGGGGTCCGAATAAAAATCAGAGTCTATTGGTACCCGGGTCCGAATAGTCACTTCGAATTTATAAATATAAATACTGAAGTCTTTAAAATATTTTAAATATTGTATCATTTTACTATTTGCTAATTTGATCATTGAAATAACTTTTTATTACTTATGAAAATGGCGACTAGTGAAACCTCGATCGAAAATAATGACATGTTTCTGGATGCACTGAAATGGTTTGTTTTTAGTAAAACCGACAATGCGTATATTTTTCAAGTTCCTGACTATGGGGGTGAACGCGGCAAAATTTGCATAACTTTTTATCAGCGGCATGTTAGCGTGGAGCGATTACAACAATTTTTTGTCTCATGTGATACTATCTTAATAGGGAGCCGGAGCCGTCAAATTTGCCGGAGCCGGAGAAAATATAGCGGCTCCGCAAGCCTGGCTATATGTCTGATCACCAGTAGCAGGCTTAGATGGTGGCATCTGCGACGATAGACCTGGGCAAAGCGCTATATATTATTTAACTCACGGACTGCTACAGAGCACTGTTTGATGTGAACCATGGATGTTGTACATAATATATGTTTTCAGCTGAAGTGTGTTGTGACGTCACCAGCAGTTACAGTTGCACCAGTAGCTATAGATAGACCAGTTGTTATTATTACACAAGTATTTATAGATAGCCCAGTAGATATAGATAGACCAGTGGTCAAAGTTACACCAGTATTTACAGGTAGACCAGTGGTTAAACCAGTATAGATAGACAAATGGTTACAGTTACCTCAGTATAGCCCAAAAAAAAAATGCCACAACAGACACATTAAATAAATTTTTGAAAATTCCGAATTCTAATTGGACCAGTTAAAAGTCCGTTACAGTTGTTATGGGTGTGGTCCTGTCCAAACATCGGCTGGCCATTCTAATGTCTGACAGCTCCAGTTTTTCTTACGTCATTGATTCTAATATTAAAAAAAAAAGCTCACTTAGACATGTTTCTGTATATAGATTGTGTGGTTATCACAACGTCCAGCCGCCTTTTACTAACTCAAGTCAGGTACCCATTTAATACTAGATGGACATGATGGACTTTAGCCAAGTTTCCCAAGGGTCAAACCCGAGACCCTCGGGCCGAGAAGTCCAGCGATCTACACCATTAGGTCACTTGTACATTTTCTTTAAACCCAATTATAATATTTTTGTTTGTTACTTTTGTATAAACAGATGTCTACAGTTATCGTTCTTCATATGATACTCAGCTTAATGGTGATGACGTCATCAGCTGACATGAAATCACTCATTGCTACTTTCTCTCCCCCCTGTCGAAACATACTGCGAAACAGTAAAATTGATAGCACACCTCCGACGGATATGTGTATCCAAACAAATCTAGTTTTTTTTTTTATATTAAGTGTCAATGTCGGCTTTTGCACTGAGGCTGAGATAAATAGTTTAACACAACAAGAATGTGCTAAAACAGTCAGACCGACGACAGATGTCAGTGAAGCGAGGAAAAATTTTTACGCAGCTTTGAACAAAATAAGTTCCAACTGTCACATCAGAGCTTTCAAATGCATTTTATCGAAAGTCGTCCGGTCAGTGTTGAAAACACAAGAACAATTTTGCTCTCTGATGAACCTCGATGTTGGTGGTGAAAGTTCTCAGCGTGCGTTGTATGACGTCAGCAGGACAAGATATGACGTCAGCAGGACAAGATATGACGTCAGTACAAACGAATTGTACACTTGATGAGTTCAACCAAATGAAAACTGCAGCCTGCACTGTGACCTCCACGAGAGTTGACCAGACATTTTCTAAAGCTGTGCTCGTTACGACCTCAACATGTCAAAACCAGACATCAGCTTGCGCAGAACCCATACAAGAATTAGTCCTAAACGAAAAGTACTGTGACTTCATGAATTTCAAGGACAGCACCGGAAGTACAGAGGCGTGTCTCAAGACGGGCAACGCCTGCAAATCAGAGGAGTTTGACAAATTGAAAGAGGCAGCCTGCAGTCTAGCAACATCGGCGAAACTTAGTTTCGTTTCTATTAGCATAACTTTAATCTTTGCTTTGTTCATTCAATTGTAAATATAGAGATTTAATCCTATAGGTTAATGTACTTGGTAATATCTACACAATATTCATGTTTTAATTATCCTTTTTGTTTAAATATTGTCTTGTCATATCTACAGCTTTATAATTACGCTGCATAAATGATTAAACTGAAACATATTATCCAATGTCTGAAGTCTGCACGTCAGCTATTGAATCACAATAGATCAAAGATATGTAGGTTTTTGGGGCCCCTGGTGCAGATAGCCCCTATAAAGAAGGGTTTACATATATAATAGGTGTATAGATTAATGACGTAATTCAAAGGTATTTCTCTCATGGTTTGTTTTTTATAATTTGGTCGAACGATTTAATGCTAATTAATAAATGTAACATTGTATGGATTAATTAAATGTCCTATTAAATGTGTAGTTTTTACATGTATTACTCGGGTGAATATTTTGTATGAAGTTAAATAAATTTGTTAATTACAGCCGCTAACATTCATATTATATATATATATATATATATATATATATATATATATATATATATATATTGTTTTCAAATTCAATATTAATGTATTTTACTAAATATTTCTTACCTATACTTTAATAAATATTACATTAATGTTATGAATATTTTCTTTTCAAATGTCAAATAAACAGTAAAGTCTTCAAAAAAAAAAAAAAGAATTGAATAAAAGTACGTTAGAACATCAATCTAAAAAATAGTGTTTTTTCTAAAATAGTACGTTTGATCTTTCACTTTATTTCATTATCATATCATTTAAATAAAGAATACAGCAGATGAGAATTTCTTCCCAATAATGTATTTTTGTGTATTACCAAAATGGCCAATCGCTTTTTTTTTTATATAAATATCAAAGTAGGAATGTAATGAAAACAGTAGTATGGGATTTTAAAGCGATCAAACATCTGCTTGCGGATTCTAGTTGATTGGAAATCACGGTAAACAATTTTTGAACAAGTCTAGACGTTTGACACAGTGCCAGTGACGGAAACCACTGTACGTAAAACTCAAAAGACAAATACGATAACAAGCTCTTACGTGAGTGTTTAGGATTGTCGCTATAGTGTACGTCTTACACACAAAAATTAGCCATAGTTAATAAACATAAAACATTCCATTGAACACTCGGTTTCGGCAGTAGTGCTGTTGCCTACCGGACATAGCCTCGCAGCTTTTGAAAAAAATAAAACATTTACTTCATAGCACGTGTGATTGAGTTATAATATGTGGCTTAGAATTAAAATTGGTATTAGACAAAGTTTTTGTGAATCAAAATGTAAATGTGATGCTTGGACCTGAACCATTATTTAATGATAATTATTGTTCATGAAAAAGAAATAGAACAAATCCTAACCCTAATGTACCATTACCTAATGATCCCTAATGTACCATTACCTAATGATCCCTATGTACCATCACCTAATGATCACTAATGTACCATTACCTAATGATCCCTAATGTACCATTACCAAATGATCCCTATGTACCATTACCTAATGATCCCTAATGTACCATGTCTAGGGATCCTTAATGTACCATTTTCTAATGATCCATAATGTACCGTTGTCTAGGGATCCTTAATGTACCATTACCTAATAATCCCTAATGTACCATGTCTAGGGATCCTTAATGTACCATTACCTAATGATCCCTAATGTACCATGTCTAGGGATCCTTAATGTACCATTACCGAAGGATTCCAAATGTACAATAGCCTAGGGATCCTTAATGTACCATTACCTAATGATCTCTAATGTACCATGTCTAGGGATCCTTAATGTACCATTACCTAAGGATTCCTAATGTACCATTGCCTAGGGATCCCTAATGTACCATTACCTAATGATCCCTAATGTACCATTGTTTAGGGATCCTTAATGTACCATTACCTGAGGATTTCTAATGTACCATTGCTTAGGGATCCCTAATATACTTTTATCTAGGGCCACACCCAAATGTACCATTGTCTAGGGATCCCTAATATATTTTTGTCATAGGGACATCAAGACGTGAAAGCGGCTCTTCTCATAGAGACTTGAAACTGAAGTCAGTGTATTGAAGAAACATATTTAGATACCTCACATTCAAACACAGACTTAGACTTGGACGATTCATTCACACCAGTTTTCTACTTCTTAACTTACATTGAATAAATAAAACAGACCAGAATAAAAAAAAAACGTACAAGTGACAAATGTCATTGAAACCATTGTTCGGCGCGCAGTAAATGACTGACCATGTCGTCTCATTAACGATCCAGGTGACTCTGTGTCAGTGTGACCTGAATAGCTGCAAGCAGCCAGACTTTACAGAGAAAGTAATTGAAACATATAAACATGTATATACTAGGAGAAACAGGTTTCCAACGAAATGAGCTTTATATTTTATATACTGTTCCATTTTTTCCTGAAACCTGTTGACAAAAATATGTATCTTCTGCTCCTACAACCAGCAGTCGCGCCATTGGTTGCAGTGGCCATGAAACGTCACGTGGCACACGGGTAGGTCATTTGAGATTACTCGGACACGAACCATCGATCTAATCGAACTCTTGACGAAAGCGCTACCTTGTCTACCCTCGTCTACATATCAGACTAATAGAACGTAGAACACAAATAGAACAAAGAACACTAAAAGTACGAAGAATCCTTATAGAACATAGAACACTAACAGAACATATAAAATAAAACTAATAGAGCATAGTATACTAATAAAACATTTAACACCAATAAAACGTAGTGCACTAATAAACCATTTACAACTAATAGAGCACAGTGCACTAATAAAACATTTACCACTAATAGAACATAGTGCACTACTAGTAAACCAGTTAACTCTAATAGAACATAGCGCACTAATAACACTGTTAACACTAATAGTACACTACTGGGTCAAAGTCAATGACAAGGACGCGATAAATAATGTCCAGTCAAGTATTGTTATCATATTATTTACAAATTCTACATTAGGGTAATTGACTTAGTAGAAAAAATAAATATAGACAAAGAAGGCGTTCGATCACAACGGTCAAAGATGGCAGTCAGAAAAACCGAGATCTGAAACAAAAAATGAGCGGTAAGTGTAATTACTGCATAAAAATTTGGTGTATTGCAAGTACACAGTTGAACAAAAAGCCGACTTAGAGTGAAGTTTTAAGGAGTAAAATAATGTTCAAGGCTAAGTGTTGGTCAGAAATAAATGACGAAAAATAACGTTACGCGACTTCACTGATGTAAGGTACAGTAGCTCATTTAGACTTTTGATCCCAACATAGTAAAATAAGGTACATTTTTTTAATGCCCCCCTTCCCCAGCGTTGCACCGGATGTCACAACGACCTGAGCTACTTGACGTATCGTCTGCCAACAAATAATATAATCAAAAGGTCACATGCAATAATGAAAGAAGGAAATATTCAGTAAGAGTTGAAATTTGTTTCAAAGGTAAATGTATTATTATTGCCTTCTAAATCAAATACAGTTACGCTGGTGGCCCATTTGTTCTGAATGGGACGGGCTCTTCACAGGCCTGTAGCGTGCGGGGGGCCTGGGGGGCCGGCCCCCCCCTACGTTTTGTCTGGCCTCTCCTGCTTGTTTGCTCTACTTTGTAACATTTATTTCCTGCGTCCCACTGCTATTGGCCTGGCCCTGCTGCAGAATGCCTGGCCACTGCTGTAGAATTTTTACACTACGGGGCTTGCCCCTCAGTACTGAAAGGCCTCCGAAAATCTATAAAATGTTCAAACTCATAAATTCCGATGGGGCAATTTTACTTATGAAACAGTTTAGTAATTGTGGGAAATTTTATATAGTAAAGTATCTATATAAATAAAAGCGGTGTGGGTTCTGCGTTAAATCGAAAGTAAAGAATTAATACAACAGTATTCCAGTCTAAAATCGTCAAACTTAAACAATAGTAAAAAAAATCATGAAAAAATCGAATCTGCCCGAAACCAAAAATAACCTGTCCTACTGATCAAACCTAAGGGGATATAACTCTATGCAAAGGTTTTGCAGGATACAGCTAGTCATTATCAATTATTTATTAATTAGATCTAAACTTCTAGGAAGTTTTTGAAAAAAATATTTTGCACTACTATTTGCATGCTTATCAGAGTGAAAATATAATTTATATTATTCATTAACCTATATTTTACTTCATAACGTATTGACGAAAAAAAAATCCCTTTAAATTATGGCTAGTATTTACTTTCTCCAGCTTTTATATAGTTTGGGGAAAGGAGGTGGGGAGGGCTATATTTAATTTTACGATCTGACCTTTGACCTGAATCCGTGTCTAATTATAAACAGAGCGTTATATACATTAATGATTAATTTAATCGTGCGTTTAGATTTCACTGACAAATACATCAAGGAGCCTAAGACTGCAAGCAGTGCCGCAGCAAGGAATAATTCAGGGCCGCTGACAGAAAGAGCTGCCACACACCCTCTCCCGGTCTCCATTTCCCTCACTGGTGCGGCAATATAAATAAAATAGGTTTTCGAAAGCGAGTGAGCCAACTCAAGACTTCGGGCCCCCATTAAGTGTTCTAGTCGTTAATTCCCCCCCCCCCACCTTTTGTGTCTGTCCTAGTGCGTAAAAGAGAATGTGTGTGTTTTGGTTTTATCTCTGTATTAATGAGCAAGACTGTAAAGACGGACGGCAAACATATCTACTTTCGTTTGGTTTGCCGTTCTTTAGTTTTTATCCTTTTCCTTGACAAATTTGATCAATTATTTAAGTAAATTATAATCTGTATGAATTAGTAAACATCAGAAGAAAATAAGGAGACAATGAGAAATAAGAATAATGCTTTATCAAATGACTTAAAATCTTGATAATACATTTACGTCACTGTGTTAACGTGCGAATGAGCGTGTGTGTGTGTGTGTGTATGTGTGTGTGTCTCAACGTTCTGCAAAATGTGAGTGCAACACTCTTAATTATTGCAAACTGTTGTATTTCAAATGTATATTAATATAGTGTCGACATAAAGTACATTAATAAGAGTAGGTTCTTATTTGTGTAAACAAAGTCAAAGGATAAAGAATTAACTTGGGCTAGGTTTATAACACTAGATATGGCTATAAATAGACGAGTATTGAAAGCGCCATATACGACATAGAATCACTGCGCATGACAAGGAATTGATATTGTGAGGTACAAGCTATTGTTATGGGTTTGAGCATTTTTTCGTTTTCTCCGTTCAATGCTACACAATACAGTTGATCTTAAAGAGTATAAGCGTGGGATTCATAAGAAAGTAAAGTAAGTTGTATTTATTTGTGGACCTATTAGACATTAATCATGCAACAATTAAAAGTTCATAACAGTTGTGATTGAAGGTATGAGACGGGTAGAGATTCTGTGGAGCTCGCTATAGTTGAGTCTCATCTGAATGCTGTAGCTCAGTGGTTCTTAAACTGGTGCTATTCGTGACCCACCTAGTAACCTGTTCGTTTATTGCGTCCCCGTGTAAAGAAAGAAGAAAAGACACACAAAAAAGTGATTTTTTTTTTTTTACACATTCTCGATTGAATTAATTCTCAGCCTTTTTGTCGAACCACTAGGAATGAGCGATACACCGCCCTTGGGTCGCGACACACACAAAGAGAACCACTGATGTAGCAGGGCAGCATTACGTAGGCTGCTGGTTTTAATCACAGGTGCGTGTGTTTGTGTGTGTGAGTGTCCATGCATGTAGTACTTTTATGGTGTCCTTCTATCATCCACACCATAGCCGATAGTGCGATGGCCGAGGAGGCACCACGGGAGATATGGCTCGGACTTAAATCAATGACCTGAAATATTAATTACTTCTCACCAGACTCTCAGGTCGACACTCCAGAGCTCTACCGCTCTACCATCTGCCCCGCCGAATCACAAATTAGCACATCACATTTTTAAGGAAAGACAAGTTACTATATCATACATGAATTTTGTAAACAATTTTGAAATATATTTTAAAAAAACAACATTTGTACCCAGTCAAAAGAAAGTGAATTCAATTGACATCTCTCCGATTACAGTCCCGAGTCAGAGACGCAATCTATTTCCGAAATATTCCAAGCCATTTCCAAATGAGATTCATCTTCTTATCGCGGCGTTGTGTAACTTTTTAATGAACCTCGAGTAATAATGGGTTCTAAATATTTGTCAACACGGGCTAGATAGCGAGGGATGACGGATTGTCTAAATGATTAATGTAAATGGCCTATATTCAAGCCGTTGCGTGCGGGAGGCCAGGGAGCCGGGCCCCTCCCTGCGTTTTGTCTGGCCCCCCTCTGCTTATTTGCTCTACTGAGTGAAATGTATTACCTGTCCCCACCTGCTATTGCCTGGCCCCTGCTGTAGAATGAATGGCCACTGCTGTAGAATGCCTGGCCCCTGCTGTAGAATGCCTGGCCCCTGCTATAGAATTTTCACGCTACGGGGCTGGCCAGGGACAAGTGTTACCTATATAATTTTCGATGATCAGAATTGATCGCTTTATCCCATGTGAATTGTAGCCTTGCCATTCTCGACTACTGTTAGCTGTACATGGTTACAATCAGTAGCAATGTAATTTTAATGTATATTTATAAACACGTGACATTAATAATTCATTTTAAGAAAATATAAGTGTAAAGAACGGTGAAACTATTATTAAAAGCACTACGATAGCTAACATTATAGTTTTGTTTTTTAAATATTTGTTTATGATGACACTAATTTGCGCTTAGTTTTTAATTTGTATTTGTTATTCAATTCTCTCGTTATACCCTCAATTTAAGCCCAATTAAATCGTCTCGATTTTCAAGATGTCTTTCAGTTTTTATTGTGTGCCTGTGCCAATGTTTAGCAGTGCACTGTCTACATCCTATTATTATTTTAATAGTGTGCATTAGTTTACTAAAAAATTACCCAGGGTTTACCTCACAATAATAAGTTTTAATGAATAGCTGAAGATTGTTGGACTTTGCTGTCGTGTTATTAATGGAGCTAGAACTTGGCAGATATGAGTGTCGTGTGTTTGTGTATTTATGTACGGTGTTTACGTAGAAATGTTAGCTAGTAAGATTTTGTCCGATCACGACTTACGAGCTAAAATTATCAGCTAACTACGAGGTGGAACACCGTTTAAAAATGCAAATACGACGTTGAATGAAAAAAAAAAAACCAATAATATGCAAGTATGAGTTCCAGTACTCCAACAATATACAGGTACTTGGTAAAACAAGTACCCCATCTCTACTTGTTATTGTGATAGCTAGATAGATAGATTGATACACAGCCTGATAGATAGAAAGATGGATAAATAGTTAGCGTGATAGAGAGATGGATAAATAAATAGCTCGATAGAAAGAAGGATAGATAGCTTGGTAGATATTGCTAGATAGATGGGTAAATAGATAGCTCGACAGATTAGACATACAGGTAGATCTCATTCAATAAAACAGAAAGGGCAGCAATAGGGGTTAAAACGGCAGATAAATACATAAAACAATTACCCAGTCTAATGATTACGTCTGTGTTAACGTGTGAGTTGCTGTTTCATACAGGCATATTCCTTTTACCGATGAAACTTGAACAATTGAGGAAGAGTGAACGTAAAAACTATCAACGATGAATGACACAACCATCTCGGATGCTTTTCTGTCAAGCTTCAGATTTTGGTTTGGCGTAGTCGCCACCAACTGCCTCACGGGGCTGTCCATGCTCACCAACCTGGCCAACATGATTCTCTTCGTCAAACAGGGTCTTCGAGAGCGGGTTAACTTCGCCCTGTTCTGTCTGTCTGTCACCGACTTCATGACGGCCGCGTTCACCACTAGCGTCACGGTGGGGTTTCATGGAGACGTAGGCCTATAGTTGCTAGGCAACCTGATAGACAGGTCGTCTTACATGTTCGCCGTGGGGTGGGGCAGAAATTTGTTCGTGGACATATCCACTTCGTTGACCGTTTTTATAACCGTCGAGAGATGTACCTGCGTCGTTTCACCTTTTGCATTCAACACTTCGATCATGGCCAGAAAAACAAAATCATGTATATTGGTCATTTCGTTGTTTGTATTCGTGAATTATACACCAGTTGTGTCAACAATAAGATTTAAAATTTTCCAGGATACGGAGAATAACACCACCATCTGGATCCTGGATTACTCAGAGCTGTATGTGACGTTTCAGATAATTTGTGACTTTCTTCTGGGCATAGTTCTGACCACATCGTGTCAAATCGGCGTCTTCGTTTGCGCCATCCTCATGTACAGGGGGCTCAGAAATACTTCGAAGATCCGTTGCCCTACTAAAGTGTACGGACAGCATCGTGATAAGGACAACTTTCATACCTTATCTCGTAAGGAAAGGAGAGTGGTCAATATGATTCTAGCCCTGGCCATTACGTATCTAATGTCCACCACACCCCTGACTCTGTACTGTTGGCTTAGAGTACTGGTCAAGGAGATGGCCACAGATGAGAACCAACATCTCGGTCTGGTACTTGTCATCATATTCATTTATACAACGACCGCCTACGGAGCATGTAGTGCATTCATTTATTATAAGTTTAGTTCAGGTTATAGGTCAGCTTTCAATCAATGTTTCCGGTATTTAGTTTTCAATCAATGTTTCCGGTTTTAGTTTTCAATCAATGTTTCCGGTTTTAGTTTTCAATCAATGTTTCCGGCTTTTGCTTTCAATCAATGTTTCCGGTTTAGAGGTTTCAATCAATGGTTCCGGTTTCAGCTTTCAATCAATGGTTCCGGTTTTAGGTTTCAATCAATGTTGCCGGTTTAATTTCGCAAATACACAAGAACATATAAAACTTATTTTTCTAAAAGAATTCTGATTTTATTTGACACAATCTTAGAGCATAAAAAAAGATAAGCGAAATGACGAACATTCGTTGTATGAAATCATGTAAATATTCTTGATGAGTATCGTATTTGTGTAATTAAAAATCTACGAATAATTTCTAAGTAGTCATACTTGCTTGTTTATTTCTTCAGTGTTCTATTGCTAACATTAATTTAGCAAGTATTTTCCACACAACAACCTGTCAAGATCTCTGCTCCAAACCAAAACATTCCCTTCCGTTAGAAAATATGACTGCAAAAAATATTTTTTATTGTCCCCGTTTTGTCTGTCTGTCTGTCTGTCCGTCATCACCCTAGATCTCAACAACCATAAGTGTAGACCCATGATGTATATATCATTTTGTAGGCCTTGGCCTGCCAAGTAAACACCATGGTCCATTTCGCGATCTGACCTCTGAGGGCCGAAAAAGGTGGCGTATTAAGTACCGTTTTTTACTATATAAGCTATATTAATAAAGGAGCGCCCTATATCTCAGCAACCATAAGTCCTAGACTCATGATGTATATATCATTTTGTAGGTCTTGGCCTGCCAAGTGTACATCAAAAGTCTATTTAGCGATCTGACCTCTGAGGGCCGAAAAAGGAGGCGTTTTCAGCAAAATCTATGGCTGTCACCCGAGAAAAAAATACGGATTTCGTCCGGCGTAACCGAAAATGCTCTAAAATGTCCTTTGACCGAAACGGAAAAGACTTAAATTGCTTGTTTTTAATTCCCAGAGTCATAAAAAAAAGTAAAGTTCCCTCTGCCATCGCGGCAGATAAAGTGTATAATTCATCTGTGTCTGTGTGGTTAACACAACGCCCGGCCGCCTTTACTTCCCTTAACTAATATCAGTTACCCTTGTAAAGCTGAGTGGACTTAAGAGACTTCAATTAACTTTCATCATGACCTGGAAAATACTCTCAGCTATCACTGAAAATAGGGACGGATGGCCGAGTGGTGTAGATACTCGACTGTCGACCTGAGAGTCCTGGGTTCGGTCCCCGGTGAGGCCCATGGAATTTTTCAAGGTACAATTTGGCGCAAAGTCGTCCCAAAAGTCCACCCATCTTTAAATGGGTACCTGACTTTAAGTTGGGGAAGTAAAGGCGGCTGGGCGTTGTGCTAACCACACAATCCCTTCATATGCCGAGGTTATAGAAACAGATGAATTCTACACTTCATCTGCCCTGAAGGCCCGTTAGGGCTAAGAAGGGAACTTTACTTTTTTTTTATCACTGAAAATCGAACCCAGGTCTCTCAGGTCGACAGTCGAGTAATTCCGCCACTCGACCATCCGTGCCACGCAAAGCGCCATGCCAAATTTTTAAAAAAAAAATGGTTCAAGACGTCAAAAAAAAACGAAACATTTAAATTTTATATAGACCTCGTCTACTTATTATTATTGTACATAACATTTTAAATATTATCAAAATAATAATAAAGTGAATTTCACAAAACATACAATGACATTGAAGTCGATTTTTTTTCAAGACTAATTCTCTTTAAGTAAAAAAAAAAAGGAATTTAAAAAAAAAATGGCCACTATCGGACTGTTTTACAATTTGCCAGCCTCGCTATCAATCCATAGCCAGCTTTGATCTCGAGCTGACCACTAGACACGCGACCTGTCCACCAACAGAGATTGTGTTTACTGGTGCTTGACGTCACGTCAGCAATGGACCAAGATTGTTAAAAATCGCAGACCTGATCGGACCTCTGGGCAGTTGTGGTGACCAGTCCACTAAACAGGACCTCCGGTATCGCCGTGTCCAGTTAGTACATACTATACGGGTGCTGTTGTGCACGGCCACTCAGGTAGTATTACCAGCCGTGCGCAGTGGTGCATGGCTCTATGAATACACGGTGACCGTTAGTAACAAAAGAGGCGGACTCAGATCGCCGGGGGGAACCCTTAAAGTATAGATCGATATCAAAAATGTGTATTAAGTTTCATTATATAAAGTTGTGCTAAGCGGGGGTCCCCTTCACTATTCAGAGCGCCCTCACAATTACGGGCCCCAGACACTTGCACAAGCCCCCTCCATCCCCGCCGCCGTTAAATACGCTTAGGATAAGCTATTGGCTATCAGCGTTTTGTTTTATAAGTGTAGCTAGGACGTTGTTTAGCAGTAAACATGATAGTATAGCGATCTCGGTTTAATACACTGTATGTAGTTCGGTTTTATTAGTATCAAAAGTCGTATTGAAATTTATGTTTAAATTTAATGACCTATTTAGACCGCACTGGCCCGCTGTTTAATCTAAACGGTGTAAGGTACTGCATTGGTCCAAATAAATAATGTTTTTAAAATTAACATTTGTATATAAAAGTTTCAATGTCATATGTCAAGTCAATTGTTGATTTTTTTTTTTAACTTTTGTTAGTAAGAAACGTCCTCGTCCAGGGATGTCTAAAACCAATCTTGGGCCCCTGAAATATTCCACCAACTAGGGCCCCTTGACATATTCCACCTACTCGGACGCCCTTGACATATTCCGCCAACTGGGGCGCCTTGAGATATTCCAACTGGGGCGCCTTGAGATATTCCAACTGGGGCCCCTTGACATACTCCACCAACTGGGGCCCCTTGACATATTCCACCAACTGGGGCCCCTTGACATATTCCACCAACTGGGGCCCCTTGACATATTCCACCAACTGGGGCCCCTGACATATTCCACCAACTGGGGCCACTTGACATATTCCCCCAACTGAAATATTCCACCAACTGGAGCCCCTCTAATCACACACATAAGTCATGTTTTAACAGTATATTGTACCCAATGGGCCCTCTTAAAGCTAGGGGCCCCTGAAGAGTATTTGACCTTCATACAGTGGCGTAGGGAAGAGTACTGCCGGATGTTCGGCCACTCAGGGAGCCGAACTAGGAAAGGGAGACGAAAGGGCGCTGTTAAATGTTTTTGGAATTTTACGATTGGGAGGAGGGCACCGACAATGCAACCAGCACATGGCGCCACAATAGTTAGCTACAGCCCTGCCTACAGGGGATAATTTACACACATGGCGCCACAATAGTTTGGTACGGCTCTGTCTTGCATTCCTGCTTTTTCTTCACACGGTGCTTTCTCATCAATCAATGATTGACTCGGCTCAAGAGGGAATGTAAAAAGGGAGAGAGAAAACGAGAGTGAGGGAGATAGAAAGAGAGAGAGAGAGAGGGGGGGAGGGAGGGAGAGAGAGAGTGGGTGGGGGGGGGGTTGAGAGACAAAGAAAAGGAGAGAGAAATGGAGAGTGAGAGGAGGGAGAGAGATTGAGGGAGAGAGAGAAAGGGAGATTGAGAGGCAAAGAAAGGAAGAGAGTGCGAGAGGGAGTGAATGATTGAGTGAGAGTGAGGGAGAGAGAGGGGGTGGTAGAATGAGAGTGAGAGAGAGAAGGGGGGGAGGGAGAGAGAGATGGAATGAGCGAGAGTGATGGGAGAGAGGGTAGGGAGAGGGAGAGATAGAGAGAGGGATGGGAGAATGAAAGTAAGGGAGAGATAGAGAGAAAGAGAAAGAGAAATTTACAGCTGAATGACTTTTATAAAAAAACAAGCAATTAAGCCTGTTCCATTATGGACACAGGACGTGTTAGCGCATTTTCATGTTATCTTTCAGTAAATATTTGTAAATTTTGGAAATGTTTATAAATTCAATTGTGTAATGCATATATCTGAAAAAAGATATTAAAAGGACAAGTAAGTCATGTTGAGTAACTGTTACAAAAATAAATAATGATTACGCCCCTTTGATTAGCTTTTATTATTTATATTTAAAATATAAGCAAAACGGTACATAACAAAGTCTTATATTTTGGCCCTGAGAGGTCAAATCGCGAAATGAACTTTTGATGTACACTTGGCAGGCCAAGACCTACAAAATGATATATACATCATGGGTCTAGGACTTATGGTTGCTAAGATATAGGGCGGTCAATTATTAATATAGCTTATATAGTAAAAAAACGGTACTTTATAAGGCCCCTTTTACGGCCCTGAGAGGTCAGATCGCGAAATGGAAAAAAGTCATTTCTTGGAAGGCCAAGACCTACAAAATGATATATACATCATGGTCTAGGACTAATGGTTGCTGAGATATAGGGCGGTCCATTATTAATATAGCTTATATAGTAAAAAAAACGGTACTTTATAAGGCCCCTTTTACGGCCCTGAGAGGTCAGATCGCGAAATGGAAAAAAAGTCATTTCTTGAAAGGCCAAGACCTACAAAATGATATATACATCATGGGCCTAGGACTTATGGTTGCTGAGATATAGGGCGGTCCATTATTAATATAGCTTATATAGTAAAACGGTACTTTATAAGGCCCCTTTTACGGCCCTGAGAGGTCAGATCGCGAAATGGAAAAAAGTCATTTCTTGGCAGGCCAAGACCTACAAAATGATATATAGATCATGGGTCTAGGACTTATGGTTGTTGAGATCTAGGGTGATGACAGACAGGCAGACAGACAGGCAGACAGACAGACAGACAAAACGGGGACAATAGAGCTTTTTTTTCGAAAATGCTCTAAAAAACATCCAGAGGAAAACGCGTGGAACAGTTCAGTTGAAACAAGTCTTGTGACTTGACCACCAAACTGTCCGAGCCCTCGCTCCTCACACCAAACATAAGTCTCCAACTCACCGTCACGTTAATTGTCCATTTCCAAGAATCGTATCTTGTGTGTGACATAGAGAGCAAAAAAAAAATAGCATCTTAAGCCTGATCCATTCTGGACACAGTACGTGTTAGCGCATGTTTGTGTTATGTATCAGTACGTATTTTAGCTTTCAGTAAATATTTGTTAATTTTGGAAATGTTTGTAAAGTCAATTGTGTAATGCATATATCTGAAAAAAATATTTAAAAAAAAACGGTTTCATAAGAGACACTGATGCACAGCCCTCAGAGGGCGTGACCAAAGTTAATCAAATAAAATTAATGTTAGGGGGATAGATACTCTTGGGGCCCATAGGGCCCTTATTCTTGTATCTTTATGTATAAGGTGTAGAATGGTGCCATGAAAATGACATAATTATTAATATAGCTTATATAGTAAAAAAAAAACGGTACCCTAAGAAACACTGATGCCCAGCCCTTAGAGGTCATATCGCGAAATGGACTTTTGATGCGGGAATGGCAGGCCAAGACCTACAAAAAAGTATATACATCATGGGTCTAGGATTTATGGTTGCCGAGATCTAGGGTGATGACAGACGGACGGAGAGACGGACAAAACGGAAACAATAGCGCATTTGACTTCTCGAAAATGCGCTAAAAACCAAAAAAAGCAAAGTGCTGTAACTTAATGCTGCTTACACGAAGGCTACGTAATAATACAATAAAGCAGTGGACAATGTCATAATTGTACGCATCCGTGGGCAAACAAATCAACAGCTCAAGAACGATAATACAACGTAGTCTTACAGAAAAGGGACGAATAAGTTATCTGCCCTTTCAAACTGACAGCGTTTCTAGATGAAACTCAAAAAGGGTTGATACGATAGGTTCCAACAATGTAATACACTATTCACACGGTTGTTTATAAAATGTATTATTTAAACTAGCTTTTCTTTCGCATAATTTATTTGCAAAATGAATTAATATAATTTTCAGAGTGACTTCAGAGAGTACAAAGAGGTGCAGAATTATTTTTGACACGCACATGATTTTGTTACTGGTATCAGCAGTTCTTCGTTTTGCAGTAAATTAATTAGCTATTTATTTTACATTATATTTCTCATAACATTAGTGTTGCTCTTGATAAGAAAAGAGCCAACCAAGAACCAACCTGTAGTTTCTATTGAAACTGAAATACATGAAAAAACTGAACGCCCCATAGGCCGTATTCATGAAGACTATGACAAGCCCTAGGATCATGTTATACTGTCTCATCTGATTGGTTGACAGGTTCATTATCATGACCTTTGACCATGTGAACCCGATCTGTGGCAAACTGGATACCAGGTATAGATATGCTAGAACTAGAATCATCTTAACGGCTCTTCTTTCCTTGCCGGAGAAAGCCTGAGTTTTTTCTTGGCCTCCTAAGTTTTTTTTAACACTAAGATGTGTTTTTTCTAAAATGAGATGCTCTCCTAAGTCCGTTGTACATTATGATGGCCAGCCCGTAGCGTGCGGGGGGGGGGCAGGTAGCCCGGGCCCCCCACTGCGTTTTGTCTGCCCCCCTCTGCTTATTTGTTCTACTTAGTAAAATTTATTACCTGCCCCCCCTGCTATTGCCTGGCCCCTGCTGTAGAATGCCTGGCCCCGGCTGTAGAAATTTCACGCTACGGGACTGATGATGGCGCAGACGAATATGCAAATTTGAGCCGCAGCCGACAGAATCAAACCAAAGGCAACTTCGTTGTACTTCTGGAGATCTGCCGCAATATCAGATATTACCATAATTATAACAGTTGAATTACTTTGCATGTGAATAAACTGTATTGCTGCCAGATTCGGTATGCAGTTTAAGATCACAAACAGAACTATGACCAGAATAACAGCTTTGGAGTTTATGACGGGATAAGATGAATTAAACAGAAAGGGGAGAACCACGCATAGGCACCAGAGGTGTGCGGATCTTGAAATTTAGCGTCCGCGTCCGTCCGCGGATTTCTATCAATGATCCGCGTCCGCAGAATCTTACAACATTGGTCCGCAGTCAGTCCGCGCGTCCGCATTGCTGAAATTTAGCTGTTTAAATGACTTGAATTTTTTTTTATGGTAACGCTAAAGAAGATCCGCGTCAGTCCGCGAGTCCGCAACTTAACCATACGAAGCGTTCGCTGTCAGTCCGTGGATTCGGAAAAGTCTGCGGATCTGCGTCCGCAAGCGGACGGGTCCGTTGTCCGCTCATCTCTGATAGGCACCGCTCGAACGCTATGAACACAGTAATGGCGGCTGAAAGGTCAACAAACATGACCCTGGACCAGGACACGATGAACGAGTATGCGACGTAGTCAATGTAAATATTGAGAACGCAGAGGTCGCCGATGTACCCGGATGTCGTGGCCGTCACAACCAGGGCCCCCCATCATGTCACTGACGGATAAACAGAACAGAGTAAAATTGATGGACCCCACACTTAGGCCCATCCTCAAGAAGACGGCCACGTTGCTGAGGTTGAGCGCCACGTTCATCCCTGCCAGGCTGGTTGTACCCCATCAAAGAGAACCACAGCCTGAAATAGAAGATGAACTCGACGGAAAACAATTTGTCAGACTTGAGCTGCGCCGTGCTATTCCCCCTCCCCATAGCACCGGTTACGACTCTATCCTTAGATTTTTACGACTCTATCCATAGATTTTTACGACTCTATCCATGGATCTTTACGACTCTATCCATAGATCTTTACGACTCTATCCATAGATCTTTACGACTCTATCCATAGATCTTTACGACTCTATCCATAGATCTTTACGACTCTATCCATAGATCTTTACGACTCTATCCATAGATTTTTACGACTCTATCCATAGATTTTTACGACTCTATCCATAGATATTTACGACTCTATCCATAGATATTTACGACTCTATCCACATATATTGTAATCATTCATTGCTCTATTTGCAATACATTTATAAATGTAGCACTTCTATTATCTGAATATGAATTCAATGTTTTAAAAACAAATTTCTTCAATAGATCACTTCAACATTTGTTACACTCAGCGTTCTTACTGTTTTTATTACAATATCTATATAGGTTATTAAGATATGCAGACAGTGAACTGATTATTTGAAGTTCGAGAGTCCTGTAGTAGGTCGAAAGTTAAACACTGCATTAAATTTTGAGATATTCCAATTGGCAATTACACTTTCACATGACTTCACTTAACCAACTTAAATTTTATATCCTTTATGGAGATAAATTAATACATCATGCTATCAACATAAATACACACACACACACACACACACACACACACACATAGTATGTATATAGAAATGTGTATGGTTTATATCACATAAATATAGTTTATTATGGCAATTAATAAAAAAAAGATTAGCTACTTAGCTCCAGGCCCGTAGCGTGCGGGGGCCCCCTCTGCTTATTTGTTCTACTAAGTAAAATGAATTACCTGCCCCCCCCCCCCGCTATTGCCTGGCCCCCGCTGTAGAATGCCTGGCCCCTGCTGTAGAATTTTCACGCTACGGGGCTGCCTCTATTTAAAAAGCTAAGAGTGCAGGCTGTATGTAACAGTCGAATCATACCCGCGGGACGTAAACTGCCCCTGTTTGGGTTAAAACTTGCATTAAATAAGCAACAGGGCTTTTGATGATCATCTCATTCTAAGACATTTTTTTTTAATTTATATTTTTTTATCCTATTCAGATGTCAACGATTCTATTTGTATGGCTGCTTCTCAGCTTCATGATGATTATGACGTCTTCAACGGACATGAACTCTGTCATCGCTACTTTTTCTCTCCCCTGTCAAAGACTGTTGCGCCTTAACGACTATCGGTCATGGAACACAACAGAACTGTGTCAATCAGTTGAGCAAGACGGCACGTTTCAATATTTAGCCAGTTATGGACACTGTACTAAAGATGAATTTAATTACTTGACCTCGACGCTGTGTGGTCCAGCGGTCAGTAGGGTCATGGTACACACGTACGTGAGAAAAAAGTTGTATGCAAAAAGAAATACCAACTGCATAGTCAGAGTTTACTGGTGTGTGAGTGAGTCTTTGGTGAAATACAGCTACCGTCGACTCGATCCTGATTGTTATTCAGATCTTTACTATCCTGAGTTTATTATTGATTCCAATGATCGATCCTCTCATTGTCTGTTGCGTTCTGTAAAAGTTGATCAAAGATTTACTGAGGCTGTACTTACCTCAAGCGGTGTGTGCCGGGACAGAATATTTCAATGTGTAATAAAATTCAAAGCTGAGAGGATTTGTGAGTTTCTGAATTCACACGCCGGTACGTTCACCACAGAGGCGTGTCTCAGACAGTTCAACGCCTGTACAGCGGCGGATTTCGAAATGTTGAAAGAGGCGGCCTGCAGTATGGCACCATCTAGAACATCGAGTCTCATTTTTATAAGTGTGACTTTAATCTTTAAATGTTTCATTCAAATGTAAGCATTAAATGTAAGCATCAAACGTAAACATCAAATGTAAGCATCAAATGTAAACATCAAATGTAAGCATCAAATGTAAACATCAAATGTAAACATCAAATGTAAACATCAAATGTAAACATCAAATGTACAAATGTAAACATCAAATGTAAACAGGTCTTGAAAACTGATAGCCTACTAATGCATCGAATACAGTTATTACGTGAAATAATGTAAGGTGCAGGAAACAAATTAAAGACAAAATTTGAAAAACCGGTTAAATGTTTATTTTTAATTCTATCCCAAATCAATGTATATTTTAGGTTTTAATGCCCACATGAATTCTGTTGTGGTGGCGAAAGTACGATTATGTTATTCATCAGCAAAAAATTAAATAAAAATACAGTGTCGAATATAATTTGCATATTTTTATATTGATAAATCGAGGAAATGTCAACAATAAAATTAATGTTACATAATTAATATTACATAATTAACTGCCAAAAATACTAATGTCATTAGTGTGGTTTGTACTTTTAGTCTAAAAAATCTTTAAAGAAAGATACTGTCAAACCAAAGAAAAAAAAAGGAACGAATATAAACCAATCCATGAACATCGTCTACACCAGTGTCTCCCGAAGAGTTTGTCGGGGGAGGGGGGTGGGGGTACGCACTGTACCAGGTTGAGAATATGCGAAAACAATGAAATGAGGGGAAACCATGACCGGAAAAACAACATGCAAATTTGTTGTTGTTGTTTTGTTTTTTTTAACTTGGGGTACACAGTATTTGAGAACCACTGATCTGCACCATTGATACACAGAACTCAAACCATTGTCAATGATGGCATCTCATCGCTTTTGTGGTCAGTTGGGAGGGTGACTTAACTTACACTCACAGCTATCCTCATGGACAGGCAAACATGGAACACCGATTGGGCCCCGACTTCCGTAATGCCCTCTTTCAGTATTAATTTATATTATTTATGGGGCTTAAAGGGGGCCCTCATGTGTGAAGTCCTTGATAGGATGAGACGGAATATCTTAGAGCCTATAAACCACTACTGGGACTGTTTTTGAAGTGCCCATCTCTCATCCCCATCGTAATCGATAGTGCAATGACCGTGGAGGCACCACGGGAGATATAGCGTAAAGTTTAAGCATGACCTGAATTAGCCAATGGTCCTCACCGATGATCACCCACCTAAATGGGGGTCCGGATAGGAACGCAGGTTCTGGGAATCCAATTATATCTGTAAGTCTTTGCCGAGGAAACAGCTGTCTAATTCGGCCTGCGTAGTTTATTTTAAATACATTTCATTTATATTAGTTCATATAAATATCCCATCAGTATGCTTTAACCTATCAGACAGTCAATTTTAAGAGACCAATGTGGTCCGCGATTTGAAAAATTTACCCACCTTGACATGTGCTCTGTTTAGGCCTACACACACACACACACACAGTGGTGGGTTGGTCAGAAAGAAACACGTTCCGGGAGAGTGTCAGTTTGGCTGTCATATTACAAATGTCATACAGTCTAAAGATAGGAATAAATCATGTCGAGTATTTACAATGGTCAGGTTTTATGAATTACTCATAGTAGCATCTACACGCGTATTGCTTGTTTTAAATGCTCGCAAATTAACCGCTGTTAATTTTTATTCCAAATTTAAATTATGTTAAACAAGCCCATCACACGGAACTGTAGTTCTTGGAACGGGGCAGCATGATAGGGGGGGGGGGCATTCAAAGAAGAGGGCCCAAATAAATTGTGATCACAAACAACTGAAAATTTCTTTGAGTTTTATTATGATGTAAAAATAATATTTCGTAAAATGTATCGGTTATAAGTGTAGATGTTACAAGTCATGGCGACTATCACATTGGCCCTGACATGGTTTGACACAAAAACTTACATTTTTCTAACATTAGAGCTGGAAACGAAATAATATTCTTGTACTAGTAACTATACAATAAGAAGCGTTACACAAACAATAATGAATGTTGATTTTTTATATAATAAGCAGTTTATTGTTTATCGCTCAGAATCTTTGAATATCTCGGCTGAAGGAAGGTACATCAGACCGCCATTTTGTTCGTTAATGGAAATAGTTAAAACTCCAATTCGTTCTGGTTTTCAAGAAAGTTCATTTATACAGGTGAAAAAAAATAATCTAACATTGATTTGTTTCTGAAACCGACATTTTTTATTTTTTATTTTTTTTTATGAAGGGTAATTATGGAATATTTAAATAGCGATAACCGTAAGTTTTAATTAAATAAAAAAAAAAAAGAAAGACAAATAACTAAAAAAGAAATTAAAGGTTTTAATGGGAAACCAAAAATCAAACTGTATGATTTTTTTTTAACACGCAATCATTTAGATGGAATAAAATTAATCAGATAACAACGATAACAACAACACCATATATCTAGACAGTCGGAGTCTTAAGCAAATTCAACTGATTAACTAAAACTTCTAAACTGTACTCTCTCTCTCTGTACTCAACTGAACTGAACTTCTGAACTGACTCGATTGACTGACTGCACTCCTCAGCTAAACATCGTCTTTATATAATTAACTTACATCATCCTCGAACATTCTACTTCTCTCTCTCTCACACACTCTCAGACAATGCTATTTACAATAAACATCTTATTTATATTCTGTAACTATCTAGAATCTTGACCCCGTGACCTCATGTTGACCTGGTTGGCCAAGCTTCAAACATACACACACACCTGTGTGCATAGTACACAAAACTATACCATGACATAGACTATGGGTGACTCTTTGAAAATATTTGGTAGGATATCAAGTTGTGTGATTTTTTTTTGGGTTGTTCAAAAAGAAAGGTACCACTGGAAAGCTAGTAATGTTCACATAGATCTATTCAATCCGATACTTTTAGTCTCAATGCTGGTCAATGGTAAAACTAGTTGAGATCTTGAAAACTATTGACCGACTAATTAGCCTGACATACGCCCTGGTGTGAATAGAGTTCAATACGGATATTGTCACCACTCTCACTCTTTTGATGTTTTGTAAAACAGAAATCTATAAAGGATAATGCACAAAATTTATCTTACAGCATATATTTTACAAAATACATTTTCTTCCTGCAAATTTTTTTTCTGTTGCAAACACTGTTTTCTGTTAAATTCAACGGGGTAGATGAAGGGTTGGATCCGTTGTTTCAGAACAGGACTTATGGTGAAAATGCTCAGTCGCTTTTAATCTCATCAAATTATGCAAACAGAATTGAGGCTAAAATAAAATCTCGGGTCACATCAGCCTTAACATGTTACTCGCACATGGCGCCACACGAGCTACCTACGGCTCTTATTGTCCATAAGATAAACGTAAATGGTTTCAACAAGTCACAATCTATTTAAAGTAATCTCTCATGGGGTATTTTGTCTGTCATGAATCATACTTGAATACATTTTGGTGGTCGAAATACTTTTTCAGTTTTTAAGCACGCTGGCATAATATGCATGCCTGTTAAGTGAAGCTGTCACAGGTTGCGACTAATCTGTCGAAACTATCCCCTTACTCCAACCCTTAACCTAATAATAGTCATAACGTTAATATGTAGATTAAACTATACATAACAATCTACGTTCCCGCTCCTCAGTTCCCCCCCCCCCCCGTTTCCATCCCCCCCCCCCGTAATTGCGTCACAAGACCAGGTGTTCGGCAGAATCTCCGTCGACGAACCAAAGTAGCTGTTAACAGTAACATGTTATATTCCGCGGGGAAATCTCTGACCACCTGACTGCTGTACTCCGGTCGGCGTCTTCAAAGGGACAGAGACCCGCTGATGTCCAGTTACTAAGGTCTTTGTCTATACGGCGTATTTCTCCCCCCCCCTCCTCATCTAGGCTCCACCCCCTAATTTGAAAGTTTGAATGAACCAGCTATCATATTTGATTGGTTAATGGTCACGTGTGAAAAGTGAGGTGGGAAATGAAAGAGAGAGATTCGTGTCAGTCGGCCGGTGAGCGGCGTCTTGTCGAGTCGATTAGTGAATAGTCTCTGAGTGAGAGAAAGAGAGACATAGAGAGAGAGAAATAGAGAGAGAGATCTAGAGTGAACACGTCCCTCAATTGATTCAGAATTTTATATTGGATTACCTCGTTGCTGTATCTTTTTGGATTATCTTTGATTTATTTGAAAGGCCACCAGATCCCTGATACGAACTGATACCTCTGTGTATCATAAATATTTGATTGTTGTCACACGACACTTGTTGAGTTGGTCATCGTCACCTGTGTTACCTTTAATTGTTGTGGAGACTGAGTGTGTGGCAGGAATACAAATAAAATACGAGTCAACTTTTGAGTCAGCCCTCATACACTTAGACACAAGCCAAGGATACCCTTCTCGGGAACCTCAATATCGGGGGCCCGTATCGGGATCCCTTAACAGAAGCGTACAGATGGAAATCTGGCTTAACAATGTCAAGGACATTAAATATTCTTCTTTCCTCTCATTCTATATTGTGACGTTTAGGTTGACTCCTTGCGCTTCATTCTATGACGATAACTGGGCTTCCATTTTTTCCCCTCAAAACGTCTATTTTGTGGGACACATCATTCGAGCCATTACGGAGTAATTTGAGGAGCCCTAAAAAGATATATTGGGGGACTTAGACAAAAGTACATGTTCGGGGCTCTAATTCATCCAATTTGATAGATTTTTTTTAATGGAAGGGGGTCCCTATGTAGTATAGGGCATCGGTAAATATCAATGTCTCCCTTTACATAACAATATGTACTTTTTTTTACTGACTTCATAGTTTCTCGTGTGGTCCCCAGAGCCAATAGGTTTCTAGCCAGGGTTTTGTGTTACATATATGATCAATTGCCTGTTTAACAGTAAATGCAAAAAAAAATATTTGCAATGTAATATGAAAAAAGAGAATTTAATAAACACGGATTGTGTTAACCAGTAATATTAACGAATTTATTACAATTTATGATTTGTGGGAATTTTTTCCAGGATGTGAGATAAACAATAATTATCAACAAAGCTGGTAGTGTTTGTTACTTGATATTCAATGCCTTTTAGATGTAACTTTCAGCTTGTAACAAAATTTAACCAACAATCTCACTTGAAACAGTGCATTTCACTTCACTCTCTTGTGTATCTGTGTGATTTTATTTAATTGCTGTGAATGTGTATATGTGTGTTAGGTTAGGAGGTATGTGTGTTCATGTCAGAGTGTTTCTGTGTTTCGCGTGTTGGTATGTGTTATTAAGAGTGTGTGTGTGATGGAGGGGGGTGGGGGAGCTGAGTGCGGGCGGGGTGGGGGGGACATATGGTTCAACTGTTTGAGTATCTATGTTTCTTCATAATTTTTTATTCATTTATTTTCACTTGGGTGCGTATTTCATAATAATTTGTTCATTTCTACCACCAGATTTTTAATATTTTGTGTAATTGTGTGTAAGTGTGTAATTGTGTAAGTGTGACTGTATTCAACTTTCTCCCCTACTTCTTGCTATCCAAGAAACGAAATATTAGTTGTAAAAAAATGAATCATTGTGTCCTCACTCCGCTGCACAAACTCCTATCAACATGAATAAGTCATGCACATCTTTGTTTAATAAAAAGTTCGGTTCTACCTCACTATACCCTCGTATAACACATAGTATTAGTAGTGTCCGTAAAATTGTAGTAAAAAATATACACAAAATTCACGGTTACGACATTTGATGGTTAGTTAGCAGGGAAAAAAAACGAAACTTAATTTCTGATAACAGCCCTCGTTCGAAACACTAAAGAAGTCTGTATGTCTGAAGACGGCTGATACAAAAGTGCTGGCGATTTCAACACCAACAGAGCTCAAGAAATCTGCCTAGGACATTGAAATACTTTTTTTAAAAAAAAGTAAGTCATTCATGTTGTTTAAATTATATCTCTAATTTTATAGAATAAAAATTTTTAAAAAGTTTATCTAACTCCAATGACTGAATTGGACTTCTGAAGCATCTCTAAATAAATTCATGTACAAAATTTCTGTCTTGAATAATGTACAGCATTTTATTCTACACTTCATCTGCCCCGATGGCTTTTCAGTGCTAAGGGAACTTGACTTTTGATTTATGAACATAACTTTCCTTCTCATTTTCAATACTCGTGTCATTACTTAGAGTATTTCACAATAAAACATTATTTTTGAAACTTCTAACTTCCATCCTTCCCTAAAATTGTTTTTAGAAAAGACGGATACCATGTAAGTTGTTTAATTATAATATTTAGTATTCATTTCTTTATTTTATATTCGCATCTTTTTATTTCTGTTTTAAACACTATTTATTCTGTAAAACAGTTTGGTATATATTTATAGGAGTAACCAGAATGAATTAATTCTGTTCGATTTGATTCGATTTTCGTCGATTTTTTATTTATTCATGTATAAAGGGTTAACTTAGGTGTCGCTATATTTTCCGCTAAATTTATTTTTGAATATTATGTATTGCTATTATTATATTTGGCCTCGAAACTGATCTTTCCTATAATTAACTGGCCACTATAGGAAGTAGATTTTACCTGACCAAAGAGATATATTTGTATCTGAACAAAAGACTTCACTTTATGCATCAATATTCTTGTTTTGAAAAAAAATGTTTTGTTCATCAACAGATGTCCGCGATTTGGATTCTGCAACTGATTATCTGTTCCTTGATGATGACGTTATTTGCCGAGAGACAATCACTTATTGACAATGTTTTTAAACCGTGTCAAAATGAGTTCTCTTTTTATCTTGAACGACTTGGGAAAGAAAACTGTACAACAGAAATTCTGGAATGGGTTTTTCAAGACACGGTAATAACTGGCTTTTGCTTTGAGGATGAATTTAATAGTTTTACTTTAAAAGAATGTGACAGGGCATACAGTCAGCCAACGACTGTCAGCGATGCAAGAAAGAACTTTTATTTCGCTTTACGGAAGACAGGTTCCTACTGTTATAGCAAAGTTAGCCAGTGTTTGATGAGGTCAGTGGTATCGTTTATATTAAAAATACAGGAACAATTTTGTTCTTTGATGAACGTCACAGTTCTTGGTACGACTACAGAAAGTTGTATGACGTCAGGACAAGAAGGTTGTACACCTGATGAGTTCAACCAACTGAAAACTGCAGCCTGCACCGTGACCTCCACGAGCGTTGACCAGACATTATCTAAAGCTGTACTCGGTGTGACCTCAACATGTCAGGATCAGATGTTCGATTGCGTCAAGACGAGCGTCAATGCCACGACCCTAATTGTCAAGGGAAAATACTGCGACGCCTGGAATTTCAAAGACAACACCAATAGCACAGAGGCGTGTCTGAAGCTGGGTAACGGATGTACAGCGGCTGAGTTTGACAAGTTAAAGTACGCAGCTTGCAGTCTGGCAACTGCACTAACCTTCAGTACAACTCTTACTTACATGATACTCTTCTTCACTTTACTTATACAATAAAAGTGAGACATATTTGAAAACAAATAAAATACGTCATATCTACACATTTTTGATATTGTGCACAATTATTCAAGGGCAGACTAAGGTTGCACTAGAACATATTGCGTGACTATAAAAGTACTGACTTTAAAAATGGAACACACGTTCTCATCATGTATGCTGTCGTTGGCCCCAACTAAAATTTGTTTCCAAACCCCGCGACCTTGTACCTGCCGTCTAATCCATCTCTGGTGTTTGTCTATGTAATGCTCAAATATAATATTTCACTTAAATAAATAAATTGACCAAAACAGTATACATAGATTATAGTAATATCTATTCATTGAATTGATCTTTACTTTTTCAAATATATTTAACGTGAGGTGAACAAAACAGATTGTCACTAAAACTTTTTGTAGGCGGCAATAATACACTCATACTTCGCTATATGGCTGCTCTTTATACGGCATTTCGCTATAACGGCCTTCATCATTTATGGCACGTTTTCGATTTACGGCCTAAAATGTTTCGCTATAACGGCCAAAAAGAAAAAGACACTTTTGTACAAAAGTGAAAAAATATTTTTTTGTATAATGCACCAGGGCATCCTACCTAATTTATCCGAACTATCTGAAGATGTCATGATTGAGTACCTTCCGAAAAATACAACAGCAGTGATCCAACCAATGGATAAGGGTGCAATAGTCACTTTTAAGGCACATTACCTACACCAAACTTCCCGACAACTCAGCATAAGGGAAACCAATGGTGAATCTTCAATTAAAACATTTTGGAAAAACTATAACATTAAGGATACTGTTGACAGCATCAGTAAATGATGGTAGGAATTAAAATTGACAACAATGAACCATATATGGAAAAAAATATGGCCAGAATGTGTAAAAAAATACTGATGCAGACAGAAGTGTACTTAGGTAGGGGGTCCAAATTCAAAAATCTCCCCGGTCTTAGCTTAAGGGATCCCCAAATATTTTTTTACGTTAAATATAAAGTACATTATATCATGTCATGTTGTCGAATGTCAAAATGCAGGGGCCTCCAAAGAGGGGCACTAAAATACCTAGGTTCGGCACTGGATACAGAAGTTAATTTTCTTCATGAAATCAGGCAAAATATTTTGGATCTAGTAGAAGATCTCGGCTTGGAAGGTTTGAACGAACGTGACGTGCTTGATCTACTTGATGCTGATAGGGAACCTCCTCCTTAAAAACGATCCTGACGTCAGACGTAGCGCTCAATTTCTCAAGGAATTAACTCAGTCATTAGCAGTTATAACTCATTGAAGAACGAACTCGACAAGAAGGCAAGACAAACAACGTTGGACAATTGCTGTAAGCCAGGCCCATCCTTACCAGCGGAAAATGATGACGTCATTAATCTGCAGGTTACCATTTATTCATTGTCTTAAAATTATGCATATTCATATTTTATATAACATGAAATTGTTTCATTTTTGTTTATAGACTATTGTTGATTGTTGGAGTTTGTTATTATTTTATGTACAAATGTATGTAGCTTTAATTTAAATGAAATAAAAAGAGAAAATACATTTTGAATGATAAACCATGTTACATATTTAAACAACTTGGAACCGATCTCATTGAATTTGTATGGATTTGTACTAGATCAATTGATTCCCTATACGGCATTTCACTTAGCGGCCAAATTTCGTGGAACGTATCTAGGCCGTAAAGCGAGGTATGGGTGTATTTCCATCTTGTGAAAGGGGAGTAAATAACTATTAGGTCATTTAAAATATTAAATCTGGTATTAACTTTAAGCTACTGTGTAAATGAGTGTATGTGTGCGTCTGTCTGTATGTATCTCTGTAAAGTGTCTGTCTGTCTGTGAGTAGGCCTGAAAGTGTCTGTCTGTGAGTAGGTCTGAAAGTGTATGTCTGTCTGTGTGTAAGTCTGTAAAGTTGTAAACGTGTGCGTCCGAAAATTCAGAATGAGAACTAGACATAATGTCAGTTCTACATTCTCAATTGTTCCAAATTGTTGTACTTTAAAAGCCTATAAATGAAATGTCTACATTGAATACAATGATACAAGTAGATTTTAGTTTGTGCCGACAAAGCTAGAGGAGAAAGAAGTAACTTAGGCTAGAAGTTTACTGGTCAGTAGACTTGTCCAAATATAGACAGGTATGCGCATGACAAGGAATTGATATTGAGGTGCAAAGTTATTGTTATGGGAATGAAAATGTTTGTCCTCTCCGTTCAATGAAACCGTTGATATTTATTCCTGTAAGCGTGTGATTCATATAAAGGTCAAGTAAGTTGTATCTATTTCTATACCAATTAGAAGCTTATAGTGCAACTATTTAAAAATTATAACAATTGGAATCGTATTTAGGAGACGCATTATATGAGTCTCATCTGAATGAAGTAGCTCAGCGGTTCTTAAACTTGCGCTATTCGTGACCTACCTAGTAACCTTTTCGTTTACTGCGGCCCAATGTAAAAAAAAAAGAATAAAAGATACACAATAGGGTGATAACAAAAAAATATTTTTTATGAAACCACTTGCAATCGAGGAACTTTTATGTGTAATTTAAGAATATCAATTGCATTTTAATTTTATTTGAAAAAAGTCCCCCCCCCCTTTCCCCATTTTTCGGAAGAAAAAAGTGAAAAAAATATTTTTTTTTCAAAAAAAGGACATTTTTTTAGCTTAATTCAAAAGAGTATTAATAATAACTAATCAACTTTTATTAACAAATAACATATAGAACAGTTAGTAATATGTACAGAATGTACAAGAAATGTTCAAAACATATTTTGTCCTATGAACTTCAGATTCAAAAATTAAATTTTTCTCGATTTCGCATGAAGTTCCGCCATCAGTTTCTCAGCACGTTCAGCAATTTGGTTAGATCTGGGCATGTCAATTAATGACTTCTCGACTGACCAATGGGTCTTTAATCACTTAATTGCCTTCTTGCATTTTATCTTGATGAGCGAGGTAAACAGTTCATTGAAGGACGCTTCATTGTAGTGTTGCGAATCGAACCAAGCATTTGCCCATTCGTAGCAGATGAAGTTGCAGGCAGAATCGAGAATACTGCGCCACTCTGGTATCAGAAATAATGCTTTAACAGTAAATATTGCACGTGAGTTCCATCTTGCCTGGTGTAAATTTGGTAATTTATTCCAGCTGATGCGAGGCCAACGTGGGTTCTCGCCTGTGCTAACATCTTTTGACGTAAGAAGCGATAATCAGCTTGAAGAGTGACATAGTTTTGTGTTAATTTGCCCATGAAGGAATAGTTGAGTTTTTGTTTGCTCATTGGCTCTTGAATAAGAAAATTCATGACATGTTTCAGAAGAAGGTCGAGTACATGGTGCTGACAGTCAATATATTGTGACTTCTGAAAGCCATTGCTCAAGACATCATCCTGTATGAGCTTTACAATGCCGTGCAAATGGTCAGTATTTCTGCGGTCGTATTGCAAATTAACATACAAATATTTTCACAAGCATCGTATTCATCAATTAGCTGATGTAGTTCATTGTGAATGGCCGCGGCAGAACCACTCTCATATTTGAGAATGCCGAGTTTGATTTCGGTTGTCAATTTTTTCAGCAAACCTACTTGATTCTCTTCCCCTTGCACTCTTTTACCATCAAACTGGATACAATAGGGATCTTTGCTTTGAAGTTTTTGAACAATTTTAGTTTTCATTTTCCGTCGTTCAGAGATTACTCATTTCCAGACACCCGCCTGACTTGGAACCGGCACATCATGACCCTGTTCAGCAATGGTTGCAAGAACGTCATGTGCTTTATGTGTGGAAATGTTTTTCAGCACTAGTAAACCCGCCGTTCTAGTGCTTGCTCTTTGGTATTTCGGTTTGCATTCAGAAGATGACGTTTAAGAAATAGTTGGCGACTCGGGTGAAGAAGCAGAGGTTTCAGAATCCGAAGATTTTGAGACAGTTGTATGTTTTTGTGTAGGTTTTGAGAAAGTCGTGTGTGTTTGTGTAGTTTATGAGACAGTTGTGTTTGTTTGTGTAGGTTTAGAGACAGTTGTGTATGTTTGTGTAGGTTTTGAGACAGTTGTTTGTGTTTGGGCATGTTGTGAGTCAGTTGTCTGTGTTTTTGTAGGTTGTGATTGAGAAAAGCTGGCTTGAGATTGAGTTTTTGATAGTCGGATTCGTTTTCTTGGGTGGAATGATTCCAAAGGGGCTTGTTTGTCCATTGAATAACCAATCTTTCCTCCACTGTTAAGTTGCCTCTGGTAGAGCTCTTTATCCTCTGTGCTTTTCCATTCTCCATTAACGTTGGTGACATCAAATAACTAAGAAAGTGTTATCAGATGGTTTCTTTTTGTTTTTGTCATATAAATCAATTAGACCATTGAGTTTCATTCTGATTAGTGTGCTGGATAATAGTGGAAAGTCTTGAATTTCCCTCAAGAGCAATTCTATATCAGTGATCATAATTTTGATTCGATCCAGTCGCCGTTTCTGGCTATTGAACAAAAGTGAAGTTTCCAAGAATTTTACGGTTTGTCGGCATCCATGTGAGATTGATTAGCTTTTCAACAGATAGAATTCTTGGATACCTCTTCTGTTTAGAAGATGAGGGAAGTTGAGTATAGTAAATGTCTTGTTTATAAACAAATGGAAACAGACGACTGAAATGTGCTTAAAAGCAGTTTAGAAAGTCATATATAATAATTCAGTGTGAAATCAAAACCGAGCGTCAAACTGCGCGATAAAAGAAAACAAAAATTAAAAGGTGGGGGAATTTTTTTCAGTTTTAAAAAAAATTAATGTTGCTACTGTCATCTACATACAATTGTTCCTCGAATGTAAGGGGTTTCAGTTTCGTTACGAAAAAAATGAAAATAGTTATCACCCTAATACACACACAAAAGCTAAAATGTACATATTCTCGATTAAGTAATCAGCATTTTCGGCGAACCAATTGAAATCATTGATCTACCACCAGTGGGTCGCGACCCACATTAAGAGAACCCCTTCTGTATGTTAGCAGCATGCCGAAGGCTGTGGGTATTAACAACAGGTGTGTTGGTGTGAGTGTGTGTGAGAGTTAAGTCCCTGCAAGTATTGTTTTTAAGGTCCCATTTTTTCATCGACATCTTAGACGATAGTGCAATGGCCTAGGAGGCAATACGGGAGATATAGCGGGCACTTGAATTAATGACCAGAAATATTATCAATAGCTTCCCACCGGAGATCGAACCAGAGACTGTCAGGTCGACAGTCGAGCGTTTTACCGCACGACCATCTGTCCCACCGAATCACAGGGAAGCACAAAATATTTGACAGAAAGACAGTTAACAATATCATAAATGTATTTTTCAAACAATTTTTTGAAATATATTTAAAAACAGAGGCGGATAAAGCTAGTGGGTCGATACCAACTTGTGTACCCAGTCAAAACAAACTGAATTAAACTGTCATCTATCCGATTATTTATTTCCGACATTTCCCAAAGCCAATTCCAAATCAGATTATCGTGATTATCGTCTTATCAAGGTGGTGGGGTCACATGTTTACTTTTTACCTATTCTATCCCAACTCATACATTTCAGTTTGTATTGCTTTTGATAACATTATTCAACAGCCTAAATGAAAAAAAAGACAGTTTTTAATTTTAAAAATGTGTACTGTTCTATATTTTTGTTACACACCTGTCCAGGTGATAAAATGGCGCCGTCGTGGTTAATTAGAAGGCAAAAACCATGCTTTCGGGAAAGTTACAACAATACGATACTGAAATCACGCCACCTCACAGACGAGCTGAAGAAAGTTGTTCACCAGGTAATTCAACGCAACGCATTCTTCAGTCATCCAGAAAACGTGTTGCTTGCGATGCTTACCGACGAATGATCAGATATAGCCAGTTAGATCTGCCACGAATAATCAAATCCAGAAAGCAGAAACGCACGAGTTCAGTTAGATCTTTCTGTGTGCTAGTAATCAACTTTGAGGCTACTAGCTACATAGACATGATCGATTGGCAGAAACTGCGATCACAGAGCCTCCGATCGTAATGGACATTTATGATGATACCGTTATCCGGGAAGAAGATACACCAAGACTGGATTTCACCCGTATCCTTGTCACACCCAGTCAGTAGAGAGACATATTAAGCTAGTTACAGAAACTTCAAAAGTGGTGTGTGGTCCAAAAAAACGGGACGGATTCATAATAGCACGCTTGGATTCGAGATCGAAAATGCCAAAGCCGGACATCAAAGCCCAACACCATTTGTCGCTATAAAAACATTTTAGACAGTTTGCATGTGTTTTCCCTTCAAATATATGGTTCTTTTTACTAGTAACATTTGTATATACTGTTGAAAAGGTAAACCAAAACATGAATATGAGTATATATAAAACTTTTTTTTTAAGATTATTACTTTTTTATCGAAATATGCCTATAATTTAGGTCAACTGCGGAACCTCAACATATACTTTAAATTGTCTAATTTTGTGCCACATTACTAACTGCATGAGTTAGCAAGTTTTAATAGCTATCCAAACAAGATATTCAGAATTGTTTTTTCATCTCACCCACCGTACTACACACACAAAGTGGTGGGTGTGTCTGAAAGAAACAGGTTCTCGAAGGGTCACGAGTTAGAAAATAATCATAGGGAGTATTTACTTTCGTCAGTATTCAACTCAGAGACACATTTTATCAACTACCCACTCTACAAGAAACTAAACGCCCACTGCTTGGTTTCGACTGTTCTCATTCCAGTCCAACCATTCATCACGCTTATTTCAAATTTGAATTATGTCATACAAGACCATCGCCACCACCGAATCACTTTTGAATAAATTTTGTTGACAAAAAAAAACTATTCAGTTTCTAAGAACGCTGACATAATAGACATAGATGTTTACTGAGGCGTACAAATGGGAATCTGGGCTTAACAATGTCAAGGGAGTTTAATCAGTTTCTTTCGTTCTAAGTAGTGACTACTTGCTCGGGTGACTGTTACTGGACTGTAACTGGACTGCAGCTGGACTTTTACTCGGCTTCCATTTTTGTTTCCATTTTTTGCACATAATCAGAGCCATTCTTAAGTAATTGAATGGACTTTGGCACATATATTTTGGGGACCTAGGCACAGACTTTGATATATCGGGGAGGCCTAAGGATAAAGTTTCTGTTTGGGATCTAATTCATCCAATATTATAGGAATTTTTACTGAAGTAAGGGCCCATGTCTCCCTAACCTTATCAGTCAATCTGTTATTTTATAATTGACTCCAAATAGTTTATTGTGAGGGCCCCCGAGCCTATAGCTCATAAAGCATTGATCACGTTTCTGGCACATAGATTTTTAACCAGGGTTTTGGGCTATATATTTGATAAATTGCGTTTTAGTTTAAAAGCAAATGCGAAAAATGTTTGCAAGGTAACATGAAAGAATGGAAATTATTAAAAAAGGGTTTGTGTAAACCAGTAATGATTTGTGGCGATAGATTTGTTCAGATAAATGGGATGAAGAATAACTATTAACGATGCTGTTTGTAGTTGCATTTGATAATCAAATTCACCTGTTTGATGTAGATTTCGTCTTGTAACAAAATGAACCAACAATATAGTCTTGGTTGGTATTTACTGGAGCGGTCACTTTCAAAGAGTGTATTTGACGTCACACTCGCGTATATTTCGTCTTTATCTCTTTATGTGTGTGTGTGTGTGTGTGTGACTTCGTTTAATAGTAAGTGTAAGAATGTATCTGTATGTAAGGTAATTAGGTGTGTGTGTATGTGTGTGTCTATGTACATGTCTTTTTGCGATGGGCGTGATCGCGTGTATTTATATAGCCTACGTGTATGGTAGGGAGAAGTTGAGTGCGGGACGGGTGGGGGTGGAAGGGGGGATTTGATTATCATCGACTTATGTTTCAACTTTTTGATAATCTGTTTCTTTATAACGTCTTTTTTTTTTTACTTGATTCTCTATTGCCCAAATGCTTATCGCTGTAAGTGTAAGCGTATGTGTAAGTGTATGTGTGATCGTGTTCGGCTTTCTGCTCCACTGCTTGCTTTCCAAGAAACTAGGTGTAGGTTGGGAAAAGGAATCTTGTGTCCTCACTCCGTTGCACAATACTCCCATCTAGTTGAATCAGCCATGCATATCTTTGTTGTAAGTTTGGTGTTACTTTACCCTTGCGTGGGCGCTGAGTATTAACAGTTACGTAACATTAAAGTCACAAATATTCACATAAGTAGCTGGCTTGACATTTGATGGTTGGCTGGAAAAAAACAAAACAGGAAACTTTGTGTTTGTTAAAAACACTAAAGAAGTGCGCATGTCAGAAGACGGCTGCAACAATTGTACTTGAGGTATAAACACCAGCAAAGATCAACATTTCTTTCTGTGACGCTGACAAATTATTTATTTTTTTTAAAGTAAGTGGGCTACTACATATTGTTTACGTGATTTAGTTTAATTATTATTATTTTTAATATTATGTAATAAAAGTTTTTTTTAATAACGTTTAGTGCACCGAAAAAAATCGATAATTATAAGATAGATAATAGTACCTTAACACAGAAAAAAACGAAACTAAATCAACTATCTGAAGTCCCACAACAATTTCTGCTTCAGTTTTTCGTAAAATTTCATTAAAATAGAGAGTTAAAAAGAAAAACCGTCAACAACATTCTGGCAGTAATGTCATGATGTAAACAATCATTACTTTGACACATTTTCTGAGGGCGCTGAAATAAGTGAAATACGTTTTTCGCTTGTCACATCTGGAGGAAGGCGCCTACAACTTTAACTCGCACATGGCGCCACAATGGCTAGGTACGGCTCTCTTCACACCATATGTAAAGGTACAGGTTCGTAAAAGACGAAGAAAATAACCCTCTTTGTTATCAACGAGCAAATATTACAACTGCATTCAAAAATATGTATTTTTATATTTCAAAATGAGGGAAAAAACGGTTAAAAATGTAAAAGATTATCTCAAACAAGCAATTTAAGTCTTTTACATTTCGGACAAAGGACATTTTAGAGCATTTTCGGTTACACCGGACGAAATCCGTATTTTTTTTTCCGGGTGACAGCCATATATTTTGCTGAATTTTGATAGAGAGGGAAGTAATCATGTTGAATAACTATTACAAAAACAAATAATGATTACGCCCCTTCGATTAGCTTTTACTATTTATATTTAAAATATAAGCAAAAACGGTACTTAAAACGCCCCCTTTTTCGGCCCTCAGAGGTCAGATCGCGAAATGGACTTTTGATGTACACTTGGCAGGCCAAGACCTACAAAATGATATATACATCATGGGTCTAGGACTTATGGTTGTTGAGATCTAGGGTGATGACGGACAGACAGACAGATAGACAGACAAATAGACAGACAGACAGACAGACAAAACGGGGACAATAGAAAATGCTCTAAAAATCTACAAAAATTATATCTTCCTTGACATCTAATATCACCATATTAAAAATCCATAACATTTATATTTCATTATTTAAAATATATTATTTACAAATGTCCAAGGAACCCTGCTAATATTATACTTCACAAAATATTCCTTATATTTTGAACAAGATGGACGAAATAATTGCCACCGGCAAACCATTGTGTTTTACTGATACGGACTTGGTGAAGTATGTCAAGATTATATCAAACAGAACAAAAAGAAAAAGAGAGACAAGGACGAGAGAAAGAGACAAGAACGAGAAAAAGAGAGACAAGAACGAGAAAAAGAGAGACAAGAACGAGAAAAAGAGAGACAAGAACGAGAAAAAGAGAGACAAGAACTAGAAAAAGAGACACAAGAACGAGAAAAAGTGAGACAATAACGAGAAAAAGAGAGACAACACCAAGCAGAGCAACAGGAAAAGGCCAGAGCCAGTGAGCTTGAAATTGAAAAGTTAACGGCAGCTAACCCTATTGTACAATATATCCCAGCACATGAACTGAATATTCGTTCAATGAATACATCATATTTGACTTTAATTTTACTTAATATGAATACTTTAAAGTATTAAGGCGAGTGGGGAATATTTAAATGGAGATTACAGTAAGTTATTATTAAATTAAAAAAATATATTAAACAAGACACGATAAAAACAGAGTTTTTCAAACTTTTTCTACTATATATATATATATATACATATATATATATATATATATATATATATATATATACATATATATATATATATATATATATATATAAATTCTGCAATAAATTTATTATTGTAACGAATATATTACATCCATTTATTTCTTCAGGGGGAATGCCCCTATGCTCTGCCACCATGTAATGAATTTTATAATAAAGAACAACTGCGATGCTCCATGGTTCATAACATGTTTAATCATATAACATGCAACGAATAACACAATATGAAACATAACATAACGAGTAAATAATCAAGTAGTTAATCCGATATGCAAAAAAAAAACAACTCCTATTCAAATAGCAATCCAATTATATAGAATAGAATCATCACATATATTGAAACTAATCTCTCTTATCGTATAAACAATACCACTTCTCAATCAACAAACACTACGCTTCTAAGACTATCTCTATGAATCTGACTATCTCTATGACTCTATCTCTATGACTCTATCTCTATGACTCTATCTCTATGACTCTATCTCTATGACTCTGACTATCTCTATGACTCTGACTATCTCTATGACTCTGACTATCTCTATGACTCTGACTATTTCTATGACTTTGACTATCTCTATGGCTCTGACTATCTCTATGACCCTGACTATCTCTATGACCCTGACTATATCTATGACTGACTATTTCTATGACTCTTACTATCTCTATGACTCTTTCTTCCTCTGACTCCTCTTTTATGACTATCTTTTTCAGACTCTTCTTCTCTCTTCTTGACCCACAAACTGACTCATATATCTTGCTTACATAACAACTCAAACATTCTACAAACAGCTACATTAGAACAAATAGTTGATCATAATTTCTATGAATACAATTCACTGAGTCTAGAAATGACCAGACTCTGACCTCATGACCGCTAGCTCAACTACACTATGACAATTATTGACAATCATGTTTTAGTAAATTTTATTGAAAGGGAAGTAGCCTATGTATTAGTAGCGTTCGTCATAGTTATGTCCCTTGATTTCTTTCCTCTATTTCTCTTTTGTGGGCCACATTGTCAGAGCCATTCTAAGGTAATTTGGTTGGCCCTATGCCGAGAAATATATATTGGGGGCCCTATTCAGATAATTTGATATATTGGGGCCCTAGGCCGAGAAATATATATTGGGGGCCCTATTCAGATACTTTGATATATTGGGGCCCTAGGCCGAGAAATATATATTGGGGGCCCTATTCAGATACTTTGATATATTGGGGCCCTAGGCCGAGAAATATATATTGGGGGTCCTATTCAGATACTTTGATATATTGGGGGCCCTAGGCCGAGAAATATATATTGGGGGCCCTATTCAGATACTTTGATATATTGGGGCCCTAGGCTGAAACTTGTATTGGGGGCCGAAGGCATAGACTGCTATATTAGCTGGTATCCATGTCTTCCTAACCATAACAGTCACTATGAACCTTTTTAAGTGACACTTCAAAGTTTATCCTGTATGACACCCCCCAGCCATTAGCTCATAAAGCGGTGAACGCGTTTCTGGCGTATAGATTTTAACCAGGGTTTTGGGTTATATAGATGCCAGTTAGTTTAACAGTAAGTGGGTAAAAATGTTTGCAAGCTAACATGAAATACAGTAATTAATTAATACAATTTATGCATAGCAGTTATGACCTTAACGAATGTTTTACAATATATGATTTATGGCGAGGAATTTTTTTGAACGTAACGGTAGCTTTGAAACGGTGCATTTGACGACGTCACACTCTTATATCCGCCAATTAAATCTCTCTGTGTGTGCAGCTTTGAAACAGTGCATTTGACGTCACTCTTGACTCTGCCATTTATATCACTCTGTGTGTGTGTGTGTGAGTAGGGAGGGGGGGGGCTTATTGCTAATAAAAAAGGAAGAGAGGGAGGGGGAGGGATTTTATGATTATGATTGACTTATGTTCAATAGCTTAAGAGTCTGTGTTTCTTCATAGGTTTTAATCATTATATTTACCTCTTGTGTGTATGTATTTCTTACTAATTGTTCATTTCTATCACCAGAAGTTTAACGTTGCGTGTCATTGTGAATGTGTTCATCTTTCAGCTTCACTGATTCCTTTCCAAGAAACTAGGTCTAAGTTGTAAAATAAAAATCTTGTGTCCTCACTCCGCTGCACAAAACCCTATCTTGCTTCGCGGTTCTCAACCGGTGATACGCGTACTTAAGGAGGCATGAACGGTTTTTGCAGGGGAACGCAGTGACATCTTTTAAAACAACTAAGAGTTTGCTAACACATTACCAACCTACGTGTCCAAGTGTCGAATTAGAAAGATAAGCACGTTTCATTATAAAAAAAAATTCACATCTTTTCGCGAAACTGCGTGCAATGGGTTCCCACGGACATACATTCGAAACCTTTGGGGTTGAGAACTGCTGATCTAGATGAAGCAGATATGCATCTATTTTGTTTGGAATAAAAGTGTGGTGTTACTTCACTTTAACCTTGGGTTGGCACATAGTATTAATAGTTACGTAAAACTTCAGCCACAGATATACACAAAAGTAACTGGTAATTACTGGTTTGACATTTGAAAGTTAGTTGGCGAAAATAAAACAACGCGACATTGTGTTTGATAATTGCCCTTGTTCAAAACACTAAAGAAGTGCGCATGTCCGAAGACGGCTGCAAATAAAGTGCTGACAATTAAAAACATCATCAGAGCTTAAGATTTCTGTCGTGGACACCGCAATACTTTGTTAAAAAAAAAGTAAGTATTTCAAAAAAAATTAAGTACTTCATATTGTTTATGTGATTATTTTTAAGTATTATAATTTTAATGTCATAAAATAAAAAAAAAAAGTTAAAAAAATTAGCGAACCCCGACATTGCTAAAATTAAAAAAGAAATTGTACATAAAAATATTTAAAAAAAAACAAATAGGAAACTCGTAAAAAGATGATGATAAAAATATAGAGAATATATTAAATCAACGTCGATCGATTCTTCAGAAGAAGTGAATCAGTGCAGCTTGAGTTGAGAACACAATATGAATGCCGTATGCAACAAGTTAAGTACCAGCGGGTATAATCACTACCTATGTCTTCAGTAATGCCTCCCTGGCCATTGCACTCTCTGACCCACAGGAAGGAAGGACAGTACAAAAACAATCCGATTTGGGGGTTTATAGGATCAAAGGTTAATCAGCTCAACTTTACAGAGACAAAAATAATTACATATTTTATTCCATTGTACATCTCATTGTACATGTTTTGTACATTTCTGTTAACATACTCTGATATTGTTTGTAAAGAAACTATTACAATGATAAATATGAGCAGTAACTATATTATGCACATTATTTGACCCATAAATGTACATTAAATAAAATAACTCATGTTTTAAGTTTGGCATTCTGGATGATAATATGAAAACTACAATTTCATAATTATTTTTTTTTTGCAGATGAAGATATTCTTCCCTGTTAAAGTTGGCGTCTTCCTAGCAGTGACTTTAAAACTCGTGTGTGCTGATTGGACATCTTTGATCAATGCTTACTCAAGCATCTGTCAGTTGTCAATTAATTCCTCAGCGTCAGCCTTGTACACAGCAGGCTGTAGTACGGTGACGGCGACACAAGAACCGTACTTAGCCGTTGTAAAATTAGGATTCTGTACCGAACAAGAATTCAACAACCTGACAGCCACGGTGTGCGGTAGGAGCAACAATACAAAACCTGATAGTACAGCAAAACTAAACTTTTATAATGCATTGAATCTGATCGACGTAGATTGTAAAATAGCTTTTGTGCAATCTATTTCAAACTCAGTGACAGCTATTGTGTTTAAACAACAAGAGATGTACTGCCAACTTAGTTCACTAATCATTGAGTATGTAAACTCGAGAAATAAGTATCCACACAATTGCTATTCATACAAATATAGTTCTGTCTTAACTGCAACATGTCCCGAAAGTAAAACAGATGTAGATCAGAAATTTTCAACAGCGATACTCTCAACTACATCATCTACATGCCAGAATAAAATATCTACCTGTGCAAGTACACAGACAATACAGATGGTTGTTGCTATGCAGTACTGCGAGTATTTAAATAGTGAAGAAGTTGGCACCAGCACTAAATCGTGTCTGAGATTAAACAACGCTTGCACGTTATCAGAAATTGTCGAGTTGCAAGACACAGCTTGTGATGCAAAGACTTCTGTGATTAGCACTTTTTCAAGCGCCTGTCGAGTGACGATTAGACTGAAAGCACCAAACCTCCACACGGCGGACTGCAATGCAGTGTCCGCTTCACAGGAAAAATATTTGACCTTAGTGAAATTTGGCTTCTGTACCGAAAAAGAATTCCAAACTTTATCAATAGCCGCGTGTGGCAGCAGCAGCAGTACAAAAACAGACAGTGCGTCAAAATTAAACTTTTACAACGCTTTGAATCAGGTTTCCATTAAATGTCAGCAACAAAGTTTAACCTGTTTTAATAATACAGTCAACGCCATAGTGTTAAAACAACAGGAGCAGTACTGCTCGCTCATGAATTTAGAGCTGAACAGTAAATCAACAGAGGATTGTTTGAAGCCTGACTGCACGTATGAAGAGTTCCTCAAACTGCAAAGTGCGGCCTGCAGCGTGAGTAAAACTGACGTGGACCAAACCTTCTCAAAGGCGATGCTCGGCATGTGGTCCACGTGTCAAAACAGGATCTCGAGATGCGGTGTGATCAGTCCGCAGACAAAACAGTTTGTGATGAAAATGCAGTACTGCGAGGCAATGAGCGTTCTAGAAGTCGGTAACACGACAGAAACTTGTTTGGAATTGAACAACGAATGCACGTCTGCAGAATTCGCCCGACTGAAAGAAGCCGCCTGCGCTTCTAACGTCATGTCTGCCGCTTGGAGCTTAACGTCATCAAGCAGAGTTGACCTCATTGCAACTGTATTGAACCTGTCACTTTACTCATTCATGATATCGATTTGTCATTTAGCGGTTAACTTTCTATTAATATTGTAATAGTTAAATGCTCTGCTAACAACAACATTCATTGTTAACAATTTTCGTTTGCTTCACATATACTCTTTATTATTATATAAACTGTATTTTATATTAATTTTACTAATTATGTGGTTTCTAGATTTCAAGACCTCAAGTAGGGTGAGCATTCAATCAGCAATGAGACAAACAGAAGGGTATTGAATAAATGTGTGCGGAAATTAATTATATTATTTAATTACATTATACTTAATTGTAATTTTATATATCTATATTATTACTTTAACTGGAGCAGCTTCATTTGTAATGAACAGTATTTGTGTTGTCAATAATGTAAGTATAAAAATTGCATAACCACATAATTGTATCTTAAACAATCTTAATCTTTTTTCAATCTTAAAATAAACATTAGAGAATGTATATTTGCAATTTTGAATACTACAATTTAATTGGGTTTTTTTTTTATTATTTATCTTGAAATTGTAAAATAATGCAACTGTTTATTTATTTTTTAAATCTATAAGAAATAAATGTCACGTGCTATAATATCAACACATATGCTGGAATGTCAGGACAACAGGAGAACTTTAATCTAATATCAACAAATGAATTATAGAAAACATTAATTCTGGTGATGGATAAACTAAATGGATCAGAACTAAGGGAGGTAGATCAATAAATAAATAACTAGAAAAGTGGTTCGATTGAACAGAACTGTGATACAAGATTTGTTAATTCCCTTTTCATAAATAATTAGAAAAGTGGTTCGATTGAACAGAACTGTGACACACACAATACATCAAAGTAGTTTACTGTCTACTAAGTATTTAAGACAAAGAAGTTTACACCAATAAAACATAATTAATAGAAAGAAGAAAACCCAACATTTTTATATCACTGACTGCGATGTTAAAGTCACTTTGATGAATATTTCTTCTCACTGATGAAGTAAATACTTCTGGTTCATTAAACTGTCACATTACAGTGAAGTATTACATATAAAAATGTATTATACTTTTCTGCCGCATTTAATACAATAAAACATCTATATCATGTGTTGAAAATAGATGCAAATGGCATAGTTATATCAACAAGGAACCATCAACGAAACGTGATTGCGACTTTGTAACAAAGGCAATAGATCTGAAATTTCTGGTCATATATGTATGTATAATAGTTTAAAATGTTCATTACAAAGAGTCTCTTTCTGATTAAGTTCAATGAATGTAGATCGTCTGCTCTCAGACTTTCCATATTTACGATCAACTGATGACACCATTTTGTTTTCGCATCCCGTTTGTAATGACAGAGAGAAAAAATTATTGAGGATTATTCTAGATGGTAGTTGTGTCTTTCTGGATGGTAGTTGTGTCTTTCTGGATGGTAGTTGTGTCTTTCTGGATGGTAGTTATGTCTTTCTGGATGGTAGTTGTGTCTCTCTGGATGGTAGTTGTCTTTTTAGAAATGGTGAATGGGATTGTGACATTTTTTTTTCAGATCAAGGTAAAAAGAGTCATCTATAGCTTCCCGTGGTGCCTCCATGTCACTCGCACTAACGGCTAAAAAAAAAGAACGATACTACCACTACAGTGAAACAAAACACGATAAAAAAATATTTTAAAAATTCTTAACCTCTGCTATAATAAAGATGGGTTAGGCAGGCAGTTCTTCGAACCGGGCTCTACAATTACGCACAACTCAAGTTAGGAATTATCTAATTTGTGTTTGTGTGTGTGTGACTTGCATGCAATTCGTTTGCAAACTACTTTTTAAGAACCACTGTTGTATTCGTTTGATGTTATGAGCCAGTCACACTAAACACCAATTTCCCAGCAGTGAACAAAGAAGATGGTCTAGTTACATACCGGTTACACCTTTATAGTTGGGCGTGGTCTTTATATTGAAGTAAACATCCGGTCTCTTTCGGTGGGGGGGGGCGGGTAAAAACACAAATGAATCGGAAACATCCAGCACCAAACTAAAGACTAGACAATGTAGACTATTGCTTTTCACTCTGTGTTCCGAGGAACAGTGGAACCAGGTGTAGCAAATGCAATGTCCCGAGAGAGAAAAAATATTTTAATAATATTATATCGATAGAGAAAGATAGCCACCTAAGCGTCTTTGCCTGTCTTTTTATATTTTTTTTTATATTAGTGAGTGACGTTCATGTTTTTATATTGATCTTTATTTTAAAATGATTGCTACCACTGTACTATATTGATGATTCTCCGCACTGAATAAAGTGAAAGTTATGTATCCCACGACACATACAAGTTTGAGAATCACTGCGGTAGAGAATTATTCAAAAAGAGCCCGAGGGAGGGGGGGATATTTTCACCAAATGAAAAATGAAACAAATTTAGGTCACTTCTGCTGAAATGTGTATCTGGTTATCTCCCTTATCCACAACCATTTTTTTTTAATCGGATAGTAATAGGTTCTAGATTTGATTCAATAAAATGGAAAAAGTGTCCAATTAAAAATAATACTTTACACACACACACACTTTCACTTTTTAAACATGTATTTTAATGGCATAAAGTGGTAAAAGTTTAAAATATTGTCAACTTACTAAAATAATGAAAGAATAATTAAACTATTCACGTTTCCACAAACATCTCACTGACAGTGAAGGACCATTCATTGGTCACACGAGTTTAAATATATTAAGATAGTTAGCTAATGTTGCATTTTACTAAATTATGTTAATATAATGTTTACACCCCCAATTTCAATATTCTCATTTTACATCAAATATTTCCAATAAATATATCATATTACCTTCACAACAATATTTAATAGCTTTGAGGAAATATACCGCTGTGTTGGTTAAGGGTAGGGTGAATCATCGAGATTGTAAGAGAGGATTTTCCTGGAAATGACATTTGTTCCTGTACTTTGCAGGTGTAATTAAAACTTTTCTTTATGTTAAGTCAGTGTTAGTGTTAAGTATAATGTGATTTTTTTCCTCTAACAATAAATATTAAATGTCACGCTAAGTCGCTAACCATTCTTGTTTTATAACTTGACTTCTTATTAAGTGTTTACAAAAATATATGTATGGCCTATCGAAATAAAACAAAACTCAGGGATGTCTAAATACTGCAGTAGCCTGATGGACTTCAAAAGTTGGGTCCCATCGTTAAGTTGATATACAAGTGCAACGGACTTATGGTGTGTACGAGTGTCGTTACATATTTTAATGACAATGCTCCAGAGCAACTATTTGGTTTCTGTGAACCCCCCCCCCCCAGTTTAAAATTCACGCCACAAAAACAACTGTGTCAGAAAATTACTAGGTACGGAGACGTTCTAAAGTACCAGTTCATTCAAGCATAAAAAAAAATGTAAAATAATGTCAAGGACTTTTGTGACTTCGTTTATCTCGATGCCATCTCCCCAAACTCTCCCCCACCCCCTTCTCATCCCTCCACTCCCCCACCCCTCCCATTCCCTACACCCGACGTATACAAAAAAATTTATTTCATCACAGACTAGAAATTATGAGATATCTTTTATGGTAAAAAAAAATTCACCAATTACTTCAAAGTTGAACGCGAAGAAAATTATTTGAGGGATAAAATACAAAATTATAAAAAAAAAATGTCTATGAATATGAAACATTTGGGTAATCCATTTTATACATTAGAGATCACTAGGCTAACTTTGGGTGTGTTTGGAGACTGTAAGTTTAATAGCTGTCTTGGGAGCGGGGGGGGGGATATACATTTGATTTGATATGAACTAATACTGAAACGAATGGGTTATATCAGCGTGGTCGTTTGTATGGGATGGCGCACTGTGTGACTCACCATCAGCCAAATAAGATGGGAGGCTCACTAATAAGGAGTGCCCCGGGGGAGTGGGGAGTTCGGCAGTTCAATTCTCAAAATATGGCCCGGCTTAATTGGGTCAATTCAAGGTAAATGGAACCCCCCCCCCCCCAAAGAATGGGTTCAATGTCTCCTCTCAGCTGTGCGCATTTATAAACATTAAAACAAAATGCACAAATATTGTTGCTTTCTTTAGTAAGGCCGATATTGCTTCCCAGTGTGCAAACGGGTGCATTCCATGCCAGAGTTGCGCACACAGCTCATGTCTTTATATGTACGAGGCCTAAAGATATTTAGAGGGAGCACTGGTAGGGGGTAAGTACTTAGTTGGTTTTGCATTGGAGCAATTGAAAAGTTATTGTACTAACACGTATGTATTTACCTGTTTCAGGGATGGATCACTAAATTTAATATTTGACTATTGAATTATATTTTTTTTATTTTGATTAATTACATAAGTTACTACTTACTACAACCAACGACTATTTTACTTGTATTTAATAGTATTACTTAAACTAGTATATATATATATATATATATATTAGGGCGGTTCACTTTATAATGGAAAAAAAAAAGTTGATTTTTTATCATGAGCATTTTAGTTTTCTGGCTCACTGTGATTTAAAACATATATATACCGAATTTCACACCATTTGGGCTCTTATATATATATTGACTCAGTGCACTTGTTTCATGGTATTCGGCAGTAGCATTAAATGAAAATTTTGCAAGGTTTAAAATGCTGTTTTTTTAGATACAAACAATAATTATATTACACAGTAGGAACTAAACAGTAAAATAATACTAGTTACATGACACATTAACCTAACTGTATTGCAGAGTAGTTCCAAGTACGCCATTCAAAAATACACTATAAAAGGTTTTAAGTCGGTGCTTTTTGAGTCCTGAAGGTCTTCAAGTTGCGATTTCTTCAGCACAGTTGTTTTTTTTTGCATCTGGTAACTCTTTGTGATGCTGTTCAACAATTTGGAACAAGTACTGCTTTTCCTACTCTGATTTGGTGAGAGATGAATTGAATGATGACGCCAGTGCAATTCCCCGCTAGGCACAGTCATTGACAACTTTCAGGGAAGAAACCACTGCTGTTGCCTTCTGAAAGGATGGAGTTTAATGCCAGGTGAAAGCATCAGTCATGAGAAAATTTGTGGGAAGCAGAAGAAAATTAAAGAAGAGCAGCGATTACGAGGTCGCAAATCCTTAAATGTCACATTATGAAGTGCTGAAGGATCATTTGTGCTGCGGATGCACCTTTTTAACTTTCTGATCATCAGAAGATTTCTCCATGAATTTCCTCAAACAAGAAGTAAGGCTGTTTTTTCATCCACTGAGACACGTTGAGAAAAGGGAACCAGAGGAATGAATTCTGCACTAAGGTACCAGAGGTGTCGGCCAATCGTTTTCAATGCAGTATGAGAAATGAAGGGAGAAACAATCTTAGAATCAATAAGGAGCTTGATGAAATCCAGATCATTCAGAGGTGCGTCTGCTAGAACGGGACACCGAATCCAAGCTTTAATGTAAACCAAGGATGCAAAGATACCAAATTCTGCAATTGATATGTCTATTCTTTTAATTTTAATCATGAAAATCAAATAATCAAAATTTAATATGTCTATTCTTAGTCTATTCTATGCTTAGTCAGCTTGAATTGATGACAGAAGAGTTAAATCTTCATAATGTAGATTATTTTAGACATCCACCTTGCATGATGATAAGCTCCTGGAACACGAAAACGCACCCCAAGGGGGAATTCCTCCCAGGAAGATAAGATTCAGAGTCAGAAGTTCTTTGTAATCTTCACGTGGTAAATATATTGAGTTGTCTTTCATTTGTAGAATATTTGAACAAATTGTGATGACTTCTTCTTTTAATGGCTTGAGATTTTGCTTCACTCGAACATCATGGCAAATACTAAATTCTGCCTGTCTAATTTTTGGCCAAAACGTCTTAAAGCGCTTGAATAGCAGCACATCCGGTCCAGTTGTACTACCCCCAAATGTCTTATTGAAGACGGCTGTGTTTGTAAACATACCATTGGCCAGTAGGCTCAATTAGGGGAAGTACCTAGCTCATTAAATATTGGCATGTCCACTGGACAGTATACAAGCAAAGAGATAGGTCATGAAAAAATTTTACCAACTAACTGCCAGACGGTTGTGTTTGTAAACATACCATTGGCCAATAGGCTCAATTAGGGGAAGAACCTAGCTCAATGTCATAGTATATCCTCATGAATGTCAACCAGACTGCTCTGTTTGTAAACATACCATTGGCCAGTAGGCTCAACTGGGGGAAGTACCTAGCTCAGTAAACAGGAGTTGTGTCAACTTCTATGCCAGTTAAATGAACAAATCTTATCGACCTAATAGTCATAACTAAATGAATGATATTTATATAGCCGCAACATTTGATCTTATAACACTTGATTTTTATAACTAAATTGAAATGCACTGGTGAAGCTGGCTATTTATAAGAAAATAAAAATTTCTAGAGATTTTTATACATTCCTGGAACCTTCTTAAGGTTTCCACGTTTTTCTAGAAGCTTCTAAAAACTTCTAAAGAGTTCATAGAATCTTTCAGAACCTTCTAGAACTGTATAGATATTTCTAAAACTCTCCAGAGCCTTCTAGCATTTTCTGTGTGCTTTATATATATACATACTCACATTCAAAATTCAATCAAAACCTTTTAAAATTTCAGTGTCGATGAGGCAGTACTAAATAAAGTCATATATTCATTAATTTTTTTCTGTGCTGGTTTGAAGGCAAAGGAAACAAAAAACAAAATGCTCCAAAAAAATGACAAAAAGTTATTTTGGGCCACCCTAATATCTATATACATAATCGGCTAATATAGACGTACGTTCGACAGACCTACACACTGTGCGGTGTAAAGTATGCTCATGGCAATAAAAGCCGCATGTCTGTACGTTAAAAATACACGGCACCGTACGGGTTGAAAGCTTACATCGCTACGTCACACCTTTGCGGAGTTAAAAAAAACAGTGCGTGTCATCGACCGTCTCTATAAAAATAGTCTGGGGAATTCCAAAATTATAGAAACTAAAAAGAGACAATGTATGTTAAATTAGAGTATGTTTGGTGCGCATTATGTTCATCAAATGAATCTTTCTTGAATAAAAATGAAATGCTGCGGAATTCTAAACACAACAAGGATTTCTTATTAATGAATTAAGATTTTTAAATGATATTAAGTAGTGTGCGCAAATTATGTTTAATAGTCGGGGGTTGTTTTTGTTAAGCTTCTGTATCCATAATGAGATTATTTTCTTTGGGATGAATTATATGAAAAGCTATTTTTTGTATATAGACTGATTGTTAACGCGCTCAAATATATATTACCGTGTTGGTTGGGACAGGGGTGGGAATAAACCAAATGGTTGCGGAAAGGAGGGGGGGGGGGGAGTCAAGCAGACGATTCGAGATGCAACACCGCTATTTTTAGAGCATTTTCGAAAAAAAAATGCTCTATTGTCCCCGTTTTGTCTGTCCGTCTGTCATCACCCTAGATCTCAACAACCATAAGTCCTAGACCCATGATGTATATATCATTTTGTAGGTCTTGGCCTGCCAAGAATGACTTTTTTCCATTTCGCGATCTGACCTATAAGGGCCGTAAAAGGGGCCTTAGTACCGTTTTTTACTATATAAGCTATATTAATAAAGGATCGCTATATCTCAGCAACTATAAGTCTTAGACCCATGATGTATATATCATTTTGTAGGTCTTGGCCTGCCATGTGTACATCAAAAGTTCATTTCGCGATAGGACCTCTGAGGGCCGGGCTTCAGGGCTCCTAAAGGACTTATATTATATATATATATATACCTTGTACGTTCAATAGCCCGTTCATTTGGTGCGAAATACTGCAGCACGTCGTTTCACCAAGATTTATTAAGAAACTCATCAAATGAAATAGTAAGCTTGTGTTATGAGTTTAATTGAAAGTATCTGAGCTATGCAACAATTGACGGAGTTTTCGGACGATTAAATGACAATAATTTAGAATGTTTTCAATTATGAGTCCTATTTCAGTAACCACAAACCACTTGTAGTTAGATTTAAGAGACAATAATTTTTTTCAAATATAAAGAAACGTCTTTATAATTTATTTTTTTTACAAATATATGCATTACACAATTGAATTTATAAACATTTCCAAAATTTACAAATATTTACTGAAAGCTACCAAACGTACTGATACATAATACGAAAATGCTCTAACACGTCCTGTGTCCAGAATGGAACAGGCTTAATTGCTTGTTTTAACCTCATGTCTCTCTTTTTTTTTTAAATACGTCATGTTAAACATGATAAATTTTTAAAAAAAAACAACTGTTGGAATGGGGGTGTAGGGTTGGGAAAGGAGTGTTTAACGGGGGGGGGGGGATATGGAGAAATGTCACGTAATATTGTTAACAGGGTGAACATGCAGTTATACTAAATGCCCCTTTTTGTAATTTTGTACATTGAGACCCACTGCGATTCGAGCATGTCTTGAGTGGAAGGGGGGTGGCGGGTGGGGGAGGGAGGGGGGGAAGGATGTGTGTGGGGCTAAGTGAAAAAGAATTGATAAATTATAAAAAAAAAAGAACTATTGAGAAAGAGTCCTTTAAAATATTATGAATGAATTAAGATTAGTCAATGATATGGTGTTGGGAGCGCATCAACATTTTCAACTCCAACTGCGTGCCGAATAGCCGGTCCGGGTACCGGGCCTGTTCAGCTAATATATACATAATACGATGTAATAGCATTGTTATTTCCATTTACTCCCCGTCGCCGGGGTTCCGCAATCCCCGCCCTGATTGAATACCCTACCTAACGAAGATACACACATTTTATTTTAAAGTACAACGTACAGTTGAATTAAAGTTGAGGTGTGTACTTTTCTAAGCATCTTTTAAATGTTCAAGTCAAAGAATTTGACTGTGATAATATCTGTTTGGAGGAAACCATTTGACACGAAAAATGTACATAACATTTTTCAACTTTGCCTGATTTGTGGATTGATAAATAGAAAAAAAAGCAAACCTTCACTTTTTTAGAAGGGATGAAGGCAAATTGAATCAGATGAAGTTTTGAATTCATCGGTTGCGGAACCACAACCTAGTGAGAGAAGGAACGGCTGGGACGGACTTGTGTCAGTTGAGGCCCCGGGCGCAGAGGAAAATGTTGGGCCCTTTATAAAAAGAGAGACTTATCAAAGGGTTTAAAATTGGGCTATGTAGAGCACCTAAATATATGGGGGCCCCCAAGCTAGCATATAATGTCGAACGACTGTCACATTCTGTGATTTAATGGATGAAATCAAGCCCAAGCCCTACCCTGCTTTCATCACCCGAGGGTGAGATAAGATATAAATAGGATAGACAAAGACTTTCTCTTCCCAGATTTTGGTTTTCACTGTGGTCGGTCTGTCTAGTACCCACTTATCACGTTGTCACCTGGGAAGAGAATGTCTACATAGGAGATAAGCTATGCCCTCGCTGCATTCAAGCGGAACGGGGCGAGAGAGGAGTGTTCCTTTATCCCCCCCCCCCCTTTATCTTGAAGGTTGGAACCGTCCACGAGTGAGGCGTCGCTGATCACGCGTGATGGTTGTGACGTACGCGGTCACTGCGATTGGTCAGCGAGGTCGCTCTCGAGCGAGGGCGGATGTGCGTGACGCACCTTCCGGTCGAGTTAGATTTTGAGTTAGTCAGCGCGGACCAGTGGAAGAGAGAGGTCGAACTCAGACTCTCGCACCGGGGTGGGGGAAATAGGCTGTTAGCCTAAGTTCCCTTAGAACTACCCCACCCCAGGTAACTATTCTAATTTTGTTGTACATATTGTTGTTGTAGTAGCTTGTAAAGCTACGGCCCTTCTTAGGGCCTGCTGATGTTTGTCGTTTTATGAGGTAAATAAAGGTGGTGTGTCGTATTTACAATTGAATTGTGGATTCATTTCTTGTTGTGTTGTGCGTCCTGTAAACCCACGTGGCTGTGACAAATATAAATGCTGGCCAGAACTCAGTAGGTGATCATACCCATAGACAACGACCGCAGGGACCCCGCAAGGGGGCCTTGACATTCTGGGGGCTCGTCCGGGATCCTTACCAATATCTAATTTATCAGACGGGGCCAATCACCTTACTGAGTTCACGGCCATGGGGGCTCAACCAGCCACGTTTACAGGCCACAACCAACAGTGGATGACATGCTGTCATTAAGTCGAAAGGTGGCTCGATGAGTCGCTGAGGCCGAAATGTGGTTACCATAATCACAAATGTATTCCCTCTGGTGACAGGCAGATCACCATGAGGCGAAAGTGGATGACACGCTGTCATTAAGTCGAAAGGTGGCTCGATGAGTCACTGAGTCCGGTGTGATTCGCATAATCACAGGTGTGGCGCCATTAGTGTTAGGCAAACACGTGGCAAAAATGGTTAACGATGGCGGTACGCTTAAACCGCCTACAACAATGCAGACGTCTTCCCTCGGGCCAGAAGAGATCAACCAGAAGAGAAAGGAACCCCACCAACCGAAGTCAGACAAGAGTTTCAAATTCATGAACGTTTTTTTTTTATATAGACTCTTAGTTTAAGTTGTTTGGTGAGAATGTGATTCTGTGTTGTGTTTCATTCATAAACTGGAGGACTGGAAGCGTCGAGGTAGGCCAATTATTTTTTTGTATAGCCTTTTCTGTCTGTCCCTGTGAGCAGCCTAAAGATTTTTTTTCTTTTTGAGTAACGTATTTCCTTTTCTTAAACTAACTTACTTGAGTTTTAGTGTACCCCATTTTATCGTGCGGTAAAAATCAAAAGTTTGTATAGGTTTAAACTTGACACGCATTTAATAAGCTCGTTATAAGTTTCAAACTTAGGAAGGTAACAAATTATATTTTAGTTACACGTGGTTAAATGCTAATGGCGTCGTGAACTATACACTGATATTTACTTACAAATCACCAGTCGAGTGTTGTCGAGTAAGAATATTTTTCGCACGTGCTTAGAGGGATTGAATTTTGTGAAGGGAAATAGTACGGATCGGGGCTCACAGAGAGAAGAGGTCGGGGGCCTAAGTTGTTGTCAGGGGGGCCACGCTAGTACCATTCTTGGATAATGGGAGGGCCCATGGCAGTTTAACGTTGTAGGAGTGCAGTAAGGTACCGGCCATGCTGTTTTAATGGTGCAAGGCATCTCGCTGCCATGTACATGCGGTAGGAGATGGGCCTTTAAGGCGCCATTGTTGATCCATGCTAGGTTAAAGAGAACCGGTGGACTTTAATTCATTTTGTATATGTGGTGCACCAATTTTTTTGGTCCATGCTGGTTCATTGTAACCGATGGACGTTATTGTATTTTGATTGTAAGGCACAATTTTGTTGGTCCATGCCTGGTTCATTGTAACCGGTGGACGTTAATACATTTGGATTGTTTGGGGCGCAGTTGGGCCATTCTGTTTTAATGGTGCAGGGCATCTCGCTGCCATGTACATGCGGCAGGAGATGGGCCCTTGGGGCGCCAATTTGTTTGTTCATGCTAGGTTGCAGAGAACCGGTGAACATAAATGTATTTGGATTTTATGTAAAGGTAGTTTGAAACTGTAGTCATTTTGAATTTGGTTGAGTATTTTCCTTTTGACTTTGTGTACAGTCATTCTAATTTTGTATGCCTTCTTCTTTGTCGTTTTGAATATTTTAATTGTTGTTTTGGTTGTGGGTAATCATTTTGATTTTGACTGCTTTTATTTTGACTTAGTGTACTTTTACTTTGATTTAGTGTGCTCTCATTTTGATTTTGAGCACTTCTGATTTTGTGTACTTCCCCCTTTTCGTTGGTTGTCAGGGCGCCACATTAGAACCATTCATAGATTGGGGTGGGCCCATGACTATATGTTGTTGATGCCTTGCCACCTACCTCATGGTACATGTCCCTTAGATAGTTAAGGTCCAGCTGCTCTTTGGTAACACAAGGGTTGGGCGTGAGACTAGAGGAGCCAGGGGGCCCTCGAAACCGCGCAGTAGAACGCCTCGTCTGGTGCGGCCAGCATAGAGTTATCCAAATGATTGAGTGGATCAGGTCTGATGTGTAGGGAAGTAAGGTTGTATGGAGGCTCGGCATACTCACTCCTTGTGAACGCTAAGAGGTTGTGCGCTACGGGCAGGCGGGCCTCATTGATTAGGCGGACACCGGACTGGATGCATGTATAGTCGTCCTGACGGGTCCCTTAAGTGAATGAGTGGCTGGCTCAACTATTCCATCAAACTGGAGGGTTTTGATATAGGTGAAACCCAAGGGGGTCTGTTGTACAGCAAGGAAGAAATGTATGTGCATGCTGTTGTCATGAGTGATTGTTTGTTTAGGCGGCCCTGTAGGGTTGCGCCAGTTAATTATCTTTGCAAAGCTTGAGGTGTTGATATGTGTAAGACCCAGGGGTCTGTTGTACGACGTAGAAAGGTCGGTACATATTGTTTTTGGGAGCGGTTTGCTAGAGGCGATTCGGTGGTTGCCATTCGTTCTGTCATATTAGGCAATTTGTTGTACACTAAAGGCGGCGCAATCATTGCTTGGGAAGTAAAAAGATCGTTTCGCTAAGGCTATTCGGATCGTATGATTAGGTGGATGACGGGTTTGATGCTTGTAGTCATCTTAACGCATCCCTTAAGTAATGAGTTGCTGGTCCTAGTATTTGACTCGTTTGGAACTAGGAGCGTCCGTGTAAGTCCAAACCTGAGGTGTCGACAATTGTCTTATCTTGACAGGTCGCGATTAGTCGTTTAGGCCGAGTTACGCCGTAAGGCATTGTGTAAAATTAATGTTAGCCGAATCTGCGCGATAGGCCGAATTTTCAGGGATTCCAACATTTAAATTTCAAGTTAATTTACATTTGGCGCTCACAAGTCAGAGAGAGGAGGCTAGTTAGATGGCCACCTAGCAGTGAATGTGGTGTGAAAGGTTATGTAATTAGCTATTTGATGTTATATTTTATAATGTTGTTGCATGATTACTTATTGCATTTTGCAAAGTTGATGCTCTTTTGGCCCCCTTAGTAAACTAAGAGGGGCATATTTTTCTGTCTTGACATGTTTGTGTCGGGGTTAATGTAACACGGCATAATTACAGTTGGTAGGTGGGCTTTATTATACCCACCTCTATCCTTTTACCCCTGGGTTACTTTCCACTTGATTTCATCTTTAGGGGGGGGCTGATGTCACATTCTGTGATTTAATGGATGAAATCAAGCCCAAGCCCTACCCTGCTTTCATCACCCGAGGGTGAGATAAGATATAAATAGGATAGACGAAGACTTTCTCTTCCCAGATTTTGGTTTTCACTGTGGTCGGTCTGTCTAGTACCCACTTATCACGTTGTCACCTGGGAAGAGAATGTCTACATAGGAGATAAGCTATGCCCTCGCTGCATTCAAGCGGAACGGGGCGAGAGAGGAGTGTTCCTTTATCCCCCCCCCCTTATCTTGAAGGTTGGAACCGTCCACGAGTGAGGCGTCGCTGATCACGCGTGATGGTTGTGACGTACGCGGTCACTGCGATTGGTCAGCGAGGTTGCTCTCGAGCGAGGGCGGATGTGCGTGACGCACCTTCCGGTCGAGTTAGATTTTGAGTTAGTCAGCGCGGACCAGTGGAAGAGAGAGGTCGAACATATATATATGTGTGTGTGTGTGTAAGTTTTGCAAAAATCAGAATTAACTTATTAATTATTCAAAATGACTTTTTATGGAGTAACTTGTTAATTTTTGTGTTTTTTTTATTTTGTATTCTGATTTTAATCTTTTATACCTTTTCCTTTTTAAATAAAACTCAATTAATTTGCCTCATCATTCAAATGGCGTACACTTCCAAATAGATAAAAAAAATAGTTTTCAAACATCGATTGATGAGATCCAGGAAAAGATCATAACTTTATATATAGGAAAAATCAAATTCAGAACTCAAGAAAGTTGGTAATTTGAAAGAAATCCAGGAAATTGTTGAGTTTGGACTCTGATGTATAACTAAAAAGATATTTAGAAATTAAGTTAGCAAGTTATATGTACAACTTATTTTATACAATTTCACAACTTTCCCACTAGATCTATTTAAATTGTTTCATGTTTCCAATAAAAATTTTATTGTTTGAAATTACAGGTTTTATTTAACCTATTAAGTCCCAATCCTCCAACTGTATCGGGTTAAAGCTTTAGAAATGTTAAAATTGTTAAGTCGAGCGTCGACTTCCCGCGATACGCCGGGTATACTGATAGTGTTTAATAAAACCGGTTTAATATTGTATACAACATTTTAATTTTGAAATGTATGTTGTTGTTTTTTTAATGACCATAAAACTAGACAAAAGGAGATGGACATAAAAATCTATTGAGTGTTTTAACAACAATGTACTGTCTGTTAATTACAAAAAAACTGGAATTCTGCTCTCGTTGCCCCCCCCCCTTCCGCTCCCATAGACGTCATATCTGTATTTAAATGTTTCATTCCTCAAATAAATTTCAAAGTTTGGCATTATGTATGTTGTGATAGATGTGTTGTTTTTACTTAAGGCGGTAAACGTCAATGATTAATTCATTATAATTTTTCAGATGAGGATGATGCTAAACATTCAATTCATCCTCACACTGACAGTGGTTCTCAATTTGACAGATGCTGAGTGGACATCTTTAATCAGTACTTACTCTAGTGCTTGTCGTGAAACGATAAATTTCCTTGACCCAAACTTCTCACCAAACTGTAGCGCCTTGTCCATACCGTCTACAGCGTACATATCTGTTGTGAAATTTGGTTTCTGCACCGAGAAAGAGTTCAACAATTTCACGGCCACAGTGTGTGGTAGCAGCGCCAGTGCAAAAGCCGACAGTCCCGCGAAATTAAGCTTTTATAATGCTTTGAATCAAACATCCACAGGTTGTCAGATAAAAGGTTTAAACTGTATTCGAAAGTCGGTCAGCGCAATAGTTCTTAAACAACAGGAGCAGTACTGCTAGCTCATGAAACTAAACCTGAACGGTGAAACATCAGAAATGTGCTTGAAACCTACCTGCTCAGATGCGGAGTTCGGACAACTCGTGACTGGGGCATGCCAGGTAACCACCACTGACGTGGACCAGAAGTTTTCTACCGCCATACTCGGCACCTCGCCCACTTGCCAGGCCAGGATATCGTACTGCGGTACCATGAGCTCTCGGGCGACGGACTATGTCCGAGCGATGCAGTACTGCCAGTCGTTCAGTATTGAAGAAAATGGCCGTAGCACGGAGACATGCTTCAGAGACGGCAACGCCTGCACGTCAGAGGAATATGTCAGGTTGAAGGCCGCGGCTTGTGATGGAACTCTCCCTGACTGGAGCGTCTCGACCCTTGCACTTTGCTCGTTCATCGCTTTGATCGGTCAAATTTCACATCAAGTGATTAATGTTTAGCCACCTCTAAAATACGTTTAATATTTCAACAGGTGAAGCCAATCCTGTCGTTTTTTTTAATCTATACTTAATCAATATTATTCAAATGTGCACATGAGATTAATCTTATTTCAATGATGATTTGGTAACCTATACAGAAATACACATATTACACTTAGTATTGTTTTCTTAGGGTTTAACATATAAAAATGTAAATTTATATAAATTGATCATATTTTTTTCTTCTTCTGCATTACTTACTATCATACAGCGTATCATATCCTATAATTTTTAGATAAGGAATGTATTTTGTTTGTATAAAAATAAATTGCAAGGCTGAAAAAATAACAAAAGATTGTTTTGTACCTAAAAGAATGAGTCATAAATAGTGTAAATACTATTTTTAAAAACTCGAAAAAATTTATATTCAATTCGTGATTTTAAAATGAGTTGGTAATATCTCAATCAAAACTATTAATACAAATATATTTTTTAAATGTAACAACAATTTCTACTGTATTTAGTTTTATTTAATTTTTAATTTCTCTTTTCATTAAATCAGGGGAGATTACCCATACAGACAAAAGACATTCCTTGTGGATGCCCTTGTTTTGTTATAAAAAATCTCAACAAGTGTATCCATCCACTGAAGTCAACTTTGATACAATAGATACAAACTTTCTCAAAATATATCAAATTTCTGTTTTAAATTCGAATTTTACTTCACTGCAGCTAAATCAATACATGTAAAGTAAAATTACATTCTATTTACGATAAGGTTTAAAACTTTTGAAAAAAAGTTTAAGAGAACAAAAGTTGGCAGAATTTTAAATCAAGAGTGAAGATTCAAGAGAACCGGGGTAATGCAGTTGTATTGTATAATATGGAATTCTAAAAATAGGGTCCCTTAGCCCTAAAAGACCGTCATGGCAGATGAAGTGTAGAATTGATCTGTCTCAATAACCTCGGCATATAAAGGGATTGTGTGGTAAGCAAAATGCCCGGTAGCCTTTACTTCCCCAACTTAAAGTCAGGTACCTATTTGAAGCTTGGTGGACTTGAGGGACTGTAACCAAGTTACAACAGGACCTGGAAACATTACCCTGGCTCTCACCGACAATCGAACCCTAGACTCTCATGTCGGCAGTCAAACTTCTACATCACTCGGCCAAAATATGCATGGTTAGGCAAATTAAATTAGGAATCGCAGTACCAATGACACATTGGTTAGTATTTATGAAGGGTGTAATTGACGACAATCATAAAAGAAATCATTCATAAAACACACAATCATTAACACAATCCTAAACAAAATCATCGACGTTACAATCCCGTGTTAGCGATATTGTCAACATAAGATTCGATTATGTGATCCGAAACTTTTTTCTATTGGCGGCAGACTATTAAAGAACAACTTCCGGTATTCTAAGTCTAGTTCTCCGCGACAGCGGGGAAAAAAACCCAGTAATTATTACATCAGCTTGCAAGACTATTTATAGCTGGGTTCAGAAGGGAGGGATGTCACAGATAAATTTAAATTTTTCTGATTTCTTTTATAAAACCAGATTATTTTAATTTCTTATATGACGTTTTGTTCTTTTATACAGTGAAATAAATTAAGAGAATGATACGAGCGCAATGGTGGTCGTACAATACTATTTTATGTCTAGACAGCTCCAGTAATTTTTAAAACAGTATTGTTTGGTCGTAATCATTTTCAGGGGCGGACCTAGACAACTTTGACGGAAGGAGGGGGGGGATCAAAACTGAAACGTTAAAATTATAGTCCGTCCGCCCGTCTTAGAACAAAAAATATTTCGATAATTTAATGTCTTACCTAAACTTGCGGTAACGGGGGGAGGGGGGGGGTTCAACCCCTTCCCCTTTAATCCGCCCTTGATCATGTTTTTATGTGCTCTAAATACGAAACTATTTCATTTATCCCCCGTCGCGGTACCTTCTGTATCCGTTTAACCGCGGAAATGAGGGAATGCTGAAAGAAAAAAATAAACAATAAAATAAAAAAAGCAAGTTGCTGGAAGGTACCAGATAGTGACCATAAAGTCTGCACATGATAGGTCAAAGTTCAACTTTGTTTACTATGTATTTTTTCCGAAGATGTCAGCCTGTTATTTTGTTTGATTGCTTATTTAAAAATATAATTACAGTAATTATATTGATTGATACGGCGGTGTATGTTACGACGCGGGATGGCTAGTATATATATATATATATATATATATATAAAGAGAGAGAGAGAGAGAGAGAGAGAGATAGCAATACACTGTTACGGGGCACTATCAGATGCAAGTGTAACGATAGACTAGTGCGCATGTCTGCTACATCACTCGTGAGATTTAACAAAATTAAGGAAAACACACTTTAGGGGAGGGCGATAAATTGTCACATTGATCAATAACACTGAGTTATGTTTAAGATCAGCACAGATATCGATTTGGAAATATTCATGAATGTGTGTGTTCATCATTTATCACTTTAAAATCTAACTTTCTGACAATCAGGTCAGCCGTGTTTTCCATAACATAGTTGTTGTTTTCAAATAATACAAAAGTTCGTCTCTGTCAGGATTAGATGTTTTTCTACCTGTAGGCAAAATAGCTAAAGTGCAAAAACAAAAAAAAACATGGCTGATATGTGTCTTTTTTATAATAAATCGTATGTTGTTTTAAATAATAAATCCATCTTTAAATTATTAATTGTACATTCTTAGTTCTAGTTTCCACGTAACAAAGTATAACAAGAAAAATTATTTAAATAAAGGCTGTGGCTTGGGTCACAGATTTGTGACATAACTTACAGCCACTAAATGCCAACAATGTATAGATACATTTTCTCCTAAATAAATCCAAACACCTTGTGCTTGCTGTCTATGAGTATGATCAACTACAAAGTTCTGGCCAGTGTTTTTCCCAGCCACGTGGTTCCATAGGACGCGCACAACACAACAAGAAATGATAACTCGACACAAATGTAAATACGACAAATATTTATTTACATCAAAGGAGAACCATTGTGCCATGAAAAGGGAAGTAGCTTTATCGATAACACTGTTAATGACATTTGGGAATACAGTATTATTGATAGGCTGACAAATTCCTGTCCCACGACAGTTACCTTCAAGTACATAATAACGTAGATAAAGACAAAACACAATAAAAAAAATTTAAAAAAAAAAAACAACGTTTTCTAATATTTTATTTTGCAACAAATTTTAATTTTATCACGTTTAAATAGCAGATGGTATGCGGAATGAAATTCGTCCTGATGTCAGATTAACCGGCAGGCAACTTTCCGTTTCCCAGTCTACAGCAATTGATGTATCTCAAATAGAAACGCATATTTCTAATATAATTAATGCAAGGCAAATAACCCATTTATTAGAGTAATTCGTCTTTGTTAAACAAGGCTTTAACCCTTGATTAGTTTAATGAGAATTTTTTGTATTCATATTTGTTAAAATTAAAAAAAAAATTGTAATTGCTAAATTAATTATTGAATCGTACATTATCACATAGCAAGAACGTGTTTGCAAAATTTCAAGAAAATCTATCTGTAAGAAAACAAAAATCGATTACAAACTTGTTCCCAAATGTTTAAATAAATAAAAAGAAGTTTTGAGTGGAGAAAAATATTTTTCGAGAACCTCTCGGGTTTGTTTTGAGCAACTTAATTAGGTCAATATTGAGTTGAATTAAATCAACAAACTACCTCTAAAACTAAAATAAATTATTTGTTTTAAATAAAAGTCTATATCGGGCTATGTCAGCATTATTATTAAATAATTTGAAGAATTGTATTCATTTTGTCTTTAAGTCTTGCACTCACATTTATTTTGGTTGGTAACAGTAGCGAGAGACAGAGACAGACAGATGGAGAGACAGAGACAGTTATTTCATGAAGATTTATTTATAAAAGTTCTTTATTCTTTAATAATGCGCAGCGGAAATGAATATCAATACACCAATTTACACCTCATGAAAATCAAGAAAAATGAGTTAGACACATGAATCATATTAAAATGTTTTTGTTTACTTTCCTAGTTGGGTAGGTTTCTTGTAATACATGTATTGATATGGTTATTTTAGTTAACTTAGAATATCGTATTTACAGCATTTTAAGTCGGCAATATTTGGAACTATACACATGCAGTGATTAAGTGATTATTTGCTTGTAGACCGGCAGTTCTTAGGTTCACGTTTTATATTCAAGTATTGCTAGGTTGTTGGTTTTTACTGTTCATCCAATTATATTTGACTCTTGTTGTTAACGAAAGAGTACCGCATTTGAAGAAGACTTCCTTCCCCTCATTAACTGAAAAAAATGCATTTATAATCATTTATTAGAATGTAAACATGTGTCATAGAAATCATGAGCGAGTCAGCCGTGCTGTACTCTTCATAACATATTTATAAAACCGGTTATCAGTTAGAACTTTTTTTGACAATAATTCCAATTCTAAATCGTTAAATTTACACAGCAGATTTTTCACTTTAAATCAAAAGATTAATGCTCACATATTAATGTCTCTGCAAACTAGATACTCCATAATGTATTGTTGTTGAGCCGCCAGCCAATCTGGCGTAAGTAAAGTGAAATGCAATCTGTCAATACCAACTGGACAAACGCCAGACAAGTGACAATTGAATTGTTGTTTCAAATTTCCATGGAGATTAACGGGTAGACTCACCCCCCCCCCAACCCCTTCGGGTCACGTGACAATGAACATTAAAAAAAAATCCTAAACAAGGTGTATTTTTCAAAAGTGTTTACAAAATCTAGGGGCTACGGCAGGATCATTTGAGAAGGATGGGGGTGGGGGGGGGTAGAGTACACCCCGTTGACCAAACACAATTCACGGCATTGCTACCACGTGACTGTTTGAAAAAATATGTTAACAAATACGAGCCAATCAGGAGAATCCCCAATCCCAGATCAACAAAAGGCTTCGTCAATAGGTAAACCGAATCCGTCTTGACAATGGAGTGAACACTGACCTCATTCACAGCAGGACAAAACTGAAATAGTATAATGGGGGCTATTGGTATGATATGTAAAATATTAGCTTGTAGGTCAGCCCTGCAGTGCATAGATTCTATAAATAGGACTTGTGTTCAATGTTGCTATTCATTGAAGGACAATAGATATTGCTCAATTAATAACATACAAAATTGGAACCTATAAAGCGAGTGTAATACGTGTGAACACTTGTTTACATCTGTGCTCAGTACACAGTGCCGATTAAACCGGTTGACCTTATGTTGAATACCATCTAAGAAGACACACAAAAAAAACAAATTGGTTCGTTCATTATAAAGACACTACGAAGCAAATATTTTGTATTTATTTATTATCAATCAACTAAAAGAATGGGTTAGAGGTTATGACATTCATTGTGTGATTGAGATAACTGTAAGGAAAGATGAAGAAAGTGAAGGGGGGGGGTTTAAAAAACAATGGTTGACATGGGTCGTGGCTTTTGAAATTACCGGACTTGGACTTGATGAAACATTGACGGGTCGGGGTTCGGGTGCATGAATACTTTATGAGAAAAAGTGGGGGAGAAGAAAGGGGGGAGAATTTATTACCATTAAAGATTACACACTTTCTTCAATGCTTTAAAAAAAAATATGTTATTTTATGTGTGTGTGTGTTTTCCATTTTTTTTAAAACCAGCGTTTAATAGGAAGACTACAAACTTATTAAAAATAACGGTATACTAAGAAACAGGTTTCCGTTCTGGCGACCCCACATGTACGTTCGTTGATGTGGGAAATTCCCACAGGGAATGATATTTGTAGAATATGGTCTTTTTTTATACATCTCGCGTATTGTCCACCATTACAGACCCACTGGATAGGCGCCCAAAGGCACTGCCACAGAGCAATGACCAGCGCTGAACACAATAATACCCAACCGTGTGTCCGGCAGGCGACAACTTTGGTCAAGATGCAGACGACATTGGAGAGATCGCGTCTGCCGTTTGTTGCGTTAAAAAGGTGAATGTGCTGAATGAAGGCAATGAATATGTTTCGCTTCGTATCTCTTTCATCTCATTAATGTACAATCTATCTTTTTTAAAAAAATAATCAATAAAGCTTAAATTTAAACTTACAATAGCCAACGGAAAAGAAATAAACAGTATTATTGAACAATGTTGAATCTTGCCAAAAGTCATTTCAAGATGAACGCCAGAAGTAAAGACAAAGCTAAATAGTTCCCTTCCTGTTCATCACAAAAACTCCATGTTTTCTATGGTGACTATTCATTAAATTGTTTATTCAAGTGAGGATGTTGTTGTTGTTGTTCTGTTGTGTTATAAAAAGCAGATCGCATTTAACAGGCCTTCGTACTGTATGTTCTAATTGTTTGTTTGTTTGTATTTTAATTACAAGACAAACCTCGAGTTTCCATTGATATAGATGAGGGAGGAAGATTAAGTATAGTAAGTTTCAACACGGCCCTGGGATTATTAATTATAATCTTCCAATACATTAAGCCTGATAGTCAGTAGTCTACAGTGTAGAAGGAATTAGTCACGGAGCATTCATACTCGCGTTTATCTTTATCATTTGCAGATAAACATGTTTCTACATCCGGGGACCCTAGTCAGCCTGGTCGTTTGGTTTGGTCACGTGACGGCGGACATCGACAGCTCCGTCCTCAAGGGCTACTCTCCGGCCTGCCAGGTGACCGTGTCCACCCAGGACATCGACCTGCCCCAGTGCACCTCCATGTGCGACGAAATGTACGAGGCCTTTGTGAAGCTCGGCTTCTGCACGGATTCAGAGTTCAACGGCTTGAAGGCCGTTGTGTGCACAGGCGGCGATGTCGGAAGCGGGGGCGGCGGCGCGGGCCCAATCAGCGAGACGAAGAGGAAGTTCTACGAGGCCCTGAACCAGATGCCGTCGCCGTGCTTGACAAATGCCCTGAGGTGCATCCTGCTCTCGGCGGTGGGGATCATCCTGAAACAGCAGGAGCAGTACTGCTCGTTGATGAACATGAACCTCAACAACGTCGCCATGGAGTCGTGCCTCGCTTCAGGTTCCTCTGGATGCGCGCTGAGCGAGTTCAAGAGCCTGAAGAGCGCCGCCTGCGTCAGCGGCAAAACCAGCGCCGCCGAGCACGGGTTTTCGGACGCGCTGTTGACCACTTCCGGTCAGTGCCAGTCCAGGCTGTATTCGTGCACTCACGATGGCGGGCACGTGAAATATTTTAATTTCGAGGAGAGGACCGACGCGGTGAATCTCGTGGCCAAAGAACGGTACTGTGAGTTTTTGAGGTACCAGGTCCAGGGGAAGTCCTTGGAGGCGTGTCTGAAAGCTTCCAACAACTCATGCACCTCAACGGAGTTCGATTTGCTGAAGGCGGCAACTTGCAGCAGCGCGATGACGCTGACCCACAGTGTAGTGGCGATCGTACTTGGCTCAACACTATCTGGGCTAAGTTTGGGTTGACGAAGTGTCCGTGAGAGTTGCCTTACTTGGCCGTACTGTATGTAAATATACGTGAGACACGATTTATTTATTCTCAAAAGACTGTAGGGGTGATTTACAGAAATCATGGATCTATTCTAGAAAATAAAAACTTGCAATCAATAGCCAAAAAGAAAGGAACAAATATGTCATTAATAATAACAAAATGAATTACTAAAGGGAGGGAGGAGAGAAGGGTTGAGCTTGAGAGATACTAAAGATAACCAGACGTCACTCAGTCACAACTTGTAATCACTGATGATTAAAACCGTAGTAAGCAAACCAACTTTGAAATTTTGTTATCTTTTTGTTTTTTCTAATTAAATTTTTCTTGCCAAACAAATGGTAGGGGTTATCCATTAACCTAAGGGGACGGATGGTCGTGCGGTAACGCGCTCGGCTGTCGACCTGAAGGTACCTGGTTCGATATATCTCCCGTGGTGCCTCCATGGCCATTGCACTATCGGCTATGGTGGGGATGAAAGAAGGGCACCATAAAACCGTCCCATTAGTGGTTTATAGGATCTAAGGGATTTCATCTCATCCTTACAGGGACTTTACACATCCATTAACCTCTTTTTGTAGGAAATAATCTTTTCAATTGCAACTGATTATTTAATGTACACACAACATTAGCGCAAGATATCATCTGTGAATCTATGTACACACACAACATTAGCGTAAGATATCATCTCTGAATCCATGTACACTAGGGTGCATCACCACAATAGAGGAAAATATTGATTGTTTGTTTTTGAGCTGTCTATGTTTCTAATTTGTTCTAATATCATTAATAATAACTTGTGTCAAATATTTTTCAAACCAGAATTGATTTAGAGGTCCCCCCTCCCCCCCCCCCGGCCCAATAAATATTAAAACATGAAATGTAAAGAAAAAAAAAGTTTATTTTAGCCTATATAAAAATTACATTAAAGTATTAAATTATTTATTACTGTTGCATTTAATTCAGTTTCACTTTGTTGCACGTTTGTAAGGTTTACGCACATTTGAGATGTTTTTGCGGTCCATTTCTACCACTTGAAGAATGTTTTGAAAATGTTCATCCGTTCGCGCTGCTTCAACAAAGTCAGATGCCAGTTTCACTCCTCTCTCGGCACAATCGTTAACAACATTAATAGCATCAACATTTTCTGCTCTGGCAATGTAAGAAGCTGTTTGGCACCAATCATCAACAGGCAGTTGGAGGAATCCTGTGTCCAGTTGAATTCGTATATAGTAAACCACGAGTCAACTCCAGCCTGATCACACAACCGAGTTTTAGAATCAATTGATTGGAATCGTGGATTTCCCCAACCATTTCCAAATCGATTCTGTGGAATTTGGAGGGCAACCACTGATCGAAGCCTTAGCAGAGCATCTGCTAGAGCTCGCTTTTCCAACACAGATACTTCATTGCTGAACAGAGCAAGTGGGTTCATTTCAGCAGTGAGGTACCACAGATGCCTATTCAGGGCACGGAATGCTGACTTGGATATGTATCTGTTGACATCGTTGTAATCCAAAAGTCGCTTGTAGAGCTGTAAATCATTCCATGGTGCATCCACACTCTTTTTGATTGTGAGCCACCACATGAAATAACATGTGTTACAAATGTAGCAAATGCACGAATCTTTGGCACTTGATCACGTGTGGTAATAGTACCTGGAGGCAATAATTGAATTTGTTTCTCACACAGTGCAATCTTGAGGCAATATATCAGCTTTGCCATCCATCGTGCTTTGTGCAGGGCACCTGGTCTTTTAAAGTTAACCTCCTTATTTGTAGCATTCAGGTAAAAAAGGGACAGCTTAAGGAATTCGTGGTAGTCGTCTCGCAAGAATTCGGTTTGTTTACTAGAGTTGGCATGTGCAATTACCGCATCTCTCATTATCGTCAGTCGCTCTTGAGCCTTCAGATCATGATCAGCTAACGTAAACGAACTACAAACGTGAGACCAATCATGTGCCACCAACTCCCAATCACTTCGCAGCTTGGTGAACAAAGTTATATCCGGGGATTTGAAAACTTCTATTTTCATGTATGCAAGCACATGCGAGAGGATAACTTCACCAATGTGATGGCGACAACCTGACCACAGAAGAGCACGTTGCAGCATATTTTGTATGGCAATGCAGGCAGCAGTCTGATGACCAGTGTTTGATCTTGTTGTGTCGAATGTCATATTAACGATACAATCATTACAATGCCACTCTGTCATTAACTTCATGGTTAATTCTGCAATTATTTCACCAACGGGTTCCTTTGTTGCCTTGGCATAATTTGGCACTCCTAGAAGTTTCAATTGCTTTGCATCACCAACAACAACTGTTATGCGTTCTTCAGTGACGCGATGATTTTTTAGAGGTGTCAGTTTGCCATCCCAGTGGAGAGTGCAGAGTTTGGGTGGTTCCCAGGAGTCGTGGATCTTTGTAGATATATCACTTACAACTTTGTGACGTGAACGACCTGCAGTGGCATAGGAAGAAGCCACCATTGATACATCACCCCCAGACTCGCTAATAAGGCCCTGTGTGAAAGCTGCCTGCTGTGTTGGTGTAATCTTTAATATTGTCGCTAGTGACACAAGATTTGGTCGGCTTAAAACATCTGGAGGTACAAATACCAAAGCTCCTGTTGGCTTTCTTCGCTTTTGCAATGGCATTATATCATCCAAACAGTTATCAACAAACTCCATATTACCTTCAGATTTAGAAGTAGAATCATCGGGTTCGTCACTGTTACCCTCGCTGGAAGGCACTGATATCGTTAAACATGCTGCATTTTCTTCTCTTGCGCGTTTCTGACGTTCCAATGTTGCGACATCTCGTGAATGGCGTCGAGCGACTTTTTTTGCAAGTGTTTTGTCAAATGATCCAAAGCTGGAAGACCTGTCTCCTTTCACAGACCTCAAGAATGCTAGATCTTCTGCATTCTTGATAATAGTCTCCACATTTGGTGGCCACAGTTGAAAAGTTGTTGCCAACATAGATTTCATTTGTTCCAGTTTACGTTTGGTGGCTGATGTGTTTCGGCGACTTTTATCAATTGAACGAAGTTTATTGTGTTCATCAAGAAGCTGAACAATCTTCTCACAAGCTCTCCTCTCTGTCACCATTGGAATGTTTGCTTTTTCGTAGAAAGCAGTAACTTGATTCAGCGCAATTTTGGCAGTTGTAAATCGAGAAGGTGCACCAAGAGAACCTGGACGCTCACTGTGTGCTGCTACATTGCAGTGATACATCATGCACCTCAAAACTTGTAAACAAGTTGGTAGTCGACGAATTCCAGTAATTATAGCATCATCAACACAAATGGCAGGGCCAATGCCAAACAATTAAGTTTTCAGAAGAGTTTGTGGTTTCTTTGCTCGCGAGGCAGAAGACGCAGTAATAACAGGTTCTGGCCACAGATGTCCCCGTTCAATCAAAAACTTTACGGGAGCGAGACGGACCTGGATGCCACCGTGCAGTTAATCATAGCTATAGGTCTGGTCGTTTGAAATCCTCCATGATCATATAATCGAGAACAAAGAAGAAGACCGGTGAAGGTCAATTTATGGGAATGTGGTCAGTGAGGTCAAAGTGGCCTTTTAACTTCTGTTATTTAAAAACATCATATTTGCATTCATTCAAAGCTCATTCGATGACCTTCAATATCAATCTGTTCTGAATTTTAATCTTTAGATTGCTTACACAATGCTTTTCAATTATTATTTGTTTTTCATAAATTTTATTTGAGTTGTTTGTAATAATGCGCAATAGCTAAAATAATTTTGTAATATTAGGAAAAATTGAAATATGGACTTGATGTCTCCGTTTTGGAATAACATCATTCATGCATAGCAAAAAAAAAACCATGACGCTGTGGACATATTGTACCATGTCCTGGAACCATATGTTCCGTAGTTCCTTACATAGGCGATTAGGCATAGCACTTTATGTTAAGATCTTCTCTATCCGCCCTGATAAGGGGAGGGGGGGACTGAATCAACGTGATGTAAAGCGGTCGACTGTGGACCTTAGGATCAGTGGCGTAGTGAGGACGGGGAAGGGTGGAGGCATCATGCCCCGGGCGCTACTCACAAAGGGTCGCCAAACGGTATATATTACACGTATAATATTATATGGTTTTCAAATGGGGGGGTGGGGTGGCGCTTATAGTGTATTGTGCCCCGGGCGCAAGTTAAGCTCGCTACGCAATTGCTTAGGATCCCTCGTCCCAGGTTCGATCTCAGATTAGAACCCTGGGTCATGGTTAGAGTTTTAGTTTTCAGTTGTTTAGTGCAGCCATGGACACTGCACTATCGACTATGATGAGGATGAAAGAATGGAACCTCAAATACCGCCCCCCCCCCCCAGCGCCTTATAGTATCTGAGAGACATCTATGTGTCCTAGGAAGAAGAAAAGTATTAAAACCTTCTAAGTAAATGAATATCGTTTTAGACAAAAAGAAAATTGTTTCAGATAGTTGGGGAGTGGACACGTGCCTTACTTCTATAGTATTGCTGTCTACATAGTGAAACTGCTATAATTGTTTTATTGTTTCAAATCACAAACAAATACGAATGGACGAGAGGCTACGTGAGGGTGTCGAGTTCAAAACTTTACTGAAATAATTTTTGTTAGGTGAAGGTAACAGTGTCATTAAAATACGTTTATGTAGGTTGTGGTTAATTATTATTTGTTCACGTTGTAGGCTCATTTTGTAATGCACTCTATACGTCAGTAGTTATAACCAGTTGTTGTAACCAGTTATTTGTAACCAGTTGTTGTAACCAAATGCTGTACCCAAAGGTTGGAAAGTGTTTTCTTTTTTTATGAAATTTCTTTATTTCCTATTACATTAGTCTTCTGACGACATATGTGTGTGTCTGTGTGTGTGTGTGTGCGTGGTGGGGGTAATTAGTTCGCCCATTTAATGTCATAATACCCCTCCCCCCCCCCCAATCATCTTCAGGGATCAACGGTGGACAGGGTAAGATGGAACAGCTGGTTAAGGATGAAACATTTTTTTTTAATCTGCCTCAGTTAAAAGCGGCCCGCGGGCACGCCAGGTCATACATGAAAGCCATTACATGATCATTAAGGGATAAAAGAAAGAGACTGTGGCGCGTTAAGCTTGCATTTTAATTTCATCTATATAGATTTGAATAGAAAATGGATGTTGTCAACAAAGATGTGCAAATATGTAGGGAATGAAATATCTACGAATGTGGCTTGGTGCGCACAAAAAATATCGTAGTAATGCACCAGTGCATACTTGCGCAAAAAGTGAAACTTTTTTTAGTCTTATATAGACTTGCATACATTTATGGGGAATTTTTTTTTTAACAACAAAAATTAAAATGCATATATATCACACAAATATTGACAAAATAATATCAATAACGGTACTAAAATTCAAAGTATGTGGGATTACAATATACTGAACTAAACAGGGTTTCCATTAGTTTATAAGTTGCATTAATTAAATAAAGAATGTATGTACCTATATGGTCACCCACGCTTATACTTTCCTACGGCTTCAAATGAAATAAAAAACGCTTCACAATCCCAATGCCACCTGCTTCCCGTAAGTAGTATATCCGTCCACCTGGTGGTACATGTAACTACTTTAAAAAAATACCTCCGTCCTTTCAAACTGCTGTCTAAGCCTTGTTACAATACCTCATTAATGCCGTGTCTATGGATCATCATTTATCCATCAATTATTTAACGAGCATTAACAACTGAACGTCACGTGATTATAGAGATAGCTCTTTCATATCTATTTAACTTCGTCAGCCGCACGGCACCACACTACGACAGACGTCCTGCACCTCACTACGACAGACGTCCTGCACAGTTTGACACTGACCTGTCCCGTACAGCTTCACGTAAGTGTTAAGATGATGTGGCTGACCATTCTTCAACCATCTACGCTGGTAAGTGTTAACATTAGTACATTTGTATATTTCGTACATGCGTATGTTTAAACACTGTTTCTCACGCAGCCTCGATGAGTGTGAAACAGTTTGGCCCACTTTTCATTTTCATTCACAAAAGGCCCCATCACACACTTACTTGCGTCACTCAGTGCCCACACAATGGTTGAGTATTTGGTGCCGTCTTTCGGTACCTGCCATTCATATGTTCCCTGTGGCACCTGAGCTCCCCACGTTCTCTGGTCCAGTACTAGACCATAGTCGGGAGAAGTGGAGGTAGTGTGCTGTTCCTCCATCTCCAAGTCCTGTAGTGCCTCCATAGTGTATGCACTATCAAATTCGGTGGGGATGAGAGCGCAACAAAAACTTCCAAAACACTCACGTTCAATCGGCTATACCAGGGGTCGGCAACCTGCGGCTCTTTCGATGTCAAGTTGCGGCTCTTTCGATGTCAAATTGCGGCCTAATAAAATACCATAATATTGGAACAACGATTTTAGTGGCACTTTCAAACCTGAGAAAATTGTAAATTATAACTATTGGCTCTTTCGTCTCAAATGGTTGCCGACCCCTTAGCTATACGATCTCAAGATACGTACTTCACGACATATAATTTTTACTATTTCTAGTACTTTTTAATACTATGTTTAATCTTTAAACGTTTATTTCTACTTTCCTTCACAATGAAACATATATAAAAAAAATTTTAATGTAGCATAACATTATCGTTTAACGAGAGATTCATTTATTCCCTTCCTTCTTCCTTGCAGATGAAAATGTCGCTCTTTATTCACTGCGCCTTCGCCCTGATATCTTTGTCCAACGGAGTGTTGACGGACTGGACAGCACTAGATATAGCGACGCTTATCAAACCTTACTCAAGCGCCTGTCAGGTGACATACATGCTGAAATCTGCCAATCTCTATCCAACAACATTTTGCTCGGCCGATATGCTGCCTCCGTTCTACGCCAGGATCGTGAAGAGAGGCTTCTGTAATAACAATGAGTTCAACATGTTCACGGCCTCTGTATGCAACAAAAAGTACACGGGAAAGCAGGACAGCGAAGCCAAGACCGTCTTCGACGCTGCGGTCAGCGGCGTGTCCTTCAGCTGCCAGGCGAAGATGGTGGACTGTCTGGAAAGTTCATCTATTTCAAATATTCTAAAACAGCAGGAGATGTACTGCTCACTCATGGCACTCAAAGTACTCAATGGAAACACTGAAAGTTGCCTGACCACGGGAGACCAAAACAGGTGCAGCGTATTAGAGTTCCGGCAGATACAAGGCAAAGCCTGCGCCAGCAACAAGACTACCGTCAGCCAGAGATTTTCCAACGCCGTGCTGAGTACAAGTTTGAATTGTCAGAACGCGTTTTCCAAATGCGCCCAGGCAATGTCTTTTGAAAAAGACTGGCCCGCTGCCCAAAACGCAGTGGTTAACGAGAAGTACTGTGTCCTCTTGGGTCTGAAGAAAATCGCATTCAATTTTAAGATATGTCTAACAGCTAACCGGTGTACCGAAGCAGAGTTCAGCCTGCTGAATAAAGCTGCTTGTGAGGAACAAACGTCACGTGAGAAGGATGATGATGATGACGACAAAGACTCCAGAGAGTAAGTAATATCAAGACACAACAAAAACAGAGTTTTTAAAACTAACCGTATTCTAAAATGTATATTTTTTTTTAATTTTGCAATGCAAGCATATGTACCGCTGCTTTGCCCTACCAGGACGCAGAAATCACGTGCTAGCATAGATCTCGATCTGTGTGTAACATGTAGTATTATTGATGAAAGGCAAGTAACCCATTTATTAGTGCCGATCGTCATAAGTAAACAGGGTTATATCCCTTAATTAGTTGGAATTATTTTTTTACTCATACTTGGAAAATATTTGAAACAAAAATTAAAATAATTAAATTAATTAATTATTGAATCATGCATTGTCATGGATTGATTGTCCGATGTCATATCTAGGTTTGTTCTAAATATCTGCATTAGGTGTCGACTCCTATGTAATAATCATGTTATGTAAAAAAAAAAAAACTTTCTTAGCTACCCCAGAACGTGTCAAGTGTACAAAGACAATGTCGATATTGCAAATTATGTACCAAGTCGTATCTTTAACCCTTGAATTTCTGCAGATTTTCTTGTTTTTTTCTTTTAATTTCAAATTGACAATTTTTTATTACAAAAATGGCCACAAGCTTCCATTCGCTTTCTACTGTATACTTATATCTGTATTATTTAAATGTGAAGTCATTTTAATATCAAATCATATTGGACACAAGATATATATTCATATGCATTCCGTATGTAGTAATCATAATTGTATACTTCAAGTTTTTTTTTTAAATAAAACCTTAACGTGCAATAACTTCATAATATCTAGCGCCATTTTATTGTTTTTAAATTTGTATAATGTTCACTCACTAGGCACCTCTGAAATGAAGTTACTCAACAGACCGCCCAAGAATAAAGAACAATATTATCAGAACGACGGGCTGTTCTAGTCTGCGACATCCTGTTCTAACCTCCTACCTGTATGAATATTTTAAAGATCTATGATCATGTGTAATTCTTAGCATGGATGAAACTCTAAAAGCACAAGACATTTTTTATTTCATTTCTTGGTTTGTTTCAAAATAAATAAATTTAGCATCTTTCAATTGTTACAACATTTCTTAATCCTTTGCCATACTGGGCGTGTGTCTTTGATGAAAAAAGTTAATTATGTTAACCTTAAATACATATATACATATAGCCTGGATCAGTGATGTGTAACTCTCTGGACCATTACGAAACCCTAAATGCAAGGTATTCATTTTATTTTTTTTAAATATCGATGTGCGATACACGCTAGTCAGTGCCGAACCTGGGGATTTGGGGGCCCGGGGGGGCTTGGATTCTTAGGGGGCCCCTGTATTTTGATACCATGACATAAGATAATGTACTTAATATTTAGTGTAAAAAAATTGGGGGGGGGTCCCCACGCAAGCTGGGGCACTGGGGGGATTTTCGCATTTGGACCCCCCCTCCCCCTACCCTAGGTACGACTCTGACGCTAGTTACTGTAACTAGTATATTCTGTGAAATACGTTGTATGGGGGGGGGGGTTTGCGCGTCATTTCGTCTTATGATGTAAGGGTAACGAATGTTACGGCGCTTTTTAACAAATGGTGCAGTACTTGGTAACGATTGGGTGCAGTACTTGGTAACGATTGGGTGCAGTACTTGATAACGATTGGGTGCAGTACTTGGTAACGATTGGGTGCAGTACATGATAACGATTGGGTGCAGTATTTTATAACGATTGGGTGCAGTATTCGGTAACGATTGGGTGCAGTACTTGATAACGATTGGGTGCAGTACTTGGTAACGATTGGGTGCAGTACTTGATAACGATTGGGTGCAGTATTTGATAACGATTGGGTGCAGTACTTGGTAACAAATGAGGCAGTACTTGATAACGATTGGGTGCAGTACTTGATAACGATTGGGTGCAGTACTTGATAACGATTGGGTGCAGTATTTGATAACAAAGGAAATAAAAGAGTTTTGTTGTTTGGATGAGTATATTGATCGTCTTTGTAACATTCTTTTCACAACATATTTGACACAAAATATTCAAACCATAACTCAGGCCTTGATACATAAGACCGATCCTGGATAGAATAGTATTCATATTCCCATTTATGTAATGATGTGAGTGTATTTGTGTTTGTGTGTGTGTGTGTGTATGTCCTACTTATCTAACCCTCTCATATGCCAACGCTGAGATGAGTTTCAATTTTGAAGTAAATTTCTCCAGAATTCTGGACGAAAATGAACGTAATAAATATTTCACATTGAAACAAGACTATAGTACAGAGTGTTTCACTAGAATGTAATACGTGATCTATTTTAATAACCCTAACCCTAACCAGAATAAAAAAAAAAGAACACCTCTTGAACAGCTCGCGTGATTTAACAATATATGTTTAGATATGTGCGAATCACCGTCATATACGTTTCACAAAGTTGAATAACTGAAATAGCTTTTAACAAAATTTCAAATTATCATTACGAATGTATTAATGTGTTGAATCGTTATGGTCTCTTCCGGGCTTTATTTCTATTATTTGAGTTAGTTACTTTGTTGAATTTATTTCACATTTATGTGCGAGAGCTGCACGTGTTTTTTTTTTCCTGGGCCAATGTCAGGGATGGCTGGCCTAGTGCGCCAGTGCAACGAATGGCGCAGTAGAGTGCGCACACTGTGAGACACATTCTTTAAAAAAAAACTATAACCGAAACAAAATGGAGTTAAAGAGCATAAGTACGGCGAGTGCTAAACCCAACATACTAAACACAGCATACTTAACATAACATACTAAACACAGCATACTAAACACAGCATACTAAATACAGCATACTAAACACAACATATTAAACACAGCATACTAAACACAGCATACTAAACACAACATACTAAACACAACATACTAAATGGCTCATAATAAAAAAAATGATTATAAACCAACTGCCAAGCCATACAGTGACTACAATAAATCAATAAGAAAATTAAACAATGCTGCCATGTTGATGTTGTGACGATCGTTATCCAGAGGGGGGGGGGGAGGGGGGTGTAGAGTTTCAGTACTGTGGCTGTGAATCTGAACATTTATCAACTACAGCCAGGTAACCAAGAAGTATCAACACAACAAAACAACACGCTTATTATTATTATACTATGTTAACAGTTGCACTCTGGCAAGGACGGTTAGCTTCAGTTAACTTACAAAGTTACATTTACACACAAAAACCAAACAGCCCTATAAACAGGACTGTCAGAAAACTGCAAACAACTGTGTGCATGAGTGTTGATTGATAAGTTTCAGTAAAGCACCATCCAAAAAAACACACACTATAAGGCTTTCAGCCATCTAGGGTATATTACGAGTACTGTCCCAGTCCGAACCCAACACCCAATAAATCCCCCACTATTATTAAAGAGTTCAGGAGATAACTACCCGGAGCTTATTCTGCAGGCTTGTCCATGGGACAGATTTTTCTGTCCCATCCCATCCCATGGTAATTTATGTCTGTCCCGTCCCATGGAATTCCCATGAAATCGCCAACGACACCAATCATCCACTACAACAATGGCTGACAGTCTGATTACTAGCGTGACAGTTGTGCCTCCGATACATCCAAGCGGTAAACAGATTATGCATAAATGCGTATTGCTTCAGCTACGCATGGCAAATTTATATGTAATCTCCGCCCATCTCTTAAAATCAGGCCGTACTATTGGTGTTAATAGCTAGCGCTCCATCTAGTTGTTTATACCACATCTTTGGGCGTGATGCACCAAAATGCAAAAGAACCATCTTATATGATAAAAGGTTATGTGTATATTTGTTTATTATCTGCTATCCGGTGTCCCACCACAAGATAAAGAACAGATTACGCAATACATATTTAAAATAAAAGAAGGATTAAAAGCTTTAGAAAATTAACAAATTTGGGTTAGCTCAGGTGCACATCAAGTCGTAATGACGCGGCTACTCTGATCCATGCCGTGTCCCATGGGACATGGACAATACAAATGTGTGCTGTACCATCCCGTCCCATCCCATGGGACGTTTCCCATGGGTTCCCACAGGAATCCCATTCCCATGGACAAGCCAGTTATTCTGTCTTAGCACAAGAATGAACTGTGCATGAAGTACTCTCAATAGATTCCACAAGTTAATAGCTTGGACTCCAAGAATGAACTTCACGAATCAACTCTACCACTTGACTTCTATTAGATACAGGTGGGTTAACACGCTTTCAAGCCCTGACAAGGGATGTATGGCTTGGGTGATGGACATGCGGCCCCCAAAACCACACAACTAGTGTGGAGAGTAATGCGACACTCAAGACTTCTACTCCTACTATCATCCCGCTGCTCTTCCCTAGTTATAGCCGACACATAACCAGCCTTCTTCTCCGATTAGAAATAGCCAATCATCTCCTGCGATTTTTTTTTTAATCGCACCAATCATTTCAAATTATAGCGGATTGATACAAGCCGAGACAAGTAGGTCATTCGGCCTTCAAATATAGCGGATTGATACAAGCCGAGACAAGTAGGCCACTCGGCCTTCAAATATAGCGGATTGATACAAGCCGAGACAAGTATGTCACTCGTGCGAAGCCAATATTTTAAAATACATAAAAGGAGAGGGCGGGTGGGGTGGGGGTAGAGAGATAGAGAGAAAATAAACCAGACAATTTTTGCATCATCACAGGTCGCAGCAACGTGATTCTGAAATTAAGGAACTTTACACGGAAAATGGGGGTGAGTGAGGTGGGAAGTTGAGGAGGAAGTTGAACGAGAGAAAGTGAGAGGGATAAATTATGTCTCAGGAACTCATCTCATAACATAAGTGAAATTACATTTGGAAAAAAATATTAGAGTTGTTTCAGAAAAATAAACATATAGGTCAATATGTTTACCAACTTACCTTGCTGCATTCTTGAGACTTGCGCTGGAACATTGTCTATCTCGTAGACAGCATAGCTAAATAATAATAGTGTGTGTGTGTGTGTGTGTTGGGAAATGGTTAACCAGAAATTATTATCTGTAAGGGTATGCCTGAAAACATGAATGTATGTCTATGTACACATAAAAAAAATAAAGTTTGAGAAAAGATAATGTATAGATAATGTACACATGATGTATATATATACAACTTTGGATATGAAAGAAAATTTTACAGATATAGAAAGATAATGTATGTGTAGACATATTAATTTAAACACATATGTTTGTCTATGCAAATAAATACAACCGAAAATAAAGACAACTAAATATAAATATAAAGAGACTTTGACACAGTAGAAAGGTCTACAGGGATCCACCTAGCAACTGCGACATACTTAAATGAAAGAGATAGAAAAATACATGACAGAAATTGTACTGGCGGTCCTCGACATCATTGGTTCCTGAAAGTGTGTTCGAATGTTGAATGTTTGAAAGTAGAGGGAAATAATTAATAACAAACAGTACATAACCAACTAAATCACTTTCAAAATGGCGATCATGACATTACAAAAACGATTGTTTCGGGAACAACAAGGGCGGAGAAAGACCGGGTATAGACCGGGTATAGACCGGAAATTTTGTAGACCGGGTATAGACCGGAAATTTTGTAGACCGGGCATAAGGAAAAAGTCGGAAATTACTGAAAGTGCTTCACTGGCGCTTTTGTGGAGGATTCTAAAAACACATTTAATTTTTTTTTTTCTTTTTAAATGTTCGAACTAGCGAATTGTGCGAAAGTCGAGGGCCGCCGGTATTAAGAAAATGGACTTACCCCATGGCGACAGGTCATCTGAGTTATTCGGACAGGTTGCGATGTGTGTATGTTGGTAAATGTGACAGACCACCTGAGTTCTTTGGACAAGCTGCGATATGTGTATGTCTGTATTTGGAATTTTGAGCTGATACACTTCATAAGTTAATGATATACAGTCGTCCAACTGTCTTTCTAATACTTTATGTTTATAGTTTTTAAGTCCTTCCAATGAATATTTGACGTAAAAGTGAAGCCGGTTAAAAATCACAGCGTTGTGTTTAAAATCCGAAGCACGCTTTTGAATGCACTTTACAGGTGTTTAATTTAAGTAAAACAAATCAGTGCTAGTGTTTACTTTATTTAATCACACTTTGTTTGTGTCTATAATTAGACTAATAAGTCTGTCTATTTGTATTAAAGACTAAACTTGAGCAAATGTTTGCACTCGGATCACCGTAGATAGAAAGAGAAAAAAGAAAATTATAATAAATTTTTAACACTATAAATATACACTATATCACTATGCGCTACAAAATAAATAAAAAAATATATATTTATATAAATAAAATAACAGAATGAAATATAACCTAAACAATCCAAACAGAAATATCACAACGAACAGTTGGGCCAATATATCCTATTCAACGAGGTAAATCCAAGATGTCCGCTAGTTTAAACAACACACACTTTAGGAACAATATCTGCAGACGACCAGTGTTGCCAAATTGGGGATGTTTTTCAGGCATTGACGCTAAAAGTGTTAGTGGACTATTAGGAGAGATGGGAAAGGGTTGGGAAGATTTCGGCAACTTTAACTTTTGTTATTTTTTTTTGTAATTATTAAAATAGACAGATAAATATTAAATAATATGTAAACTTTCTCAATTCTTTTTTTTTAAGTCTCTAATCTTTTGGGTATTTAGTGAAAATTGTATTAAGTTTTTGGCTGTTAATGTTCAAGAATCTGGCAACATCGTTCCTTGCGTTAACACGCCACTCCCCCGTCACCCCCACATTACACGTCCATGACGTCTGCTCATTAGACTGTGTGAAAACTTTGTCGCGTAATACAATGTGAAATAAACAACCAATATTAAAGTCTGTCCTAATTTAAATTCGTGAGTTTTTCTCCGAGATTAGAAAACAAAAACAGACAACATGAGGTCAATGGGAAGTTCCTTTTAATATCGTTTTATATATACTAGTTATCAAAAGGCCCGGTACCCGGACCGGCGAGTAGGCACACAGTTGGAGTTGAAAATGGTGATATATATTTTAGCGCGTTAACAATCAGTCTATATCAGAGGTGTGCGGATCTTGAAATTTAGCGTCCGCGTCCGTCCGCGGATTTCTATCAATGATCCGCGTCCGCGTCCGCAGAATCTTACAACATTGGTCCGCAGTCAGTCCGCATTGCTGAAATTTAGCTGTTTAAATGACTTGAAATTTTTTATGGTAACGCTAAAGAAGATCCGCGTCGGTCCGCGAGTCCGCAACTTAACCATACGAAGCATCCGCTGTCAGTCCACTGATCTCTGGTCTATATACTTGCAGTGGCCCCAAGGACATGAACAGAATATTGTAGCCAAAATACATTTGAGAATATGGACACCTAATAATACATCAAATAAAATTCATATGTTAAATAGTTCCTCCCAAAAAAAATAATCCTCACTATGGGTAGACATAAACAACAACTCTTAAAATCATATTCCTTCATAATATTTTAATGGACTCCTTTCCACACAGTTATTCATTTAATGTTTTATGATGTTCAACATGGCGTATTTAAAAAAAAAAAAAAGAGAGACGTGAGTGAGTGCTTGTGTTAAGCAAAACGCTACATGTTTAACAGGTGGTTTATTTACTGTTTTACATTGTAGCATAGTACAATTAACTAAGAAAAATTGCCGACCCGGCAGTGCAGAACCTAAAGATTTACGGGCCCGGTGGCTTGGCCTCTTTGGGGGCTGCCCCTGCATTTGGCATGAGATAATTTTTTGACGCTTCTCAAGCTTGGTCCCGAGAAGAAAGAATCGTTGTGTAGCTTTAGCTGACCTTCAATTAAAAACATAGTATTCCATCTATGCAGTTGAGGCCGCAGACGCAGAAAACATTAGGCCTCTTAAAAAAGAAAGACATATCAAAGCTTTCAACATTATAGTTCTATGAAGCCAATGCCGAACCAAAGGATTTTAGGCATCTTCGGGAGCCACTACATTTTGACATGAGATAATGTACTTAATATTTAGTTTAAAAAATATTTTGGGGGCCCTCCTCAAACTGGGCTCCTCCATACACCCTCTGTGTGAAGCCCCCATCATAAATGGGTTAGTTTGCATTGTAAACGTTGTGTACGGCGCTACTCAATCTCAACCCTTATTCAAATCATTCATGTGACGTAATAGTCAAAAAATGAAAAAAAAAATGTGACGTATTTTAGGTTAGTAATAAAGGGAAATAATTGTGCATTAGAAATAGACATATTTTAGAAATAAAAACAATTTAAAACAATATAAATATTACATTATATTGAGGTATCCATAATTTTGGTTTAAAATTTAGATTGTGGAACATAACACAGAATATTAATTGAACGATTTCTGTAAATATTTCTTTTACGATCGCTTCTCATTTAATAACAAATTGAACACCATAGATTTATTACGTTACTGTGAGATATAGATAGGCCTTTGGAACCACTTATGATGTAAATTTTATTTCGGAGAGTATCACAGAATATTTTGGCATGATTTTGTGTTACTTCTCCTAAGATCGCTTTTTTCCATTTGGAAATGATTGTGGCGGTCGAAAACCGTATTGCATTGTGATTGCCATTTGGCATTCATGATCTTACCTGCCGTATGTTAGTGTACGGTGTTTTGTCACCTCGGCACTAAACATAGGGCTGGTCCAATGTCAATTTTGGCAGCCATGTAGGAGACTATTCTTACTCGGCTGGCCAGTTGGTAGCCGGATTATGCATGTTAAGAAGAAAACAGTAAATGTTTCTGCCATCTTTGAATTTTTTATGCCGCCATCTTGGATGAATTGTTTATGCCGCCATGTTGGATGACAGACGGAAGTAGCGATGACAGACGGAAGTCGCTATGACAGACGGAAGTCGCGGTGACAGACGGAAGTCGCGATGACAGACGGAAGTCGCGATGACAGACGGAAACCGGAACATATGATGTAAAATTTGTATTATAGATATATATATATATATACATATATGGCAATAAATAATGGCTCTATGAGGCAATAAATCATGGCTCACAATAAATCAAGGCTGTATGAGGCAATAAATCATGGCTCACAATAAATCAAGGCTGTATGAGGCAATAAATCGTGGCTCACAATAAATCAAGGCTTTATGAGGCGATAAATCGTGGCTGTATGAGGCAATAAATAAATCATGGCTCTATGAGGCAATAAATCATGGCTCACAATAAATCAAGGCTGTATGAGGCAATAAATCGTGGCTGTATGAGGCAATAAATCATGGCTCTATGAGGCAATAAATCATGGCTCACAATAAATCAAGGCTGTATGAGGCAATAAATCGTGGCTGTATGAGGCAATAAATCATGGCTCTATGAGGCAATAAATCATGGCTCACAATAAATCAAGGCTGTATGAGGCAATAAATCGTGGCTGTATGAGGCAATAAATCATGGCTCTATGAGGCAATAAATCATGGCTCACAATAAATCAAGGCTGTATGAGGCAATAAATCGTGGCTGTATGAGGCAATAAATCATGGCTCTATGAGGCAATAAATCAAGGCTCACAATAAATCAAGGCTGTATGAAGCAATAAATCATGGCTGTATGAGGCAATAAATAGGGGTAGTGTGAGGCTATATGGCCCTTTCTATCGGAGTATGGGCCACCAGCTAAAGATCTCCAGCCACTTCTATCGGAGTATGGGCCACCAACTAAAGATCTCTAGCGACTTCTATCGGAGTATGGGCCACCAACTAAAGATCTCTAGCGACTTCTATCGGAGTATGGTTCACCAACTAAAGATCTCCAGCCACTTCTATCGGAGTATGGGCCACCAGCTAAAGATCTCCAGCACCACTTCTGTCATGAGCCATCATCTCCAGCAGCTTCCTGTTGAACCCCATCCTGGTGATGTCGGCTCTGAGGTCTAATATGTTTGCAGCCCCGTAGCGTGAAAATTTTACAGGAGGGGCCAGACATTCTACAGCAGGGGCCACGCAATAGCAGGGAGGGGGGCCAGGTAATACATTTTACTAAGTAGAACAAATAAGCAGGGTGGGCCAGACAAAACGCCGGGGGGGGGGGCCCGGTCCACCTGCCCCCCCCACCCCCGCACGCTACGGGCATGTATGTTTGTATGGTCTAACGAGCTATTTTTATTTATTTAATTTTTTTGTATTTACCTATCAGGGCATTTTAAAATATTTTTGCTTCTATACTTTTTTTTAGCTTTGAAAGAATAAAAACTTCCAATTCATCATGCACGTTAACAAAATTTATTAAATTTAAACTTGTCGATTTAAGATTTATCATGTTTAATAAAATGAGTGTGCACTTTTACCCCACTTTTAACTCCAATAAAGCCGAAAACAAGCAGCTTTGTTTACATTAATTTCAAGAACACTGATGTTTGAAGAGATAGATACATGGAATATATACCACAAGTATTGTAAATGCAAGCACTTTTGTGTTTACCGCTGCTTTGACCTACTTTAGCACGCAGCTCCATCTGAAACATGTAGTATTGATTATGCAAGGGAAGTAGCTCATTTATTTAAATCCGTTCGTCATAGTTATGTCCCTTAATGTTTTTAAACTCATAAAACAATTTGTATACATTTCTAAAAAAGTACATTTCTTCGTTATCCTGCACAATATTAATTAATGGATTCATTTTTTTTAAATCATGTATTGTAAAATCTAAAGTACAACAATTTTTAACCATCTCACTAAGCTTGAACTAAACCATCCTCACTAAACTTGAACTAAACCATCTCACTAAACTTGAACAGGTTTGAAATTAAGATTTGAGGACACTCAAGCTATCTCTGTATTGATTATAGCTGGCTATTAAATGGCCAGAAACTGGAACAAAATATTTTTTTTTGTTACTCAAAAATAAAACGGTTTGTTATTAAACTAATTTCAGTTATGTTATAGACCAGTGTTTCTCAAACTTTTTGAAGTCACGGCCCTCCTTGCAACGCCAATCAATATGTCGCGGCCCCCCTATTTTATTTTATTTTTTTTTGGTTTAGATTTGTGTTAAATTTATAATTTTGAAAACTTCATATATGCAAACTTTTACTAGTCAATACATGCTTTTTCTAATGTTAAAAATGAAAGAGTGAAAAGGATTACAACATATAAAATAAGATAACCTAGATTTTATTTTAAACATATATTAATACTATTTACATACAATACATTAGGTTAATTATATTTTATGTGTCACATTTACCGAAATTCCACGGCCCCCCTCCGGACAGTCCATTTAAATTCATTCGTTAAAACAATAAATGGCGATTTATGACCATATTGCCAAAAACTGTTTTAGATAAATGTCATTTATAGCTATCACGCCTAGCGGGATACATTTTTAGAAAATAAATATGGCGCCAGCCCCATAGCGTGAAAATTCTACAGCAGGGGCCAGGCATTCTACAGCAGGGGCCAGGCATTCTACAGCAGGGGCCAGGCATTCTACAGCAGGGGCCAGTCGTTCTACAGCAGGGGCCAGGCAATAGCAGGGGGGAGGGGGACAGGTAATACATTTTTATTAAGTAGAACAAATAAGCAGAGGGAGCCAGGCAAAACGCAGGGGGGCGACCCCCCCACCCCTGGCCCACCGCACGCTACGGGCCTGTACGGCACTAATTGCTGTATCTCTGATACGACGGTCTTAGCACTGGACTATATTGTCATCTTGAATTCAGTTTAAGTTAAAAATTGTCAAAATCGATTGAGTTTTTGAGAAGTTAGTGAAAATTGATTTCAAAATTCATAAACTAAAGCTTTCTTACAAACACATAGGAAACCGCAAATTTAAAATAAAGGTCATAAACTAACAAGCAACCAGTGAAACTATTTTTAGCTCACCAAGTAAATAAACAAATACAGTAATTGTAAATAATAAAAAATATACCATTGGCTTCTTATTTGTTTGAAAACATTACCAGCAGAAAATGATGTATAGATCAATATAACAAGAGAGTTGACACCAATTATTTTTCTTAAATACAACACAACTAACAAAAACATTATCACACCGTAACAAATACCGTAACAAATCAAATTTTCTACACCTCTTATTTGTTTTAAAAGATCTCTTATTTGTGTTAAAAGATATCTTATTTGTGTTAAAAGATCTCTTTTTGTGTTAAAAGATCTCTTATTTGTGTTAAAACATCTCTCATATTTGTGTTAAAAGATCTCCTATTTGTGTTAAAAAGATATCTTATTTGTGTTAAAAGATATCTTATTTTTGTTAAAACATCGCTTATTTTTATTAAAACATCTACTTATTTTGTTAAAAGATATCTTACTTTTATTTTATTTGTGTTAAAAGATATCTTATTTTTGTTAAAACATCTCTTATTTTTGTTAAAACATCTCTTATTTTGTTAAAATATATCTTATTTTTGTTAAAACATCTCTTATTTTTGTTAAAGCATCTCTTATTTGTGTTAAAAGATCTCTTTATTGTTATTAAAAGATCGCTTATTGGCGTTAAAAGATCTCTAATTGATGTTACAAGATCTCTTATTGATGTTGAAAGATCTCTTATTTATGTTACCAGATCTCTTATTGATGTTAAAAGATCTATCTAAGTTATTCTTAAAGTATCTCTCAAGTTTAAAAGAGCTGGAAAAATCTTCGCGAGCTTCTTTAGATGCATTCTCCTCTCAGATTTACTTTGACTGATGCTCAGGTATTTTTTGCTCATCTCAACATAATGTTGAAGAGTAGTGAGGTAATTTCCACAAGGAATCACTTGCCTTCTCTGACTTTCTTTCAAAATAGATGCCAATAAATGGCTGATCTTTATTGAAATCTGCCAGCAGATCTATATTCGTGTCCGCGAAGTACGAAACGCTACTTGCATGCCCAGCACATATCTCGTATACTAAGTCCCAGAAAAAGACACCCGCCCAGAAGCCACTCAACCTACACCCGCGTACATTAAAAACCGCCTCTGCACATAAATTCACACTATAAGTAAATAGCAAAAACAAAAACAAAAAAAAACGTAATAAACGTGTACTATTGTACTATTTAGTTGATACGGATTACACTGATTGTAATTAAAAACAGGCAGCTCTCGACTTTCGCACATCATTGGTTCCTGAAAGTGTGTTCGAATGTTGAATGTTCGAAAGTAGAGGGAAATAATTAATAACATAAACAGCACATAACCAACTAAATCACTTTCAAAATGGCGATCATGACATTACAAAAACGATTGTTCTTCGGGAACAACAAGGGCGGAGAAAGACCGGGTATAGACCGGAAATTTTGTAGACCGGGTATACGGAAACAGTCGGAAATTACTGAAATTGCTTCACTGGCGCTTTTATGGACGATTCTAAAAACACATTTAAAAAATATATTTCTTTTTAAATGTTCGAAATAGCGAATTGTACAAAAGTAGAATGTGCGAAAGTTGAGGGCCGCCTTTACATTTATTTTAATTTGCTCTGTCTGGGCGCTGTGTGTACACATGGACAAAACTATGGACAAAACTATGGACAAAACTATGGACACAACTATGGACACAACTATGGACACAACTATGGACACAACTATGGACACAACTATGGACAAAACTATGGACAAAACTATGGACACAACTATGGACAAAGCTATGGACAAAACTATGGACACAACTATGGACAAAACTATGGACAAAACTATGGACACAACTATGGATATGAGGGGGAAAACTACTGACAGAGCGAGAGACCGGTGAAAGTAATCTATGCATAAATTAAATACTACTACACTTTCGTCAGAGAATATTGACAGAGGAGTGGTCGGTCAGATCTGATCAGACCGTAATCTATCCGCTGGGAAATACTGGGAATCAGTGCTCGATTGAAGAAACAAACCGGTGACGAGCGTGAAAAAAAATTTCTGCAGAGCCGGGGAATGTCTATGATTTCATTTCCGGCTCTGGGATATATTAGCTAAAGCAGAGCCGGGGCGGACAGGTCTCATCCCCGCATCCCCGGCGGTAAATCGAGCCCTGCTAGGAAGATACCAGGTCACTCACGTTCCACAATGGTGAACAAAACAAAAAGGAAAAAAAAGGAGTACGCTGGAATGGGGATGTAATGGGGATGTAATGGGGATGTAATGGGGATGTAATGGGGATGTAATGGGGATGAAAGAAAGACACTACAAATCATACAAATTGCCCCCATTTACAATGGCGGTTGTTGTTTTTTTTGGTGGCGCTTCGGTAACGAGCCAGGATATCTTTATGTTGTGGGTTCGACTCCCAGTGGGTCCACTCATCTACCTATGTCTCCCGCGGTACCTCAATAATTATTGCACTCTCGACTATGCCAGTATGAAAGATGGGCTCCAGCAAACCGTCCCATCAGAGAGGCATAAGGATGTAAGAGATAAACATAACATCCTTTCAGGGACTTCACACACACACACACACACACACACACACGCACGCACACCATGTAACTCGAGCCCCACGTGGACTCAATATAAAGAATTTCTATAAATAAAAAAATGACCGATGAGGGATTTGTGAAAAAAATAATGTCAATATTTCTTCATAAATATATAGATAAGAAAAAGTTTGGCAAATAGAATTTTATGTTCGGCTGTTACGGTGTTTTTCCCCTTGGTAAGAGCCAAAAATCACCACACTTTACAAGAGGTCTACGGAATGAAATTAATATAAAACTAAATAGTCTTAGGACAGTTTATATACTTCATATAAGTGTTATACATATGTATTACTTTAGTTGACTATTGTGAAGGGAATGTTATACATATGTATTACTTTAGTTGACTATTGTGAAGGGAATGTTATACATATGTATTACATTAGTTGACTATTGTGAAGGGAATGTTATACACATGTATTACTTTAGTTGACTATTGTGAAGGGAATGTTATACATATGTATTACATTAGTTGACTATTGTGAAGGGAATGTTATACATATGTATTACATTAGTTGACTATTATATGTGTGTGTGTGTGTGTATGTGTGTGTATGTGTGTGTTTGTATGTGTGTGTGTATAGGTGTGTATGTGTGTGTGTATGTGTGTATGTGTGTGTATGTGTGTATGTTTGTATGTGTGTGAGGATTTGTGTGTGTGTGTGTGTGTGTAACTATGTGTGTATTTTATGTGTGTGTAGTGTGTGTATGTTTATATGTGTGTGGAATGTGTGTATGTGCGTGTGTGTATGTGTGTGTATGTGTGTATGTGTGTGTGTGTATGTGTGTATGTGGTGTATGTGTTATGTTTGTATGTGTGTGTGTGTGTTAATGTGTGTGTATATAGTGAATATATGTATATATGTTTGTGTGTGTGTATGTGTATGTGTGTTATGTGTGTGTATGTGTGTGTATGTGGGTTTGTATGTGTGTGTGTGTATGTGTGTATGTATGTGTATGTTTGTATGTATGTGTGTGTATGTGTATGTGTGTGTCTGTGTGTGTATGTGTGAGTGTGTGTGTACATGTGTGTGTGTGTGTGTGTGTATGTGTGTGTGTGTAAAGTGTGTGTATGTGTGAAGTATGTGTATGTGTGTGTATGTGTGTGTGTGTATGTGTATGTGTGTGTGTGTATGTGCGTGTGTGTGTGTGTGTGTGTGTGTTTGGATTTATCTATTTGTGTATATATGCAGATTACTGTAAGTATGCATATACAAAAATATATGAAAATATTTTTACTGTATATATTTTGTGACACGTGCAAATAACCAGACAAAATATACAATTAACGGATAAATATAAAATGAAAACATCATTGCATTAGAAGGTTGCTGTACAACAAAACTAAAAAACAAAACAGAATTTTTCTCGATTCTTTGTCTTTCTAATTTTAGTTTAGGAATTTATGACGTCATTAGTTTGAGAGGCTGACAAAAAAAAACTAATTTTTTTTTATTCCCATACAGTGTGACGTGAACATATTTAGTGCTCTACACTTTACCCACAATCATGTTCACCGCTTAAAGAGATGAACAGTTCTTTTGTTTTACGTACTTTAATTATACAATGGCGTCATGTACAAGCTGTGTAACATTGTTTCATGTCATAAAAGTTACTTGATTCTTGACGGTTGCCAAACTCTAAAAAAAAAAGACAGACCAAAATAAAAAAAGACAGACCAAAATAAAAAAGACAGACCAAAAAAAAGACAGACCAAAATAAAAATAAAACCAGAATAAAAAAAACAGCAACAGACCAATCCAGTAAGACTGTTCGTTGGCAACAAATGAGATGAGAAGAATGAGATCCAGCTGTTTCTTGTTTGTTTAAATTCTTATTATCATTGACATCTTAATTCGAATTGATGCGTATAGGAAATTAGTTTGTTAAATTAAACTTACTGGGCTTAACAGACCTGGCACCTGGCATGTAAAGTGCCAAGTTGAAAACAAAAATATTTATGTTAAATATTTATATCAGTTGTTTCATCGCAAGTTGATTTTTATTTGAAACTCTGCTTCATTTAGTACATTTAAATAAACATTTCATAGTACCATGATCACTTCATTCAATGGCTGTATTAATTTATTTACTATCTTTTCTGCCGACCTACGCTTTACTTTTCTGGCCAATAAAAATAAATTTTGAATTTTAAATTAATTTCAGAAAGATGACTAACTGCTAATTTTATATATATAATACATATGTAATATGTGGTTTTACGGTTTAAAAAGAAAAAACATTCTGTAAATAAGTGAAATTAGTTTCATTTTACAAATGTTTGGCATTTCTTCATAAGAAGAAGTTTATATTTTAAATTATTATTATTTTTTTAATTCGAAGAATTATTTTTCTTTTGTTTGCTGAGTGACACAAAGTTTCTTTTATATATACTAGTTATCAAAGGCCCGTACCCGGACCGGCGAGTAAGGCACACAGTTGGAGTTGAAAATGGTTGATATATATTTTAGCGCGTTAACAATCAGTCTATATCGAGGTGTACGGATCTTGAAATTTAGCGTCCGCGTCCGTCCCGGATTTCTATCAATGATCCGCGTCCGCAGAATCTTACAACATTGGTCCGCAGTCAGTCCGCATTGCTGAAATTTAGCTGTTTAAATGACTTGATTTTTATGGTAACGCTAAAGAAGATCCGCAGTCCGCGAGTCCGCAACTTAACCATACGAAGCATCCGCTGTCAGTCCGCTGATTCGGAAAAGTCTGCGGATCTGCGTCCGCAAGCGGACGCGTCCGCAGTCCACTGATCTCTGGTCTATATACTTGCAGTGGCCCCAAGGACATGAACAGAATATTGTAGCCAAAATACATTTGAGAATATGGACACCTAATAATACATCAAATAAAATTCATATGTTAAATAGTTCCTCCCAAAAAAAATAATCCTCACTATGGGTAGACATAAACAACAACTCTTAAAATCATATTCCTTCATAATATTTTAATGGACTCCTTTCCACACAGTTATTCATTTAATGTTTTATGATGTTCAACATGGCGTATTTAAAAAAAAAAGAGAGACGTGAGTGAGTGCTTGTGTTAAGCAAAACGCTACATGTTTAACAGGTGGTTTATTTACTGTTTTACATTGTAGCATAGTACAATTAACTAAGAAAAATTGCCGACCCGGCAGTGCAGAACCTAAAGATTTACGGGCCCGGTGGCTTGGCCTCTTTGGGGGCTGCCCCTGCATTTTGGCATGAGATAATTTTTTGACGCTTCTCAAGCTTGGTCCCGAGAAGAAAGAATCGTTGTGTAGCTTTAGCTGACCTTCAATTAAAAACATAGTATTCCATCTATGCAGTTGAGGCCGCAGACGCAGAAAACATTAGGCCTCTTAAAAAAGAAAGACATATCAAAGCTTTCAACATTATAGTTCTATGAAGCCAATGCCGAACCAAAGGATTTTAGGCATCTTCGGGAGCCACTACATTTTGACATGAGATAATGTACTTAATATTTAGTTTAAAAAATATTTTGGGGGCCCTCCTCAAACTGGGCTCCTCCATACACCCTCTGTGTGAAGCCCCCATCATAAATGGGTTAGTTTGCATTGTAAACGTTGTGTACGGCGCTACTCAATCTCAACCCTTATTCAAATCATTCATGTGACGTAATAGTCAAAAAATGAAAAAAAAAATGTGACGTATTTTAGGTTAGTAATAAAGGGAAATAATTGTGCATTAGAAATAGACATATTTTAGAAATAAAAACAATTTAAACAATATAAATATTACATTATATTGAGGTATCCATAATTTTGGTTTAAAATTTAGATTGTGGAACATAACACAGAATATTAATTGAACGATTTCTGTAAATATTTCTTTTACGATCGCTTCTCATTTAATAACAAATTGAACACCATAGATTTATTACGTTACTGTGAGATATAGATAGGCCTTTGGAACCACTTATGATGTAAATTTTATTTCGGAGAGTATCACAGAATATTTTGGCATGATTTTGTGTTACTTCTCCTAAGATCGCTTTTTTCCATTTGGAAATGATTGTGGCGGTCGAAAACCGTATTGCATTGTGATTGCCATTTGGCATTCATGATCTTACCTGCCGTATGTTAGTGTACGGTGTTTTGTCACCTCGGCACTAAACATAGGGCTGGTCCAATGTCAATTTTGGCAGCCATGTAGGAGACTATTCTTACTCCGGCTGGCCGAGTTGGATACAACCGGATTATGCATGCTAAGAAGAAAACAGTAAATGTTTCTGCCATCTTTGAATTTTTCACGCCGCCATCTTGGATGAATTGTTTATGCCGCCATGTTGGATGACAGACGGAAGTAGCGATGACAGACGGAAGTCGCTATGACAGATGAAGTCGCGGGTGACATTCGGAAGTCGCGATGACCAACGGAAGTCGCGATGACAGACGGAAACCGGTACATATGATGTAAAATTTGTATTATAGATATATATATATATACACATATATGGCAATAAATAATGGCTCTATGAGAGCAATAAATCATGGCTCACAATAAATCAAGGCTGTATGAGGCAATAAATCATGGCTCACAATAAATCAAGGCCGTATGATGCAATAAATCTGTGCCTCACAAAAAAACGGCTTTATGAGGCGATAAATCGTGGCTGTATGAGGCAATAAATTAAATCTAGGCCTCTATGAGGCAATAAATCATGGCTCACAATAAATCAAGGCTGTATGAGGCAATAAATCGTGGCTGTATGAGGCAATAAATCATGGCTCTATGAGGCAATAAATCATGACTAACAATAAATCAAGGCTGTATGAGGCAATAAATCGTGGCTGTATGAGGCAATAAATCATGGCTCTATGAGGCAATAAATCATGGCTCACAATAAATCAAGGCTGTATGAGGCAATAAATCGTGGCTGTATGAGGCAATAAATCATGGCTCTATGAGGCAATAAATCATGGCTCACAATAAATCAAGGCTGTATGAGGCAATAAATCGTGGCTGTATGAGGCAATAAATCATGGCTCTATGAGGCAATAAATCAAGGCTCACAATAAATCAAGGCTGTATGAAGCAATAAATCATGGCTGTATGAGGCAATAAATAGGGGTAGTGTGAGGCTATATGGCCCTTTCTATCGGAGTATGGGCCACCAGCTAAAGATCTCCAGCCACTTCTATCGGAGTATGGGCCAACAATCAAAGATCTCTAGCGACTTCTATCGGAGTATGGGCCACCAACTAAAGACTTCTAGCGACTTCACTCGGAGTATGGTTCACCAACTAAAGATCTCCAGCCACTTCTATCGGAGTATGGGCCACCAGCTAAAGATCTCCAGCACCACTTCTGTCATGAGCCATCATCTCCAGCAGCTTCCTGTTGAACCCCATCCTGGTGATGTCGGCTCTGAGGTCTAATATGTTTGCAGCCCCGTAGCGTGAAAATTTTACAGGAGGGGCCAGACATTCTACAGCAGGGGCCACGCAATAGCAGGGAGGGGGGCCAGGTAATACATTTTACTAAGTAGAACAAATAAGCAGGGTGGGCCAGACAAAACGCAGGGGGGGGGGCCCGGTCCACCTGCCCCCCCCACCCCCGCACGCTACGGGCATGTATGTTTGTATGGTCTAACGAGCTATTTTTATTTATTTAATTTTTTTGTATTTACCTATCAGGGCATTTTAAAATATTTTTGCTTCTATACTTTTTTTTAGCTTTGAAAGAATAAAAACTTCCAATTCATCATGCACACGTTAACAAAATTTATTAAATTTGGCTTGTCGATTTAAGATTTATCATGTTTAATAAAATGAGTGTGCACTTTACCCCCACTTTTAACTCCAATAAAGCCGAAAACAAGCAGCTTTGTTTACATTGTTCAAGACACTGATGTTTGAAGAGATAGATACATGGAATATATACCACAGTGTGTAAATGCAAGCACGCGTGTTTACCGCTGCTTTGACCTACTAGCACGCAGCTCCATCTGAAACATGTAGTATTGATTATGCAAGGGAAGTAGCTCATTTATTTAAATCCGTTCGTCATAGTTATGTCCCTTAATGTTTTTAAACTCATAAAACAATTTGTATACATTTCTAAAAAAGTACATTTCTTCGTTATCCTGCACAATATTAATTAATGGATTCATTTTTTTTAAATCATGTATTGTAAAATCTAAAGTACAACAATTTTTAACCATCTCACTAAGCTTGAACTAAACCATCTCACTAAACTTGAACTAAACCATCTCACTAAACTTGAACAGGTTTAAAATTAAGATTTGAGGACACTCAGCTATCCTCTGTATTGATTATAGCGGCTGTAAGCCAGAAACTGGAACAAAATATTTTTTTTTTGTTACTCAAAATAAAACTTGGTTTGTTATTAAACTAATTTCAGTTATGTTATAGACCAGTGTTTCTCAAACTTTTTGAAGTCACGGCCCTCCTTGCAACGCCAATCAATATGTCGCGGCCCCCCTATTTTATTTTATTTTTTTGGTTTAGATTGCTTAAATTTATAATTTTAGACTTCTATATGCAAACTTTTACTAGTCAATACATGCTTTTTCTAATGTTAAAAATGAAAGAGTGAAAGGATGCAACATATAAAATAAGATAACCTAGATTTTATTTTAAACATATATTAATACTATTTACATACAATACATTAGGTTAATTATATTTTATGTGTCACATTTACCGAAATTCCACGGCCCCCCTCCGGACAGTCCATTTAAATTCATTCGTTAAAACAATAAATGGCGATTTATGACCATATTGCCAAAAACTGTTTTAGATAAATGTCATTTATAGCTATCACGCCTAGCGGGATACATTTTTAGAAAAATAAATATGGCGCCAGCCCCATAGCGTGAAAATTCTACAGCAGGGGCCAGGCATTCTACAGCAGGGGCCAGGCATTCTACAGCAGGGGCCAGGCATTCTACAGCAGGGGCCAGTCGTTCTACAGCAGGGGCCAGGCAATAGCAGGGGGGAGGGGGACAGGTAATACATTTTTATTAAGTAGAACAAATAAGCAGAGGGAGCCAGGCAAAACGCAGGGGGGCGACCCCCCCACCCCTGGCCCACCGCACGCTACGGGCCTGTACGGCACTAATTGCTGTATCTCTGATACGACGGTCTTAGCACTGGACTATATTGTCATCTTGAATTCAGTTTAAGTTAAAAATTGTCAAAATCGATTGAGTTTTTGAGAAGTTAGTGAAAATTGATTTCAAAATTCATAAACTAAAGCTTTCTTACAAACACATAGGAAACCGCAAATTTAAAATAAAGGTCATAAACTAACAAGCAACCAGTGAAACTATTTTTAGCTCACCAAGTAACAAATACAGTAATTGTAAATAATAATATACCATTGGCTTTATTTGTTTGAAAACATTACCAGCAGAAAATGATGTATAGATCAATATAACAAGAGAGTTGACACCAATTATTTTTCTTAAATACAACACAACTAACAAAAACATTATCACACCGTAACAAATACCGTAACAAATCAAATTTTCTACACCTCTTATTTGTTTTAAAAGATCTCTTATTTGTGTTAAAAGATATCTTATTTGTGTTAAAAGATCTCTTTTTGTGTTAAAAGATCTCTTATTTGTGTTAAAACATCTCTCATTTGTGTTAAAAGATCTCCTATTTGTGTTAAAAGATATCTTATTTGTGTTAAAAGATATCTTATTTTTGTTAAAACATCGCTTATTTTTGTTAAAACATCTCTTATTTTGTTAAAAGATATCTTACTTTTATTTTATTTGTGTTAAAAGATATCTTATTTTTGTTAAAACATCTCTTATTTTTGTTAAAACATCTCTTATTTTGTTAAAATATATCTTATTTTTGTTAAAACATCTCTTATTTTTGCTAAAGCATCTCTTATTTGTGTTAAAGATCTCTTTATTGTTATTAAAAGATCGCTTATTGGCGTTAAAAGATCTCTAATTGATGTTACAAGATCTCTTATTGATGTTGAAAGATCTCTTATTTATGTTACCAGATCTCTTATTGATGTTAAAAGATCTATCTAAGTTATTCTTAAAGTATCTCTCAAGTTTAAAAGAGCTTGAAAAATCTTCAGCTTTTTTAGATGCATTCTCCTCTCAGATTTACTTTGACTGATGCTCAGGTATTTTTTGCTCATCTCAACATAATGTTGAAGAGTAGTGAGGTAATTTCCACAAGGAATCACTTGCCTTCTCTGACTTTCTTTCAAAATAGATGCCAATAAATGGCTGATCTTTATTGAAATCTGCCAGCAGATCTATATTCGTGTCCGCGAAGTACGAAACGCTACTTGCATGCCCAGCACATATCTCGTATACTAAGTCCCAGAAAAAGACACCCGCCCAGAAGCCACTCAACCTACACCCGCGTACATTAAAAACCGCCTCTGCACATAAATTCACACTATAAGTAAATAGCAAAAACAAAAACAAAAAAAAACGTAATAAACGTGTACTATTGTACTATTTAGTTGATACGGATTACACTGATTGTAATTAAAAACAGGCAGCTCTCGACTTTCGCACATCATTGGTTCCTGAAAGTGTGTTCGAATGTTGAATGTTCGAAAGTAGAGGGAAATAATTAATAACATAAACAGCACATAACCAACTAAATCACTTTCAAAATGGCGATCATGACATTACAAAAACGATTGTTCTTCGGGAACAACAAGGGCGGAGAAAGACCGGGTATAGACCGGAAATTTTGTAGACCGGGTATACGGAAACAGTCGGAAATTACTGAAATTGCTTCACTGGCGCTTTTATGGACGATTCTAAAAACACATTTAAAAAATATATTTCTTTTTAAATGTTCGAAATAGCGAATTGTACAAAAGTAGAATGTGCGAAAGTTGAGGGCCGCCTTTACATTTATTTTAATTTGCTCTGTCTGGGCGCTGTGTGTACACATGGACAAAACTATGGACAAAACTATGGACAAAACTATGGACACAACTATGGACACAACTATGGACACAACTATGGACACAACTATGGACACAACTATGGACAAAACTATGGACAAAACTATGGACACAACTATGGACAAAGCTATGGACAAAACTATGGACACAACTATGGACAAAACTATGGACAAAACTATGGACACAACTATGGATATGAGGGGGAAAACTACTGACAGAGCGAGAGACCGGTGAAAGTAATCTATGCATAAATTAAATACTACTACACTTTCGTCAGAGAATATTGACAGAGGAGTGGTCGGTCAGATCTGATCAGACCGTAATCTATCCGCTGGGAAATACTGGGAATCAGTGCTCGATTGAAGAAACAAACCGGTGATGAGCGTGGCATAGTATACCGCAGAGGCAGGGGAATATCTAGATTTGCACCATTTCGGCTCTCTAGGGATATGATGAAGCTAAAACAGAACCGGGGCGGACAGGTCCTCATCCCCGCGTCCACGGCGGTAAATCAAAACCCTGCTAGGGAAGATACCAGGTCACTCACGTTCCACAATGGTGAACAAAACAAAAAGGAAAAAAAAGGAGTACGCTGGAATGGGGATGTAATGGGGATGTAATGGGGATGTAATGGGGATGTAATGGGGATGTAATGGGGATGAAAGAAAGACACTGGCAAATCATACAAATTGCCCCACTAATTCTATAATGGCGGTTGTTGTTTTTTTTGTGGCGCTACCGGTAACGGGTTCTGGATATCTTTATCAGTTATGGGTCTCGACTCCCAGTGGGTCCACTCATCTACCTATGTGCTCTACCGCGGTACCTCAATAGTGTATTCGCTCCTCGACTAATGCCAGTATGAAGAAGGGCTCCAGCAAACCGTCCCATCAGAGAGGCATAAGGATGATAAGAGACAAACATAACATCCTTTCAGGGACTTCACACACACACACACACACACCACACACGCCGCACACCATGTAGCTCGAGAACCCCACGTGGACTCGAAAATATAAAGAATTTCTATAAATAAAAAGAGGCCGATGAGGGATTTAGAAAAAAATAATGTCAGGATATTTTCTTCATAAATATATAGATAAGAAAAAGTTTGGCAAATAGAATTTTTATGTTCGGCTGTTACGGTGTTTTTCCCTTTTAGTAAGAGGCCAAAATCACCACACGCACAAGAGGTCTACGGAATGAAATTAATATAAACTAAATAGTCTTAGGACAGTTTATATACTTCATATAAGTGTTATACATATGTATTACTTTGGTTGACTATTGTGAAGGGGAATGTTTATACATAATAATGAATTACACTTATAGTTGACATGTTAAGTGAAGGAGGATCTATGTTATACATATCTGTATTACGATTAGTTAAACTATTAATGTGAAGGGAATGTTATACACATGTAGATTACTTTACCGGTTTGACTATTGTGAAGGGAATGTTATACATAATGTATTATTAGTTGAGACTTATTATGAAGGGGGAATGTTATACATATGTGTTGCATTAGTCGACTATTACTGTGAAGGAAATTATTATACACATGTAGTGTACTTTAGTTGGAAACATTGTGAAGGGGAATGTTTATACATACATGTATTACATTAGATGACTATTAGTGAAGGGAATGGTATACATATATTACATTGGATTGGAAACTATCGTGAGGGGGATTTGAATTCATTTTTCAACATAAAAAGTATATAAAATATGAAAATTTAAAAAAAAAAACCACTTTTTTAAAAAATATACCTGATAATAATGTAGAAAAATCTTTAGAATATTCAAAATATTTTTGTAGAAATTATATTGACTAAATAAAAGTTTGAGCGCCGAAAGTAACTCATTTATTGGTGAAATGGCAAAATTTTAGAATTAAATTAAAAACTGTGTATGTCTTTCAAACTCATTTCACAGCAAATATCAATTAATCCACGTTGGCGCTCACAGTTTTATTTAGTCAATTTAATAAACGTAAAAGAAAAATATTTCTCTGGTCTAAGCCTTCATGGTCATTCCATTACCGAACTAACGAGGTGAACTCTACAACAAAAGGTCCCTCCGAAGCGATTTACTTGATCCTAAGAGATACATATCACACTCATTCACGGAGTTTACAGATTGTCTATATAGATTAATAAAACGGATTTGTGGATCATCGTGTCTCCGAGTACTGACAGGGAAGAGTAGCGCACAGAGGTCACGCAGCTCTGTTATGGTAATCTCTGAGGTGACTTACGCCAGTAATTTATATTCAGAAAAAAAAGGGCTTCTTGATAGAAGTCACAAAAGAAGTCAAAACGAATACATACGTGTAACATGAAGTGACACAATCTGACTTATGTAGTGACTTGATTTATGAAATAAGCTGTAACAAGATGCTTTGAGGAATGAGTTCTGAGTTCGATGTGTCATTTTGTTCCAAAACCAAAGTCAACACCCTTCAAAGGTACGCTGACCAGTGTTCCCACCAAACTGTGGTTGCTTTTACATTGCCGCAGGTTGTAACGAAGAGTTCTGGAAGTGGTACAAGCGCTGAGTGGAGATCCCAGATTCTGCAAGTGCTTTCCGGCAGTGCAAGAAAGGATCATTTGGGGGCAACACGTTCCATGATCTGCCTCTTTGGACGATCGGAATTGGTTCTCGGGCTGGTAAAGGGGTGAACGGACTTAAGATCGGCAAGTCCTAGAGCGGCCGTCACAAACTGGCTCCGTGGTGGGAAGCTCAGGCGGTGTTGGAGCAGGCGCTAATTGCCCAGTTCCGAACTGGGCAACTGACCTATTGGCGAAAAAGCGTACGCCTTTGCTGGAGGTTGGAGGCCCAATGGCGACTACTTGCGTGAGACACTGCGGGGAAGTGGAGGAAACCGTAGATCATTTGCCCAACTGAGTGTCCCGGACTGGCGGACCACTAGGGTGTGGACCAGTCCGGGAAGCCACTGCTGGCCATCAAGGGCTCTATGGCAGTCTCCAGATGTTGAGAGACACAGCAGGTCTGATCTCACGGGCTCTAAGAGACTAAGTCTCAGCCCGCAGATAAAAACTGAGAGAGTTCAAAGAGAGAGAGAGAGAGAGTGGAGATCCAAAACGTGAAATACAAAAACCAGATAATTTGCAGCATAAATTATTGGAATCAACAGATATTACATAATTTGTCAAAAATGTATGAAAAAATGTGCAGCAGTCTGGTTCGTTGGCTATTTCGAGGGGAAATTCTTTACCGTTTATACTAAAAAAAATGAAAATGTAATTTTCTTTCTCAATGATATAATTGATCTGTTTAAACCTGTTTACGTGACTAGAAAATGTTCCGTGAATTCTGTTTAAGTAGTCTTAATTTATCTTTTCAAGACAAAGAAATTTTATTGTTTCACGTTCAGGATAAAGTTAGTTTTACATAAACAAAGTAAATCTGTGAGAAAATTAAGTTGGTCATGGAAAAGTGGATTCGTTTCACTCTCTTCACGAGCTGATAACCAGTTCTTATGATAAAAAGTTATTCTGATACTCTTAAATGTATGACAAAGCATTAAGAAAATTTAAAAGTGGGTCTAAAAGAATGTTTTCCAAATTAAAGCAAAATTATTAAATGGAAAAGATGTCTGTCCAAAATAATTACAACATAAATTGCAGAAGAAGAGCAATAATTGTTGGGATTATCTTCAAACGGATTATGGAAATACAACACACAAGTTGCTTTCACTGACGTCATTCTGTTTGCAAATTCAACATGTGTATTTAGTTTTAACAAAGTCATAAAAAAAGATCTTTCTTTACTAGCTTTGTGAAGTAGTTGTTTTTTGTAACATGCTAGTAAACAAAGGCCCGGTACCCGGACCGGCGAGTAGGCACGCAGTTGGAGTTGAAAATGGTGATATATATATATATATATATATATATATATATCACGTTCACAATCAGTCTATATACAAAATATAGCATATCTATTTACTCAACATATGTGATAGATGCGAAACTGAAAATCACTGATAGAAAGAAGCTCTTTTTATAGAGGATGGGCGTGAAACTGAAGATCTTTGATGGAAAGAAGCTCTTTTTATAGAGGATGGGCGTGAAACTGAAGATCTTTGATGGAAAGAAGCTCTTTTTATGGGGGATAGGCGTGTGCTTGAAAATTAAATCCAATCATTCAACATATCAATAAAAAAAATCCCAGAACAACAAAAAAAAAAGAACAGAAATTTCTTTGAATGCAACAATGCAAATATTTATTGCCAGCATTTAACATTTTTTTTATTTTTGCCTTATTAAACATGAGAATATTTGATTGCGCATTTATTTAAAACGAATTTCCTTATTCCACTGACCTATATACGTCACTTTATGTTGATAGATTGCGCAACAAAGCCAAACAATGTGTGTGGGAGGTTTTCTTTTTTATTTATTACTCCAGGTCACCTTAAAAATAAGGTCGTTCTACGTCATATTTGAAGCATGTATATAAAGGTTGTACAGGTGTAAAAGTGTCACGGGCCATAGGTAAACAGTAACATAGTATTAGGGGACTGCAGCGCTAGAGAGTCGACACAGTGTGAATTTAAAGGTGAATGGGTTAACAGTACCTGTATAGTTTGCCATAATTGTTACATATACATAGTTTATTGCATATTTTTACATATTTTTTACAAAAAGAAATGTTATGTGAGATCTGGAAACAAAAGAGTTTCCCCATCGAGTGAATGTGTGTGTGTGTGCGTAGCGATGTGTGCAGTGCTTTAGCGTGTGTGTGTTCAGCAGGTTGTCAATATACATGACAAAACGTTAATAATTCTAAACATATATATATCTACGTACCATCAATGCAAGGACATTAAAATATGATTGATTTTCCCTTCTTGCAGATGTCAAAACTGGTCATTTTGTATTCTTTCCTTGCCTTTGGATTATCGATGCAAATTTGTATTTACAGAAATGTAGTCATCCACGATTTGAAGTCTCTAATCGGAACCTCTCGAAGTACGATGCCAAGCAACATTTTATAACAGCATTGACGCCAATAGCTTCAATACAAAGTTATATTGCTCGTCTAGCAGTCTTACAGTATACAATTACTATATAATTCTGTGTTGGGGGTTCTGTCGAACAAAATGAAGTTAAGCAACTTCACAGACACCGTTAGGTACTTTGACATCACCCTCAACCAACCGGACAGTGAAACGAAAATGACGTTTTTAGCCGCTATGGAAAACGTATCGTTGGACTGTCAGAAAAGGGTACTGACATGGCATTGAAGCTCTGCGGTATCCATTCACTCTGAAAACACAGAAACACTTCAGGCCCTCTTATGGAACCGAAATTACAATCAAGAAATAGAAAAATGTTTGAGTTCGGGAAACGCAAAGCTAGGTAAGACGGAAAGAGAGTTTCAGCAGCTACAGAGATGGAGCTTGTGTTAGTAATGAAACCAATGTGGATCCAGAAATTTTCTAACGCTATTCTGGACACAAGTTTAGCACTGTCAATCTAGACCTAGATCAGTGCGCTAGGTTACCCGATACTTTCAACTACATTTTGAAAAAACAGTTATACTGGTAGAATAATGAATTATCAAAATATGAGAGGTAAACTTAAGGCGTTTTTGGCAGGGGAAAACCATTGCAATGTGTCGGAGTTTTCCACGTTGGTTGAATCGGCTTGCGGAGAGCAGACGTCAGTCGTGACGTCATACACCACCACAGTGACACCAACCATGTCCTCAGAAAGTAAGTTTTTTAAAAGCAAAGGCATTTTAAGTCCTCACCGTTTCGAAAAACAGGACGTTTTAGAGCATTTTCTATGGTAAGGGTTTTTGATAAAGAGAGAGAACTAAGTCATGTTTAATAACTGATAGCAAAAAAATAAATAATTAGTTACGTCCCTTTGACTTACACCCCTTCAAATTTAATGTAGCCTTAATTGAAAAAAAATGGTGCCCTACGAAGCCCTAGTTTCTTGCCCCCCAGAGGTCAGATCACGAAATGAACTTTCTGATGCACACATTGGCAGGCCGAGACCTACAAAATGATATATACATCATGGGTCTAGGACTTAAGGTTCGTTGAGATCTAGGAGTGATGGCAGGACAGACAGACAGACAGACAAAACGGGGACAAAAAAATCAGCGTTGATTGAGACCTTTGATATTTTTAAATCTACTACATTCAACCCAATGTGCCTGAATATTTGGGCGAGTGTTTGCAATTATTTTATGACAATTGAAATATGTGAACAAAGAGATAGTGTAGAAAAAGACTCTACTCTTAACATCAGTATGTCATCTTTCTCTACAGACAACACCACCGTGACCATTGTGACGTCAACAGATGCTCAGCTAAGTACTCCGCCAGTAAAGGTCCAAGGTAAATAGGTCCAACATTTAAACACCTCTGATTGGAATCTGTAACACATGGTTGGGTAATATATCTTTAGCTTTTTTTTTTCATGGTTTTAAATGTTTACGCCATCTAACGAGGCGGTTCTAAAACCGGTGGTACGCGTACCCCCAAAGGTTGAGGCCCTAAGGGAAAGGTTTTTTCAGTGGTGCGCATCGGTCATTAATTTAAAGTAACCAAGAGTTTGAAGGAGGTCGTCAGTACCAAACCGCGTACTTTAGTATCACATTAGACTGGCCAGGGCGTTCCATGAAGAAAACATGGACATTTCTTCGCAACACTTTCAAATCCTCACGGACACACTTTCGCACCCGTTATGCTTCTGTGTTAATGACGAGGAAGTGGATCCGATACATTAAAGTAATTGTCCACATTAAATTGTCCACATTTATGTTATTGTTTACATTAAAGTAATTGTCCACATTAACGTAATTGTCCACATTAACGTAATTGTCAACATTAACGTAATTGTCCACTTTCAAGTGAATGTCCACATTTAATTGATTGTCAACATTGAAGTAATTTTCCATATTAAAGTAATTGTCCACATTAAAGTAATAGTTCACATTTAAGGAATTGTCCACTTCTCAACCACTCATGCATCTTTTAGATTTTTAGCAAAATATGTGTATGATTATTTTTTTTAAACACAAGAACGTATTTAACAATTTTATGGAATTTTATACAAAAAAATTGCTTAAAAATTTCCATTTGCCGATAAAGTTGATGTTTATATATATATATATATATATATATATATATATATATATATATATATATATATTAGGGATGTGACGGAGCTGATGAAAATCCGCATCCGAATAGTATTGTTTTCCTCCGACTTTATTAGGCTTGGACAGACCCCGAAAAAAGTAATATTCGGACATCTTTACTCTTAATTTCGGCGCACATCTATAGACGGACCCCGAAAAATAATACGGCGTCCGTCTAGACGAGACTGTAGCCGCTGCGTTTTTCACAAATTCAAATCAGATCGAATTTTTTTTTAGAAAATCCGTGGATTCGAATTTGCTCAAAAAAACGTCGAAGTTCGAATGTCGTCTGATTCGAATTCGAACTCCGTCACATCCCTAATATATATATATATATATATATATATATATATATATATATATATATATATTAGGGATGTGACGGAGCTGATGAAAATCCGCATCCGAATAGTATTGTTTTCCTCCGACTTTATTAGGCTTGGACAGACCCGAAAAAAGTAATATTCGGACATCTTTACTCTTAATTTCGGCGCACATCTATAGACGGACCCCGAAAAAAATAATACGGCGTCCGTCTAGACGAACTGTAGCCACTGCGTTTTTCAAATTCAAATCAGATCGAATTTTTTTTTAAAAATCCGTGGATTCGAATTTGCTCAAAAAAACGTCGAAGTTCGAATGTCGTCTGATTCGAATTCGA
>JAGDYQ010000164.1:1175667-1187096 GCA_021962125.1 Bulinus truncatus
ATGTAAATTTTCTCACTTCTTTTTTTTTAATTCTAATATCTTTTGGCTTTTTAGTGAAAATTGTATTTAGTTTTTAGCTGTTAATGTTCAGGAATCTGGCAACACCGTTCCTGGCGTTAACACGCCACTCCCCGTCACCCCCAATTTACACGTCCATGACGTCTGCTCATTCGACCATGTGAAAACTTTGTCGCGTGATACAATGTGAAATAAACAACCAATATTAAAGTCTGTCCTAGTTTCAATTGCGCTCGACTGTCGACCGGAGGGTCCCGGGTTCGAATCTCAGTAAGAACCTTGGGATTTTTTCAGGTCATGGTGATAGTCCCCAAGTCCACCCAGCTTTAAATGACTTTAAGTTGAGGGAGTAAAGGCGGTTGGGTGTTGTGCTAAACACAAAATCCCTTTATATGCCGAGTTTATAGAAACAGATGAATTCTACACTTCATCTGCCCCGATGGCCCATTAGGATTAAGGGAACTTTACTTTACTTTTAGTTTCAATTCATGAGTTTGTTCTCCGATACTAGAAAAACAGACAACAGTAGGTCAATGGGAAGTTCCTTTTAATATCCTTTTATACATATGTATATGACAATAAATAATGGCTCTATGAGGCAATAAATCATGGCTCACAATAAATCAAGGCTGTATGAAGCAATAAATAATGGCTGTATGAGGCAATAAATCATGGCTCACAATAAATCAAGGCTGTATGAGGCAATAAATAATGGCTGTATGAGGCAATAAATCATGGTTGTATGAGGCTGAGCCCCCCCCCCCCCCGTTAATAATAACGGCTATAAAACATCAATCATTTTGTTTAATAAATCAATAATAGTAAAAACTTAAAAGTTTATATTTTGGCAATCATTCAGGCTATTTATATATACTTACATATATAGCTTATCTAATTTTTGGGCATAAAAGATTGAATCTTATTGAAGTTCAATTCTGGGTATTTTGGGCAGCATTGGCATTGGGGGCTTCAACAGCCGTATGTGAGAGCAGTTTCTCAACCCTCACATGAATGCTCACCCCATATCGCAGATCAATGTTACAATAGCGTCTAAGCAATCTTTTCCAGCTTGCATTTGAAAAAGATTTAACAGACAATCTGAATGCTGAAGCATTTTTAGGTAAATTCAGTGCTAAACCCAGGCCCGTAGCCAGGTCAAAGTAAGCAGTAACCAATACCCAGCAAGGGGGCACCTTTACTTATTTTTTCCTCTTTTTCTTCTTGTTAAGTGGGGGTGGGCACTTCACACCTAGCGGGGGGGGGGCACGGCCCTCAGTACCCCCCTTGGCTATGGGGCTGGCTAAACCACGAAGTTTGCAAATTTGAAACGTATAGTAATATAAGTTCGCAACCAGTGCCGACGAGTGGAGGGGGGCAGGGGGGGGGCCAATGCCCAGGGGCCCGGCGAGTTTTAGGGACCCGGACTGAGCTGGCCAATCAACTTTTTAAAATATTAATATCAGCCCAGGGACCCGAAATTTCTGTCGAAGGGCCTGTTCGCAACCTTGTAATAGTTTTATATATTGATATCTTCTGAGGACAACTAGCAACTTAAATAAGTTAATAAAATAACATTGGCTTCTGACTTCATTTTTATACTTATGTATAATAAAATAATAAAGTACAAACTCCGTGATTTCTGAGTGATGTTATTTAATTTGCAAATTTACTTTTTAGCAGAATTAATTTTATTTTAAATTGAATAATTGCGACTGTTGTTGTTGATAGATCTGTTCTTTGTTTTCAATATTTTATAAGAAATATCACACAAATAGCTAAGCTTTATTCATGCATCTTTGTCGTTCTTCCCGGGTTGTACGTTAAACAAACAGTATAATAATATAAATCAGGTATCTATTATGTAACAATTGTGTAGCAGACCTATTGGTTAATATATTTATAACAGGAATCAGAAATTGCTCAGCCTCAATAATTTTTTATCATTAAAACTCTTTACTATTTAAATTATTTTTTAACAAAACTGCAACATGCCATGCACTATTGAAACGTAGTTAAAATTATATATTTCTAATTAATAGCTAAACAATCGGTACTAAAATGCACCATTCCAGATATGGAACTGCAAAAAATTTCTTGGGGAGGGAACTCACTGAGATCCTCTCCCCAAACCCCTCCTCTCCGTTCGCAAGCTTTCGGCGATTCACGCCTCCATGGCCATGCCCCCCCCCCCCCGGTTATCGCAAGTTTAGGTAATACATCATTAAATTATCGAAATATTTTTTGTTCTAAGACCAATTTTTAACAATGAAAACTGTTTTGCCCCCCCCCCCGGGTCAAAGTTGTCTAGATCCGCAACGATCATTTCTTCGGCAACCCCCCCCCCCGAAAAAAATCTCTTCGTCACCCCGAAAATGTCTTCGGCCCCCCCCCCCAATCCAATATTCCTGGCTACGGGCCTGTCTCCAGCCACTTCTATCGGGGTATGGGCCACCAGCTTAAGATCTCCAGCCACTTCTGACATGAGCCATCCTCTCCAGCAGCTTCCAGTGGAACCCCATCCTGGTGATGTTGGCTCTGAGGTCTAATATGTTTGTATGGTCTAACGAGTTATTGTTTTATTTATTTTTTTTACGTTTACCTATTAGAGCATTTCAAAATATTTTTCCTTCAATACTTTTTTTTTAGCTTTGAAAGAATTAAACTTTCTATTCATTATGCACACATTAACATAATTTATTTAATTTGGCTTGTTGATTTAAGACTTATCATGTTTAATAAAGTGAGTGTGCACTTTACCCACCATTTAACTCCAATAAAGCCTAAAACAAGCAGCTTTGTTTACATTGTTAAAGACACTGACGATTGAAGAGATAGATATACATGGAATATATACCACAGTCTGTCAATGCATGCACGCGTGTTTACCGCTGCTTTGACCTACTAGCACGCAGCTCCATCTGAAACATGTAGTATTGCTGATGCAAGGGAAGTAGCTCATTTATTTAAATCCGTTAGTCATAGTTAAACGCGGTTATGTCCCTTAATGTTTTTTAAACTCATAAAACATTTTTTATACATTACTAAAAAGTACATTTCTTCGTCATCCTGCACAATATTAATTAATGGATTCATTTTTTTAAATCGTGTATTGTAAAATCTAGAGTACAACAATTTTTAACCATCTCACTAAGCTTGAACAAAACCATCTCACTAAACTTGAACTAAACCATCTCACTTAACTTGAACTAATTACTAAACCATCTCACTAAACTTGAACAGGTTTAAAATTGAGATTTGAGGACACTCAGCCATCCACTGTATTGATTATAGCGGCTGTAAGCCAGAAACTGGAACAAAATAAAATTTTTTTTGTTACTCAAAATAAAACTTGGTTTGTTATTAAAGTAATTTCAGTTATGTTATACACCAGTGCTTCTCAAACTTTTTGAAGTCACGGCCCCCCTTGGAACGCCAATCAATATGTCGCGGCTCCCCTCGGAACGCCAATCAATATGTCGCGGCTCCCTTTGGAACGCCAATCAATATGTCGCGGCCCTCCCCCCTATTTTTTTGTTTTGGTTTAGATTGCTTAAATTTATAATTTTAAACTTCTATATGCAAACTTTTACTAGTCAATACATGCTTTATTCTAATGTTAACAATGAAAGAGTGAAAGGATGCAACATATAAAATAAGATAAACTAGATTTTATTTTAAACATATATTAATACTATTTACACATAATACATTAGGTAAATTATATTTTCCGAAATTCCACGCCCCCCCCTCCGGACAGTCCACGGCCCCCTAGGGGGCCGCGGCCCACCACTTTGGGAAGCACTGTTATAGATGAGTACTGTATATATAACTTAATATAATACATAATTTAAATTCATTCGTTAAAAAAATAAATGGTGATGTATGACCATATCGCCAAAAACTGTTTAAGATAAATGTCATTTATAGCTATCACACCTAGCTGTATACATTTTTAGAAAAAAAAAATATGGCGCCAGCCCCGTAGCGTGAAAATTCTACAGCAGGGGCCATGCATTCTACAGCAGGGGCCATGCATTCTACAGCAGGGGTCATGCATTCTACAGCAGGGGCCAGACATTCTACAGCAGGGGCCAGACATTCTACAGCAGGGGCCAGACATTCTACAGCAGGGGCCAGACATTCTACAGCAGGGGCCAGACAACCTACACCCACGTACATTAAAAACCGCCTCTGCACATAAAGTCATGCTATACGTAAATAGCAAAAACAAAAACAAAAAAAAGTAATAAACTTGTGCTATTGTACTATTTAGTTAACTGAAATTAAAAACAGGCGGCACTCGACTTTCGCGCATCATTGGTTACTGAAAGTGTGTGCGAATGTTGAATGTTCGAAAGTAGAGGGAAATAATTAATAACATAAACAGTACATAACCAACTAAATCACTTTCAAAATGGCGATCATGACATTACAAAAATGATTGCTTCAGGAACAACAAGGGCGGAGAAAGACCGGGTATAGACCGTAAATTTTGTAGACCGGGTATACGGAAACAGTCGGAAATTACTGAAAGTGCTTCTCTAGCGCTTTTATGGACGATTCTAAAAACACATTTAAAAAATATACACTTTCGTCAGAGAATATTGACAGAGGAGTGGTCGGTCAGATCTGATCAGACCATGATCTATCCGCTGGGAAATACTGGGAATCAGTGCTCGATTGAAGAAACAAACCAGTGACGAGGGTGAAAAAAAATTTCTGCAGAGCCGGGGAATGTCTATGATTTCATCCCCGGCTCTGGGATATATTAGCTAAAGCAGAGCCGGGGCAGACAGGTCTGATCCCCGCATCCCCGGCGGTAAATCGAGCCCTGCTAGGAATATACCAGGTCACTTACGTTCTACAAAGGTGAATAAAACAAAATGGAAAAAAAAAGGAGTACGCTGGAATGGGGATGTAATGGGGATGTAATGGGGATGTAATGGGGATGAAAGAAAGACACTACAAAACATAAAAATTGCCCCCATTTACAATGGCGGTTGTTTTTTTTTATTGGTGGCGCTTCGGTAACGAGCCAGGATATCTTCATGTTGTGGGTTCGACTCCAAGTGGGTCCACTCATCTAGCTATGTCTCCCGCGGTACCTCAATAAATATTAGCACTCTCGACTATGCTAGTATGAAAGATGGGCTCCAGCAAACCGTCCCATTAGAGAGGCATATAGGATGTAGGAGATAAACATAACATCCTTTCAGGGACTTCACACACACACGCAAACACACACACACACGCACACACACACACACCAGGTAAAAAAAATGACCGATGAGGGATTTGTGGAAAAATAATGTCAATATTTCTTCATAAATATATTGATAAAAATAGTTTGGCCTAGATAATTTTCTTTTCGGCCGTTACGGTGTTGTTCCCCTTGGTAAGAGCCAAAAAATCACCACACTTTACAAGAGGTGTACCGGATGAAATTAATAGATAAATAAATAGTCTTAGGACAGTTTCTATACTTCATATAAATGTTATACATATGTATTACTTTAGTTGACTATTGTGAAGGGAATGCTATACATATGTATTACAATAGTTGACTATTGTGAAGGGATTTGAATTCATTTTTCAACTATAAAAAGTATAAAATATGAAAATTAAAAAAAAGAGAAACCACTTTTTTTTAAAATATACTAATATGTAAAAAAAAATCTTTAGAATATTCAAAATATTTTTGTAAAAATTATAGTGACTAAATAAATGTTTGAGTGCCAAAAGTAACCCATTTATTAGTGAAATGACAAAATTTTAAAATTAAATTAAAGACCCTGTACGTCTTTCAAACTCAGTTCACAGCTAATATCAATTAATCCATGTTGGCGCTCACAGTTTTATTTACTCAATTTAATGTCCGTAAAAAAATATTTCTCTGGTCTAAGCCTTCATGGTCATTCCATTACCGGCTAAAGGTAACTCTACAACAAAAGGTCCCTCAGCGATTTACTTGATCTAAGAGATACATACCACACTCTTTCACGGAGTTTACAGATTGTCTATATAGATTAATAAAACCGTTGGATCGTCTCTCATTTTTGATAGGGAAGAGTAGCAGGGTCACGCAGCTGTTATGTCCCGTTGTAGGTGACTAACGCCAGTAATTTATTCAGAAAAAAAAAACGTTTTTTGATGAAGTCACAAAAGGTCAAAACGAATCCGGACTGCAACATGAAGTGACATAATCTGACATGTAGTGACATTTATGACAAGCAGTAACAAGATGCTGAGAATGAGCTGAGTCGATGTGTCATTTTGTTCCAAACCGTCAACACCCCAGCAGACCAGTGTTTCCCAAATTGTGGTGCGCGTAACCCTGGTTGTAGCGATGAGTTCGGAGGTGGAGATCTAAAACGTGAAATACAAAAACCAAATAATTTGCAGCATAAATTATTTGAATCAACAGGTATTACATAATTTGTCACAAATGTATGAAAAAATGTGCAGCAGTCTGGTTCATTGGCTGTTTCGAGGGAAAATTCTTTACCGTTTATGCTAAAATAAATGAAAATGCAATTTTCTTTCTCAATGATATAATTGATCTGTTTAAACCTGTTTACGTGACTAGAAAATGCTCCGTAAATTCTGTTCAAGTAGTCTTAATTTATCTTTGCAAGACAAAGAAATTTTATTGTTTCACGTTCAGGATAAAGTTAGTTCTACATGAACAAAGTAAATCTGTGGGAAAATTAAGTTGGTCATGAGAAAGTGGATTCGTTTCACTCTCTTCACGAGCTTATAACCAGTTCTTATGATAAAAAGTTATGCTGATACTTTTAAATGTATGACAAAGCTTTAAGAAAATTTAAAAGTGGTTCTAAAAGAATGTTTACCAAATTAAAACAAAAATATTAAATGGAAAAGATGTCTGTCCAAAATAATTACAACATAAATTGCAGAAGGATCCTCGCCTGCCGAAGAAGAGCAATAATTGTTGGGATTATCTTCAAACGGATTATGGAAATACAAAACACAAATTGCTTTCACTGACGTCATTCTGTTTGCAAAAATTCAACATGTGTATTTAGTTTTAACAAAGTCATAAAAAAGATCTTTCTTTACTAGCTTTGTGAAATAGTTGTTTTTTGTAACATGCTAGTAAACAAAGGCCCGGTACCCAGACCGGCGAGTAAGCACGCAGTTGGAGTTGAAAATGGTGATATATATATATAGATATATATATATATATATATATATATATATATATATTTATATATATGTATTTGAGCGCGTTAACAATCAGTCTGTATACAAAATATAGCAGATGTGATAGATGCGAAACTGAAAATCACTGATAGAAAGAAGCTCTTTTTATAGAGGATAGGTGTGAAACTGAAGATCTTTGATGGAAAGAAGCTCTTTTTATGGGGGATAGGCGTGTGCTTGAAAATTAAATCCAATCATTCAACATATCAATAAAAAAAAACCCAGAACAACAAAAAAAAAAAAAGAACAGAAATTTCTTTGAATGCAACAACGCAAATATTTATTGCCAGCATTCAACATTTTTTTTAATTTTTGCCTTATTAAACATGAGAATATTTTGATTATGCTTTTATTTAAAAACGAATTTCCTTATTCCACTGTCCTATATACGTCACTTTATGTTGATAGATTGCGCGACAAGGCAAAACAATGTGTGTGTGAGGTTGTTTTTTTTTTTTATTTATTACTCCAGGTCACCTTAAAAATAAAGTCGTTCTACGTCATATTTAAAGCTTGTATATAAAGGTTGTACAGGTGTAAAAGTGTCCCGGGCTATAGGTAAACAGTAAAAAATTGTATTAGGCGACTGCAGCGTTAGAGAGTCGACGCAGTGTGAATTTAAAGGTGAATGGATTAACAGTACTGTATAGTTTGCCATAATTGTTACATATACAAATGTTTATTGTATATTTTTACATATTTTTACAACGTTTTTATGTAAGATCTAAACAAAAGAGTTTCCCCATCAAGTGAATGTGTGTGTGTGTGTGTGCGTGCGCGCGTGTGTAAGTGTGTTTAGCAGGTTATAATATACATGCCTAATAAACTGCAAAAGTACCCTTAAATTTATCTTTTAAAGTTCAAAATGAGTAATAATTTAAACACACACACGCACACACACACACATATATATATATATATATATATATATATATATATATATATATATCAATGCAAGGACATTAAAATATGATTGATTTTCCCTTCTTACAGATGTCAAAACTGGTCATTTTGTATTCTTTCCTTGCCTTTGGATTTTCGTGCAACGGAATATTGGCACAAATGTCGTCATCCGATTTGAAGTCTCTAATCGGAACTTACTCTAAGGCGTGCCAAGCAACATTTTATAACAGCATTGACGCCAATAACTTCAATACAAAGTTATATTGCTCGTCCAGCAGTCTTACAGTATACAGTTACTATATAATTGTGTTGGGGTTCTGTGAACAAAATGAGTTAAGCAACTTCACAGACACCGTTTGTAGCACGACTACCCTCAACCAACCAGACAGTGAAACGAAAATGACATTTTTAGCCGCTATGGAAAACGTATCGTTGGACTGTCAGAAAAAGGTACTGACATGCATTCGAGGCTCTGCGGTATCCATTGTTCTGAAAACACAGAAGCACTTCTGCCCTCTTATCGAACTGAAATTACAATCAATAAATATAGAAAACTGTTTGAGTTCAGGAAACGCAAACTGCAAGGCGGAAGAGTTTCAGCAGCTACGAGATGGAGCTTGTGTTAGTAATGAAACCAATGTGGATCAGAAATTTTCTAACGCTATACTGGACACAAGTTTAGACTGTCAGTCTAGACTAGATCAGTGCGCTAGGCTACCCGATACTTTCAACTACATTTTGAAAAAGCAATACTGTGAATTAATGAATTATCAAAATATGGAGGTAAATTTAAAGGCGTTTTTGACAGGGGAAAACTATTGCAATGTGTCGGAGTTTTCCACGTTGGTTGAGTCGGCTTGCGGAAAGCAGACGTCAGTCGTGACGTCACACACCACAACAGTGACATCAACCATGTCCCCAGAAAGTAAGTTTTAAAAAAAAATCGTGTTAATTGAGACCTTTGATATTTTTAGATCTATACATTCTTAATGTGTCTGAAAATATTTGGGCGAGTGTTTGCAATTACTTTATGACAATTGAAATATGTGAACAAAGAGATAGTGTAGAAAAAGACTCCACTCTTAACGTCATCAGTATGTCATCTTTCTCTACAGACAACACCACCGTGACCATTGTGACGTCAACAGATGCTCAACTAAGTACTCCGCCAGTAAAGATCCAAGGTAAATAGGTCCAACATTTAAACACTCAGAATGGAATCTGTAACACATGGTTGGGTAATATATCTTTACCTTTTTTTTCATGGTTTTTAAAAGTTTGCGCCATCTAACGACGCGGTTCTAAACCGGTGGTACGCGTACCCCAAAGGGTAGGCCCTGGGGCAAAGGTTTTTCAGTGGTGCGCATCGAGTCATTAATTTAAAGTAACCAAGAGTTTGAAGGAGGTCGTCAGTACCAAACCGCCTGCCCCAGTATCACATTAGACTGGCGAGGGCATTCCATAAAGAAAACATGCACATTTCTTCACAAACTTTCGTGTGAGGGGTACTCACGGACACACTTTCGCACCCTTTATTTCTGTGTTAATTTAAGTAATTGTCCACATTAAAGTAATTGTCCACATTAAAGTAACTGTCCACATTAAAGAAATTGTCTACATTAAATTGTCCACATTAAAGTAATTGTCCACATTAAAGTAATTGTCCACATTATATTGTCCACATTAAAGTAATTGTCCACATTAAATTGTCCACATTAAAGTAATTGTCCACATTAAATTGTCCACATTAAAGTAATTGTCCACATTAAATTGTCCACATTAAAGTAATTGTCCACATTAAATTGTCCACATTAAAGTAATTGTCCACATTAAATTGTCTACATTAAAGTAATTGTCCACATTAAATTGTCCACATTAAATTGTCCACGTTAAATTGTCCACATTAAAGTAATTGTTCACATTAAAGTAATTGTCCACATTCAAGTAATTGTCCACATTAAATTATTGTTCACATTAAAGTAATTGTCCACATTAAAGTAATTGTCCGCATTAAAGTAATTGTTCACATTAAAGTAAGTGTCCACATTAAATTGTCCACATTAAAGTAATTGTTCACATTAAAGTAATTGTCCACATTCAAGTAATTGTCCACATTAAAGTAATTGTTCACATTAAAGTAATTGTTCACATTAAAGTAATTGTACACATTAAAGTAATTGTACTCATTAAAGTAATTGTCCACTTTCAAGTGAATGTCCACATTAAAGTGTTTGTCCACATAAAAGTAATTGTCAACATTGAAGTAATCGTCCACATTTAAGTAATTGTCCACTTCTCAACCACTCATGCATCTTTTAGATTTTTAGCAACATATTTGTATGATTATTTTTTTTAACACAAGAACGTATTTAACAATTTTATGGAATTTTATAGAAAAAAAATTGGTTCACAACTCAAATAATTTTGAATTAATAAAAACATATTTCCACTTGCCGATAAAGTTGATGTTTATATATATATATATTAGGGATGTGACGGAGCTGATGAAAATCTGCATCCGAATGATATTATTTTCCTCCGACTTTATAAGGCTTGGACAGACCGGAAAAAAGTAATATTTGGACATCTTTACTCTTAATCTCAATTGGCGCACATCTATAGACGGACCCCGAAAAAAAATAATACGGCGTCCGTCTAGACGAACTCTAGCCACTGCATTTTTCAAATTCGAATCAGATCGAATTTTTTTTAAAAATCCGTCGGATTTCAATTTGCTATAAAAAACGTCGAAGTTCGAATGTCGTCTGATTCGAATTCGAACTCCGTTACATCTCTAATATATATATATACACACATACATATATATATATATATATATATATATATATATATGTAGGCTTGCCATACGTCCCGGTTTGGCCGGGGCAGTCCCGGATATAATGGGTTGTCCCGGTGTCCCGCCCGGTTGTTGAAATTGTCCCGGTTTAGATTCAGGGCACAGTTTTCTTGGAAATAATTGAGCAAAATTATTAGATCAAAGAATGATTAATCTGCTCTTGTGTGATCAGTAACATTTTGTTAAGTAACACAGTAATACAAATTTACAGAAGTGAAAAATACAAGGTACAAAATAAGAAGAAAACTGTTTTGTTTTTGTAAAAATATCATGTTTGTGTACTATTATGGAATAAAATAACAAAGATTATCATATTCTATATTTTAAGTGTTTTTTTTAAATTACTGTTTCATACCCCCCCGGGAACCGAAAACTTCCTAAAACCTAAAGTAAAAAAGACAGAACTGTCCCGGTTGGTCCGTGAAAA
>JAGDYQ010000164.1:1187596-1198566 GCA_021962125.1 Bulinus truncatus
TGGTTCCTTTCAAATTAAGACATGGAGTATGTGACATCTGTCAATGCAGTGTTTCGATGTAGTCTATTCCAGCTACATATGTACCCCCCTTAGTGCCTCCATGCCTACTTCAGCCTAAGCTTTAGTTTAAGTAAAGAAAGAGATCTATACAAGTGGTCTAATTGTTAAGTTTATTGTACCATCATTCAACAAGGACTTGATCAACCATTAACCTAATAAGGCTTTGAGAAAAAATTAGCCCTCATTTATCTAGATTATTAAAAGAAACATTGTGATTTTTCAAGCTAACCTCATCAAAACTAATGGCATGATATTTTGGCATCTTTCTCGAAACAGAAACAGCATGCGTCATGTGGTAAGGACATAATACATTTTATAGGTAATATGTCAATATTTTTCCTCCTAAAAATTTGCTCCTTTTTTGGTAATAGGCCGTACGCTTACAGTTATCTTTAACCGGTCCTGCATATAGGTATTAATATTTATACATCCTATCTTTTAACTGGACTCTTATAATTGAGTTTGCAAAAGGAAACGTGGGTCAGTAGCATGTGAAACCAATAGACCAATGATGAACATAATGAAATGTCACACATCTAAAGCTACGTACAAAGATACAACAACTATAGTGTTTGAATAAAAGGTCAGTTATATAGGCTATTATAACATCACGTGCAATTTTTTAGAATAGCTGAAGGTGTAAAACCTGAATAACAGATACAGCTAATGAATATTAGGAAACGTAGCCTGCAAAAAGAAAGTACCCAGACCCCAAGACCCATCGTTGCACGCTCCTGTCACGCGATCATAACAGTCAGCTTCACATCTCTCCAGGCAGCTTCCGGAGCAGTTCACACCGTAGGTGTAGAGTCCCACACTCTATGGGGGAAAAACATTTAGTTTTTTTTTTTTATTTTTTATTTTAATTTATTGACTTTTAATAAGGATCTCCGTATATAAACCTTCGATACAAAGTATAATCAATGTAACATGTTTTCTTGTTATAAACACATTATGTGTATGTGACGATGTTGAAATTGAGCCCCCATCTGCGAATAGGACTGTTTTATTAAGTCAACGCGGCTCGTGCAGGGCTCATACAATAACAGGTTATAGCTGGAGACGGTGAAGAACTGTGCGGAGCTAAATAGGTCACAGGGCAGTTGATGCCCAGAGTCTAGAAGTGACAGGACTGAGTGCCCAGTGTTCGACCTCCCAGTTAAAAACAAATTTTTACGTCAAAGTTTTCCCCGTATACTCCCGTGGTGCCTCCATCGCCGCACTGCTCTATCGGCTTTAGTGAGGATGAAAGTGAGGTGCAACAAAAGACAGTTCCATAGTGGTTCATATGGTCTGATAGATAAAAACAAATCATCCTTACAGGACGTAAATTAGGAGGAGGGGGATATATTATTTCTTCAGATGATAAACCCAATCGGGACAGATGTTTGGCACTTTAACTCCCAGATATGTTGTAATAGGAACAGACTGTCAATAATTTGAAAAAAAAATCTATTCAACTCCTGTTAGTACTTTTAACTAATGTACCCCCTCCCTAAAATAAAACATAAAGTAACCATTATGTTCCTATAAAAAAGAACTAACGACATCTCTTCTACTAAGGTTAGATTTATACCATATACTAATTACAACACAGCAACATATGATAAAAGATACGTTAATCATTGTTCCATTATCTGCACCAATACTTACACCAACTGAACAGGACTCCAGGGGGCTCCTGAACCCTGCCGAGCAGATGGAGCACGCTCCTGTGAACTTGTCACAGTCAGGAAGGCAATGGCGACACTGACATGCCACAGTTAACCGCCCACTTGCCCTGTGGACAAACTGAAGTTTGGTCATTAAGTTAATCCGTGGGCTGACACACTTGGACGCTGAGATTTTAAAACAGATCTTCATTATCAAAGAAAAATAATTGTTGTATCAAACCAGCCTTGAAACTTTTTTAAAATTGTTATTTATGGATGGATGGATGGATGGGTTGATGAATGGGTGTTTGGATGTGATGGATGGATGGATGGATGGATGGGTGGTTGGAGTGGATGGATGGATGGATGGATGGATGGGTGGTTAGGTGGTTGGACGGATGGGTGTGTGAGTGGACGGAGGATGTATGGATGGATGGATTGGATGGATGAATGGATGGACAGATGGGTGGGTGGGTGGATGAGTGGATGAATGAATGGATGGATGGATGAAAGAGGGTGGGTGGGTGAACGGATGGACATATGGTTGGGTGAGTAAGTGGATGGATGAATGGATGGAGGGGATGAATGTCAGGGTGCTTGGATGGATGGTCAAATGGGTGGGTGGATTGATGAATGGATATGAGCTGGTGAAGAAGTATTTTAAGTTATAAAATAAATAATAATTGATCTCCATAAATGTCATTAGAAAGTGGGCACATTTTAATGTTCTTGATGATTTAAGATCAAAGTTCTCAGTTTATTAGTGGTCACAATGTTGGTAACCCGCTTAAAATCAGCCAGTCATCATTTTCAAATCATCCCGCGACCCACATGAAATCAGCCCGCGACCCACATGAAATCAGCCCGTGACCCATCGACATGGTGAAGACCATATACGAAATTGTTTTATAAATAACTTTTCTGACCGCTGAGTCTGATTAAATAGCCCATGGTTATTGAAGAGACAAACCTAAGCTCGATGTCCTCCTGTCCGCTTAATGGCGAAAGTATCAAGCTACTCACGTGATGGGCACGTGCTGTTGACATAGCAGTCGCTGGACTTCTTCTGACTGGTGTCTGCCCCACAGTCCAGACCGTCATACTTGGGCGATGGACTGTCACATTTCCTGCGAAATACACATTTATACACATTTAAACACATTTATACACATTTAAACACATTTATACACATTTAAACACATTTATACACAATTAAACACATTTATACACGATACCCAGATTCTGCTCAAGTAAAAAAAAACATTAAATTTATTTTTAATGAATAAAGTCACTATGATAAACTAGTTTGTATGCATACAAGTACATTATATTTAGATAAAGCACGAATGAATGTATGGATAGATTGAGAAGATCGAGGATGGATGGATTGATGGATAGATAGATACTGAATAAATCAAACACACATAGATAGATAAAAAGATAGATAGAGAGAAGATAGATATAATGATAAATAGATAGATAGAATTGATAGATAGATAGATAGATAGATAGATAGATGGATTGTTGGAGATATATATATATATATATATATATATATATATATATATAAATGATTGATGGATAGATAGATATATGGATTGTTGGAGAGATATATATATAAATGATTGATGGCTAGATATATATATATATATATATATATATATATATATATATATATTGTATATATATATAAATTGATAGATAGATGAGTATAGATAGATAGATAGATTGATAGATGGGATTGATAGATAGATAGATAGAGAGATAGATAGATAGATAGATAGATAGATAGATAGATAGATAGATAGATAGATAGATAGATAGATAGATAGATAGATAGATAGATAGATATATTGATAGATAGATGTACTGCACGACTTTCCAGAATTCGAGGTATTATTGTAAGTACTAAGTTTGGAAACCTGTAACTGTTAACATACATGCTAGTGTTGTACTCACCTAGTACGGGTCATGTAAAGACTCGAACATACTCTTATGCACGTCCAGTCTGTCCATTTTACCCAAATCCACCATTCACTAAAAATACAAGAAATATCTAAAAAGATTACTTTACTTTGTAAACAAAAAATAACGAAACAAAATGTGATACTCAATGTATGCCATGCTTGATACGTTTATATATTAAATGGGGGTTTTGTATTTGTTTCATTTTTAAATGTGCATGTTAAAAAGTTTTTTGACATAAGAGATTCTATTGTTTATAGCACTGTGAGTTTATGAATTCATACAGCATATGACACAAATACTACTTGATTTTACAAAGATTGTTAGGGCGTCTACGATATTAACATTACCCCGAAAGTTTTTCACCAAGTCCTCATCCAAGTACGTGTCATCATCATTATCTGATTACAATAGATACAAAATCAATAAAACCTTACAGCTATTCAATGAATTCAATATGCGCACCATGTTCAAGCAACAATTAATACTTTCACATCATTCAAAGACATTCACGGTAAATATGCGCACCGTAAAAAAACGCCAATATATGCTCACGCAGGAAGTTGAGACATTCAATATGCGCAACTAACGATAAACCGACGGAAATTCATTTTGCGTCCACTTTCTATTGTTATGGATGAATGGATGTGTGGGTGGGTTGATGTATGGATGAATTAATGGGTGGTTGGGTGGGTGGACAGATGGGTGTGTGATTGGACGGAGGATGGATGGATCCGGTAATGTTACATCCCTCTTGAGATGAACTTTAGAATGAAGAGGAATTCACCTTTTTAGGCCAAAGTTAATAATAAAATTATAAGGCGTTAATCAACAAAGTATGGCTAATATCCATATATGAATGGTAGGGCACTGTAGGGTTAAAAGTGACGTCACTGTTTCGACCAGATGCCACAGTCTTCGCGCCATCCATACAAGGGCAAACTCGTGGAAAAATCAGGAATTCTCCCTACATGTGGCGTTCACTCTCAGAATCTAAATGTATGAATAGAGTAAACACCTAAAATGTTTCATCTATTACATGCGACTCCTTTGTTTACATAACATACGTCAATATAATACAGTATAACATGTAAACTATTGAATGTAACATTATTTGTTCCATGATATAGAGAAAGTGTTTTTTGAATCATATTTTTTAAAACAAGTTTGTACTCACAATTTTTTTTTTTTATTTCTACCAGATAACTGCAGAAAAGTCACACACACCCACACCCACACACACATACATATATATATATATATATATATATATATATATATATATATATACTTATAAGAGGTTATCGTTGTCTGTCAGTCAGTCTGTCTGTCTGTTCCCTTAGTAACCTGAAGATCCAGACAACCAAATAATGTGAAATTTGTTACACATACACATAATTACATGGGGTAGGTTATAGGACAGGGTTCGTTTCATATCGATGGGTAGTTTAATTGTAATTAATTTTTTTTTATTTCGAAGTATGTTACTATATTAAAGTAATCTCGACGGCGCCATAAATAAAATTCCTCTGTGGACGTCATTTCCCGATGTCTCGAATAGAACTTGCGCGTTGGTGCTGACATTGTGCCTTTGGTGATGCAAAAAATTGTTGATGTTTTTTCATGCTCTCTGATTTGTACAGTTTGAGGAAGATTAAAGAAATTCAGAAGGATTTAAGAGGAAGTGGAAGCCATAATAATAAGAGAGAAAGAGACAGAGGGAGAGGGAGGGAGAGAGATAGAAAAGAGAAAGAGAGAGAGGGGGCAGGAGGAGAGAGGAAAGGAGGGTAAGAGGGAGGGAGGGAAGGGGAGAGGAGGGAGGAGGGGGATGGAAAATAGGGGGAGAAAAGGAGGGAGATGGAAGAGGGAGCAGGGGGAGAGGGAGATGAGAAAGGGAGCAGGGGGAGAGGGGAGAAAAAGGAAGGAAAGGGAGAGAGGGGATAGGGAGGGAGAGAGAGGGTGGGAGAGAGGGAGGGAGAGATAAAGAGTGAGGGGGGAAGGGGAGGGAGAGAGAGGAAATGAGGGGGAGGGAGGAAGGGGTGGGAGAAGGGGGGAGGGAGAAAGGAGGGAGAGAGGGAGGTTAGGGAGGGAGAGAGAGGGGAGGGAAGGAGAGGGGAGAGGATGGAAGGAAATGGGAGGAAGAGATAAAGAGAGAGGGGGCAGGGAGGGAGAGAGAGAGGGAAGGAGGGGGGAGAGGGGAGAGAGGAGATGGGGAGAGAGGGAGGGGAGAGGTAGGGAGAGGGAGGGAGGGTGGGGAGAGAGAGGGAGGAGGGAGAGAGAAGGAAGCAGAGAGAGAGAGGGTATAGAGAAGACAGAAGGTAAAACAGAAAACCTTATTTTAAAAGTGAGGAGGAAATAGTAGGAGAGAGAAGGGAGATAGAGGGAGGGAGCAGAAGGGGGAGAGAGGGGAAGAAGGAGAGAGAGGGGAGGATGGACGTTGGGACAGAAGGTTAGAGGTAGAGGGAGAGAGAGGGAGATGGAGAGAGTGAGGGAGGGAGAGGGAGGAGGGGAGAAGGAGAGAGCGGTAGAGAGAGGAGGAAGGGAGAAAGGAAGAGGAGAGAGGGGGTAGGAAGAAAACAGAAGGCAAACAGAAAACCTTAATTTAAACCCAAGCAAAGCCGGGTACTTGCAACTAGTATCTATATATATATATATATATATATATATATACATACATATATATATATATATATATATATATATATATACAGAGAGAGAGAGACAGAGAGGGGGAGGGAGAGAGAGAGATAAGAGAGTAGAGAGAGAGCAAAGAGAGAGAGGGAGGGCAGGGAAGAGAGAGGAAAGGAGGGTAGGAGGGAGAGGCATGGAGGGGGAGAGAGGGAGGGAGGGGGGAGGGACAGGAGAAAAGGGAGGGGAGAAAGGGAGATGGGAGAGGAAGCAGGGGGGGAGAGGGAGAGAGAAAGGAAGGGAGGGAGAAGTGTGGGGGTAGGGAGGAGGGAGAGAGAGGGGGAGGGAGGGAGGAGGGAGGGAGAGATGTCTGAAAAGTGAGGGGGCAGGGAGGGAGAGAGAGGGAATGAGGGAGGGAGAAGGGGGAGAGAGGGGGAGGGAGAGAGAGTGGTGGAAAGGGGAGGGAGGGAGAAAGGGGAGGGAGAGAGGGGTTAGGGGAAGAGAGAGAGAGGGGAGGGAAGAAGAGAGGGGGAGGATGGGAGAAAAGGGAGGAAGAGATAAAGAGAGGGGCAGGGAGGGAGAGAGAGGGGAAGGAGGAGGGTAAGGGAGGATGGGACGGGGGAGAGAAGGAGCGGGAGAGTGGAGAGAGGGAGATGGGGAGAGGGACGGAGAGAGATTTGAGAGGGAGGGAGGGAGAAAGGGAGAAAGGGAGGGAGGGAAGGGGAGATGGGGGAGGGAGGGGACGGAGAGAGAGAGGAAGGGAGAGAGGGGGTAGGAGAAAACAGAAGGTAAACAGAAAACCTTATTTTAAACCCGGGCAAAGCCGGGTACTTGCAACTAGTATACTTATAAGAGGCATTTGTTGTCTGTCTGTCTGTCTGTCTGTTCCCTTATAACTCAAGATCCAGATAACGAAATAATGTGAAATTTGTTACACATACACATAATATGGATGAGTGAAGGTTATAGGACGGGTTTCGTTACTATCTCGATGTGTAGTTTAATAGTAATTCATTTTTTTTTTATTTTAGTATTTTACTATATTAAAGTAATCTTGACGCAGCCATAAATAAAATCCTCTGTGACGTCATTTTCCCGAATAGAACTTTATATAAAGCATAACATATTAAAAATTGAGATTATGTCGGTTACTCGCTTGACCGTGACTCAAATTTGAACGACTATGTGTCGGTTCAAACCCCGACAGTGAAATTTTTTTTTTTTTCAATTTTTTTTTTTTTTTTTTTTTTTTCAATTTTTTTTTTCAGCATAATCTCTATACTTATAAGACGCATTTGTTGTCTGTCTGTCTGTCTGTCTGTTCCCAGAGAGAGAGAGAGGGAGGGAGAGAGAGATAAAGAGACAGAGGGGGGGGGGGCAGGGTGGGGGGAGAGAGGAAAGGAGGGTAGGGGAGAGGGAGGGGAGAGAGGGAGGGAGGGAGGATAGAAAGGGGGGATAAAAAGGAGGGGGGAGAGAGAGGGAGATGGGAGAGGGAGGGAGAGAGGTAGGAGAGGGAGGGAGAGAGAAAAGGGAGGGAAGGGAAAGAGAAAGGAACGAAGGGAGAGAGGGGGTAGGGGAGGGAGATAGAGGGGGAGGGAGGGAGAGGGTGGGAGAGAGGAAGGGAGAGATAAGAGTGAGGGGGGGGCAGGGAGAGAGAGGGAATGAGGGAGGGAGGACGGGGGAGAGAGGAGGGGAGGGAGAGAGAGGTGGAGAGAGGGAGGGAGGGAAAGGAGGGAGGGAGAGAGAGAGAGGGGTTAGGGGAGGGGAGAGAGAGGAAGGGAAGAGAGAGGGAGAGAGAGGATGGGAGTAATGTGAGGAAGAGATAAAGAAAGAGAGGGGGCAGGGAGGGAGAGAGATGGAAGGAGGAAGGGCAGGGAGAGAGGGAGGGAGGGGGGGGATGGACAGGGGGAGAAGGGGGAGAGAGGGAGATGGGAGAGGGAGGGGGAGGGAGAGAGATGGGAGAGAGGGAGGGATGGAGAAAGGGAGAGGGGAAAGGGAGAGAGAGAGAGAGGGGTAAAGAGGGAGAGGGATGGGGGAGGGAGGGAGAGAGGGGGGAGGGAGAAAACAAAGGTAAACAGAAAAACCTTATCTTAAACCCGGGCAAAGCCGGGTACTTGCAACTTATATATATATATATATATATATATATATATATATATATATATATATATATATATATATATATATTAAAATAGTTAGAAATGTTTGTAAGAACAGAATAAATAGAAATCGCTTGACCAACCGCTATGGTCAGGGTGTCTTAACTGACTGACCTCTGCCGTCCTTTGACTCCTCGTCCACTCTTTTGTCGCAGTCGTTGTCAATCAAGTCTCCTGGTGACGGTGCTGTCTTAACGCAGATCTTTGGTGTGAGCAGAAATAGAGAGAACATAATGCATTCTGGATAGAGCACCCATCAAGTGGTAAGACAACTACACGTATCTCGAACGCTGCTCTACTGTAAGTATCTCTTTGATTAAACAAATCACTAAAATATGACTGAGACATAATTTCCTTCCTTAACTAACTACCTTCATAAACGCAGAGAAAATAACTCTGGTACAGATAATGGTGGCAAAGATAATGAAAATTAAAAAAAGATGTTGTATATAGAATAAACACTGTACACAGTACACAAACTATATGCTGTACATAAACTATATACCGTACCATATGCTATACATAAATTATATGCTATACACAAACTATATGCCGTACACAAACAATATGCCGTATACAAACTACGTTATTGCACACCAAATAAATATCGCACCGTGTTTATGTTGGAAGAGACGTAACCCGCATGAGTGTGGTAGCTGAAGTTGTCCCTCCTGCCGTACAGGTAACAGCCGAACTTGTATATGTCCTTGTCGTATATGTTGTACTCTGTCTGGTGGAGCCTCAGTTGAACCACCGTCCAGCCTTCTCTACCGGCTACAGATGTGTTGGATAAACTTGTTGAAAAATGAATATAATAGTTCATGCATAGTTCAGTAGCGTTTAATAGTAAGTATACTGTTACAGCGTGAGGTAAGGTGCGTTGCATAATAAAGTGTAAGATGATGCACAGTAATATCCATATAAAAATGGTGTGCGATGCATAGCACTTATGTTTTATGACGAACGTTACACGATACATGTTCGTGGACGGTTCGTCGTGTTATAAAGCGCTCGACTGTATACATGATATTCCCTGGTTCAATCTCCGGCGGGGAGCTATGGATATCTCAAGTCATGGTAAATGTCCCCCTCAGTATCTCCCATGGTGCCTCCGTAGACATTGCACTATCGGCTAAGGTGGGGATGAAAGAAGGGCACCATAAAAACACTTTATGGGATCTGTAAAATTTCATCTCATCCTTACAGGGACTTCCACAAACAAAATACGGATCAAGTGTAAGATGTGTGAAATACATTTGATGTGCACAAATAAACGTAAGATGACGTAAGGTGGATAATGCGCTAAACAATACATATAAAGTGTAATATGACGTCGACTGATCAGTGTATTATTAAGTCAATCACTCAGTACATACAGCGTGTAAGATGACCTGCACTGACCAGTATATTCGTAAGATGATCTGCACTGATCAGTGTATTAGTAAGTCAATCACTCAGTACATACATTGTGTAAGATGACCTGCACTGACCAATGTAATAGTAAGTGAATCACGTGGTACTCAGTACATACAGTGTGTAAGATGAAGAAGTTGACACCCCCAGGCTGACGTTATTAAGTCTAAGTATCCCGAGTCTTGACTCCAGTACGACCAGTGTCAAGTAATTCTCCAATGGAGAGTTTCTGCTATTTGTGTCTTGAGGGAGCCTGTCAGAAAGAGAAAGAGGGTGTAAAATGCCTGCTAGAACGAGTTAGTGGATGTAAAACACCTTCTAGAGCAGGTAAGATAGCCAGTACCTACCAGAAGTGAGTGTGGAAATTCCTGCCAGAAGTGGGTTTAAAAGTTCCTGCCGTATAGAGTAGGTGGATGTAAAATGCCTGCAAGAACGAGTGAATATAAAATGCCTGCCGGAATGAATAACTTCGAATATAAGGCCCACCGTCGTGTAAAAGTTTTATTTAGTCTTGCACACAGAGTCGCTCTTAGCCTATCTGCCGCCCAGGTGCAAACATTATTTTGCTGCTTCCCAACCCTTCCCCTTGATTTTTTTTTCTTTTTTTAATGAAACATTCTGATATATTTTCGGGTATCTATTGTTAGACATGGGGTTAGCTATGGTTTAACAGGGTAGATAATGGTTTGACATTAGGAGTAGTTATTGATTGACACTAAGGTAGCTTTTTGTTTGAGATTGGGCTAGATATTGTTTGGCTCTTGTTGTTTTAATATTTCGTTATCTATCGTTTGAGTAGATATTGCTTAACACGTAGTGACGCCATTGGAGAAACAAAAGAAACAGAGTTCTGCAGTGAAAACAAACAACATCGTTAGCTGAGTGCTCACCTCCATGTGTACACGTCATAAAACAACTCAACCGGAATGACGACACACAGAAGTCGCTGATATTTATCCTCTCCTTGGGGCACAGTGTCTCCTGCGGGTAGACCACCTGAACAGCTTTGTCCGAGTAAAGCCTGCACGGCCCCGTTGTAGGTCAACTGTGGGTGGTAGATAGAGTCAAGCAGGTGTTTGATAAACCGCACACA
>JAGDYQ010000164.1:1199066-1215542 GCA_021962125.1 Bulinus truncatus
TTTTGATATACGGGTGCGTTTTATGCCAATGTGTTTAAATGTTGATATATATGTGTTTTTATGTCAATGTGTTTAAGTGTGGGTTATGTGTGTGTTTATGTCAATGTGTTTAAGTGTTGATATATGTGTGTTTTTATTTCACAATGTGCTTAACTGATAATGCATATGTTTATGTTAGAATGTTTTGAAATATTTATGTATGCATGTATCTATGTAAGAGTGTGTTTAAAGGTTTATATATATAAGTGTAAATGTCAAAATGTGCTTTACTGTTTATATATTCATGCGTTCAAGTCAGAGAGTGTTAAAATGTTAATATGCTAATGTATTCATTGAGAGAGTTTTTTTTTTGTGCTTATTTGAAAATGTGTTGGATTTTTTTTATATGTGCTTTAATTTGGTGCATAGATTAGTGCTTCGGTTGTAAGCCCGATCTTCAAGCTGTAGGTCACAGGTTCAAATCCCGGACATATCAGTCGCCTACCTACGCCTATCGTGGTGGCGATGCTGTGGGAGGGGTGTGAGAAGGGCTTTACAATTTGCTGCCCCATGTTCGTGGACTCCAGTGTTAAACACATCTCCTACACAAAGACTTAAACACCGTTAACTTTAGGTCATTAAGTGTAATGGAATTTATGTGTCTGTATCTGACTACACGATTACTGGTGTTTTATTTATCATAAGCGAATTTGATTGTCTGTTTAAATGTATATGTACGCAGTGGCGCAGCGAGGGGTGGGGAATGGGAGGGTCGTGCCCCAGGCGCTACACACATAGGGCCGCAAAATTGTATATATTACATATAATAATTTACGGTTTTCTAATGGGAGGGGGGGGCGCTAAAAAGGTATCGTGCCCCGGGAGCGAGTTAAGCTCGCTACGCCACTGTCTGTAGGTAGTAATTTTCAATTGTTTGTGTGTGTGTGTGTTTACTTGTTCATGTGACCTTTTCAGTTACAGTGTTTGTAATTAATAATATGTAATATTTTTTTTTAAATGTGTGTTTTTGGTGAAATTGATTTTGTTTAATTGTATTTTTTATGTTATTTAGTTCAGAGTGGTAAGTTGATTAAATTTAGTTTGTGTTTTTGTGATGATAACTGTGTGTGTCGTCCAGAGTGTGAAGCTGTGTGTGTGTGTGTGTGTGTGTGCATTACTCAAACACCTGCTGGTCTCTATCTACCACAGTTGACCTACAACGGGCCGTGCAGGCTTTACTCGGACAAAGCTGTTCAGGTGGTCTACCTGCAGGAGACACTGTGCCCCAAGGAGAAGATAAACATCAGCGACTCTCTGTGTGTCGTCATTCCGGTTGAGTTGTTTTATGACGTGTACACATGGAGGTGAGCACTCAGCTAACGATGTTGTTGTTGTTTTTTTGACTGCAGAACCTGTTTCCTTTTGTTTCTCCAATGGCGTCCCTACGTGTTAAGCAATATCTACTCAAACGATAGATGTCGAAATATTAAAACAAACAATAGTCAAACAATATCTACCCTAATCTTTAAACAAAAATTACCCTAGTGTCAATCAATAGCTACCCTAATGTCAAACAATTATCTACCCTTAAGTTAAACCATAGCTAACCTCATTTCTAACAATAGATACCGGAAAATATATCAGAATGTTTCATTAAAAAAAATAAAAAAAAATTCAAGGGGAAGTGTTGGGAAGCAGCAAAATAATGTTTGCACCTGGGCGGCAGATAGGCCAAGAGCGACTCTGTGTGCAAGACTAAATTAAACTTTTACACGACGGTGGGCCTTATATTCGAAGTTATTCATTCTGGCAGGCATTTTACATTCACTCATTCTGGCAGGCATTTTACATTCACTCATTCTGGCAGGCATTTTACATTCACTCGTTCTTGCAGGCATTTTACATTCACTCGTTCTTGCAGGCATTTTACATTCACTCGTTCTTGCAGGCATTTTACATTCACTCGTTCTTGCAGGCATTTTATATTCACTCGTTCTTGCAGGCATTTTACATTCACTCATTCTGGCAGGCATTTTACATTCACTCATTCTGGCAGGCATTTTACATTCACTCATTCTGGCAGGCATTTTACATTCACTCGTTCTTGCAGGCATTTTACATTCACTCGTTCTTGCAGGCATTTTACATTCACTCGTTCTTGCAGGCATTTTACATTCACTCATTCTGGCAGGCATTTTACATTCACTCGTTCTTGCAGGCATTTTACATTCACTCGTTCTTGCAGGCATTTTACATTCACTCATTCTGGCAGGCATTTTACATTCACTCGTTCTTGCAGGCATTTTACATTCACTCGTTCTTGCAGGAATTTTACATTCACTCATTCTGGCAGGCATTTTACATTCACTCGTTCTTGCAGGCATTTTACATTCACTCGTTCTTGCAGGCATTTTACATTCACTCATTCTGGCAGGCATTTTACATTCACTCGTTCTTGCAGGCATTTTACATCCACCTACTCTATATGGCAGGAATTTTACACCCACTTCTGGCAGGCATTTTACATTCACTCGCTCTAGAAGGTATTTTACATGCACTAACTCGTTCTAGCAGGCATTTTACACCCTCTTTCTCTTTCTGACAGGCTCCCTCAAGACACAAATAGCAGAAACGCTCCATTGGAGAATTACTTGACACTGGTCGTACTGGAGTCAAGACTCGGGATACTTAGACTTAATAACGTCAGCCTGGGGGTGGCAACTTCTTCATCTTACACACTGTATGTACTGAGTACCACGTGATTCACTTACTAATACACTGATCAGTGCAGGTCATCTTACGAATACACTGGTCAGTGCAGGACATCTTACACAATGTATGTACTGAGTGATTGACTTAATAATACACTGATCAGTGCAGGTCATCTTACGAATACACTGGTCAGTGCAGGTCATCTTACACAATGTATGTACTGAGTGATTGACTTACTAATACACTGATCAGTCGACGTCATATTACACTTTATATGCATTGTTTAGCGCATTATCCTCCTTACGTCATCTTACACTTTATATGTGCACATCAAATGTATTTCACACATCATCTTACATTTGATCCGTATTGTGTTTGTGGAAGTCCCTGTAAAGATGAGATGAAATTTTACAGATCCCATAAAGTGTTTTTATGGTGCCCTTCTTTCATCCCCCACCATAGCCGATAGTGCAATGTCCATGGAGGCACCACGGGAGATACTGAGGGGACATTTACCATGACTTGAGATATCCATATATCCCCACCGGAGATTGAACCAGATAATCTCATGTAGACAGTCGAGCGCTTTATAACACGACGAACCAACCACGAACATGTATCGTGTAACGTTCGTCATAAAACACAAGTGCTATGCATCGCACGTCATTTTTATATGGATATTACTGTGCATCATCTTACACTTTATTATGCAACGCACCTTACCTCACGCTGTAACAGTATACTTACAATTGGACGCTACTGAACTATGCATGAACTATCATATTCATTTTCAACAAGTTTATCCAATACATCTGTGGCCGGCAGAGAAGGCTGGACGGTGGTGCAACTGAGGCTCCACCAGACAGAGTACAACATATACGACAAGGACATATACAAGTTCGGCTGTTACCTGTACGGCAGGAGGGACAACTTCAGCTACCACACTCACGCGGGTTACGTCTCTTCCAACATAAACACGGTGCGATATTTATTTGGTGTGCAATAACGTAGTTTGTGTACGGCATTTAGTTTATGTATGGTAGCCTATATAATTTGTGTATGGCATATGGTACGTGTATGGTATATAGTTTATGTATGGCATATAGTTTATGTACGGTATATAGTTTGAGTTCGGTATATAGTTAGTGTACTGTGTTTATTCTACATACAACATCTTGTTAATTAAATAAATTCATTATCTTTACCACCATTATCTGTACCAGACTTATTTTCTCTGCGTTTATGAAGGTAGTTAGTTAAGGAAGGAAATTATGTCTCAGTCATATTTTAGTGATTTGTTTAATCAAAGAGATAATTACAGTAGAGCAGCGTTCGAGATACGTGTAGTTGTCTTACCACTTGATGGGTGCTCTACCCAGAATGCATTATGTTCTATTTATTTCTGCTCACACCAAAGATCTGCGTTAAGACAGCACCATCACCAGGGGACTTGATAGACAACGACTGCGACAAAAGAGTGGACGAGGAGTCAAAGGACGGCAGAGGTCAGTCAGTTAAGACACCCTGACCATAGCAGTTGGTCAAGCGATTTCTATTTATTCTATTCATACAAATATTTCTAACTACTTTTTAATATATATATATATATATATATATATATATATATATATATATATATATATATATATATATATAGGCCTTTAATGGTGCAAAAATGAATTTCCGTTTGTTTATCATGTTGCGCATATTGAATGTCTCAATCCTGCGTGAGTATATATTGCTATTTAATGATGGTGCGCATATTGAATGTCTTGAATGATGCAAAAGGATTAATTGTTGCTTTAAAACATGGTGCGCATATTGAATTCATTGAATAGCGCGTAAGGTTTTATTGATTTTGTATCTATTGTAATCAGATAACGACGATGACACGTACGTGGATGAGGACTTGGTGAAAAATTTTCGGGGTAATGTTATCATAGACGCCTAACGATCTTTGTAAATCATAGTGTTTGTGTCATATGTGATGAATTCATTAACTCACAGTGCTATAACAAAAGAACTCTTTTCGAAAAACTTTATAACATGTACATTTAAAAATAGAAAAAAATACAACCATATTTAATATTTAAACGTATCTAGCATGGCATACTTTGACTATCACATTTTGTTTCGTTATTTTTGGTTTACAAAGTAAAGTAATCTTTTTTAGATATTTCTTGTATTTTAGTGAATGGTGGTTGGGGTAAATGGACAGAGTGGACGTGCACAAGAGTATGTTCGAGTCTTTACATGACCCGTACTAGGTGAGTACAACACGGACTCGAGTCTTTACATGACCCGTACTAGGTGAGTACAACACGGACTCGAGTCTTTACATGACCCGTACTAGGTGAGTACAACACGGACTCGAGTCTTTACATGACCCGTACTAGGTCAGTACAACACGGACTCGAGTCTTTACATGACCCGTACTAGGTGAGTACAACACGGACTCGAGTCTTTACATGACCCGTACTAGGTGAGTACAACACGGATATGTATGTTAACAATTACAGGTTTCAACCAGTACTTACACAATACCTCGAATTCTGGAAAGTCATGCTATCTATCTATCTATCTATCTATCTATCTATCTATCTATCTATCTATCTATCTATCTATCTATCTATCTATCTATCTATCTATCTATCTATCTATCTATCTATCTATCTATCTATCTATCTATCTATCTATCTATCTATCATGTATCTATATATCTCTCCAACAATCTATCTATCTATCAGTCTATCTATCTTTCTCTCTATCTATCTTTTTATCTATCTATGTGTCGATTTCTACATCTATCTATCCATCAATCCATCCATCCTCGATCTCTCAATCTATCCATACATTCATTCGTGCTCTATCTAAATATAATCCACTTTTATGCATACAAACTAGTTTATCATAGTGACTGCATTCATTAAAATAAATTTAATGTTTTTTTTTTACTTGAGCAGAATCTGGGCACCGTGTTTAAATGTGTTTAAATGTGTATAAATGTGTTTAAATATGTATAAATGTGTTTAAATGTGTATAAATGTGTTTAAATGTGTATAAATGTGTTTAAATGGGTATAAATGTGTTTAAATGTGTATAAATGTGTTTAAATGTGTTTAAATATGTATAAATGTGTTTAAATGTGTATAAATGTGTTTAAATGTGTATAAATGTGTTTAAATGTGTATAAATGTGTTTAAATGTGTATTTCTCAGGAAATGTGACAGTCCATCGCCCAAGTATGACGGTCTGGACTGTGGGGCAGACACCAGTCAGAATAAATCCAGCGACTGCTATGTCAACAGCACGTGCCCATCACGTGAGTAGCTTGATTCTTTCGCCACTTAGCGGACAGGACATCGAGCTTAGTTTGTCTCTTCAATAACCATTTCGTATACCCATGTTGATGGGTCGCGGGCTGATTCCATGTGGGTCGCGGGATGATTTAATGTGGGTCGCGGGCTGATTTCATGTGGGTCGCGGGATGATTACATGTGGGTCGCGGGCTGATTTCATGTGGGTCGCGGGCTGATTTAATGTGGGTCGCGGGATGATTTGAATATTATGACTGGCTGATTTTAAGTGGGTTACCAACATTGTAATTACTTACTAACTGAGAATTTCGTTTTTGCACCATTAAGAAAATAAAAATGTTCCCACTTTCTTATGAAATTTATGGAGATCAATTATTATTTATTTTATAATTTAAAATTTCTCTCTCTCTCTCGCTCTGTCTATATCCATTCATCAATCCACCCACCCACTTTTCCATCCATCCATGCACCCTGACATTCATCCCTCCATCCATTCATCCATCTACTTACCCACCCACCCATCTGTCCATCCGTTCACCCACCCACCCTTTCATCCATCCATCCATTCATTCATCCACTCATCCACCCACCCACCTATCTGTCCATCCATCCAAACCATCCATCCATACATCCTCCGTCCACTCACACACCCATTTGTCAATCCACCCATCCACCCAACCAGTCATCCATCCACCCACCCATCCATTCATCCATCCATCCATCCATCCACCCACCTATTCATCCATCCATCCATCCATCCACCCACCCATTCATCCATCCATCCATCCACCCACCCATTCCTCCATCCATCCATCCACCCACCCATTCATCAACCCATCCATCCATCCATAACAATAGTTTTAATATGTTTCACAGTTTATTTGATACAACAATTATTTTATTTTCCTTTGATAATGAAGATCTGTTTTAAAATCTCAGCGTCCAAGTGTGTCAGCCTACGGATTAACTTAATGACCAAACTTCAGTTTGTCCACAGGGCAAGTGGGCGGTTAACTGTGGCATGTCATGTCGCCATTGCCTTCCTGACTGTGACAAGTTCACAGGAGCGTGCTCCGTCTGCTCGGCAGGGTTCAGGAGTCCCCTGGAGTCCTGCTCAGTTGGTAAGTGACGGTGCAGATAATGGAACAATGATTAATTCATCTTTAAGACATGTTGTTGTGTTTTCGTAATTAGTATAACTATATAAACTTAACCTTAGTAGCAGTGTTAGTAGTTAGTTCTTTTATAGGAACATAATGGTGACTGTATGTTTTATTTTGGGGGAGGGGGGTACATTAGTTAAAAGTACAAACGGGAGTTGAATAGATTTTTTTTTCAAATTATTGACAGTCTCTTCCTATTACAACATATCTGGGGGTTAAAGTGCCAAACATATGTCACGATAAAGCCATCATCTGAAGGAAATAATATATCCCCCCTCCTCCCACTTACGTCCCTGTAAGGCTGATTTGTTTTCTATCAGATCATATAAACCACTATGGAACCGTCTTTTGTTGCACCTTACTTTCATCCCCGTCAAAGCCGATAGAGCAATGGCGATGGAGGCACCACGGGAGATACGGGGGGGGGGGGAGGAAACCTTTGACGTTAAAACCCTTGTTTTTAACTGGAGGTCGAACACTGGGCACTCAGCCCGTCACTTCTGGACTCTGCATCATCAACTGCCCTGTGACCTATTTAGCTCCGCACAGTTCTTCACTGTCACCAGCTGTACCCTGTCATTGTATGAGCCCTGCACGAGCCGCGTTGACTTAACTTTATAAACATTCTTATTCGTAGATGAGCTCTATTCTTAACATCTTCACAAACACATAATGTGTTTGTTAACAGGAAACTCGTGATATTTATTACACTTCGTATCGCTATTTCGTCATAAACACATGATGTTTTTTTTTTAAAGAAACATTTTATATTTATTACACTTTGTATCGCAGGTTTATATACGGAGATCCGTATTGTAAGTCAATACATTAAAAAAAAAACAACTAATTATTTTCCCCATAGAGTGTGATCCCTACACCTACGGTGTGAACTGCTCGGGAAGCTGCCTGGAGAGATGTGAAGCTGACTGTTATGATCGCGTGACAGGAGCGTGCAACGATGGGTCTTGGGGTCTGTAGTATTTTTTATTATTTTTTTTTCTCTTTTTTTTGCAGGCTACGATTCCTAAAATTCATTAGCCTTATCCGTTAATCAGGTTTTACCCCTTCAGCTATTCTAAAAATAAATTGCGCGTGACGTTATCATAACCTATATAACTGACCTTTTATTCAAATACTATAGCTGTTTATCTTTGTACGTAGCTTCAGACGTATAGCATTTTATTGTGTTAATCATTCGCCTATTGGTTTCATAGATCAATGTCTCCCCCGCTGCAAAACTCAATATTATATAAGTCCATTAAAAGATGAGATGTATACATATTAATACATATATGCAGGAACGCATAAAAATTACCGTAAGCCTATGGCCTGTAACCAAATAGGACCAAATTTTGCGGGGAAAAAAATAATTGACATATTACCTATAAATTGTATTATGTCCTTTCCACATTACACATGCTGTTTCTGTTTCGATAAGATGCCAAAAATAGATTCCCGTTTGTTTTGATGAGGTTAGCTATGAAAAATTACGGATAATGTTGTTTTTTAATAATCTCATAAATGAGGGCTGATTTTTCTCAAAGCCTTATTAGGTTAATGGTTGATTGAATCCTTGTTGTATGATGGTACAATAAACATAACAATAAGACCACTTTTATAGTTCTCTTTTCTTCACTTACACATAAGCTTAGGCTGAAGTAGGCATGGAGGCACTATGGGGGTACATATGAAGCTGGAACAGTCTACATCGAAACACAGCATTGACAGATGTCTTATACTCTGCCATAATTTTAAATGAACCATATTCTTGTATCTATTAGAACTATATTACATTTTTTTCGGTTTATTAAAACGTGTGTTGTCATATATATATATAAATGATGAATCACATGCTAGTTCTGCCTCTGATAATCGTGTGTTTTTATTCAGATTGGATGAACTACATGCTAGTGCTGCCTCTGATTCTTTTCGCTTGGATGATAATGTGGTCTTCTCGAATTTTTTGTGGGTAAGTTTTAAGATATACCTGTTTTTTTATTTCCTCCATTTATGTATGATTAAGTTTCCCTTATAAAGCCTTTACGGACCATTGGGCTCAGATGAAGTAGAGGTCAAATGCTTCTATAGGTTAGGCTTTTCTGTGGCATCATATGGCCAGTTCAATTCCAGTCTACTTTACTTCCCCTTAACAGTTAACGGGTACCCATTTGTAAGCTGGGTGGACTCTGGGTCATCTATCGGACCCGAGAAAATTCCCGACATTCACCGGGACTAGAAATCGAGACCTGTAGGTTAGCAGTCGAGCGTTCTCCAACAGTGCACGAATAATCGTGTGGCAAAAACTCTCGACTGTCGACCTGAGGGTGTCCCTATGAGTGCCCATAGATTTTTCAGACCATGGCTCAAGTCCCCAATATATATATATGTCTCCCGTGGTGCATCTATGGCCATAGCACTATTGGTTATGTGTGAATGAAAGAAAGGTACCATGAAACAACAGTCCCATTAGTGGTTTATATGATCTAAGGGAGTTTCATCTCAACCTTACAGGGTTTTCCACACACACACCCCACTGCAATAGAAGTAACATATTCTTTTATTCGTATGGCGTTTGTTTCGTTCCCAGACATTTTAATTAGATTAAATCAACTCATCGTGTATTAGACCTTTTTTATATACAGCGAGTGTATTTATACTATTTTTTAATTATTGCTTAGATATTATTTTGTGTGTTCTCTTGCTTAATCGCTCTCTTAATTTTCTCAAAACTTTATTTGCATTAAATAGTTATCCGACCAATTTCACTCCATCCAATATCTCTTTCTTAAATTATCTTTGTCCATTTTCACTCCATCCAATACCTCTGTCCAACATCATCTTTGTACAACATCATCTTTGTACAACATCATCTTTGTACAACATCATCTTTGTTCAAATCATCTCCAGGCCATACTCTACCGTTGGTGGATATATAGCACTGAGCCTCTGAGGGCTTTCATGAGTAGCACATATCGTTTGTAATTCTAATATACTAGCGGTTACCTGCAAAACCTTTTCATAGAGTTATATATTCCCTTAGGTTTCATCAGTAGGCTAGGTTATTTTTTGGTTTCGGACAGATCCGATTTTTTCATGATTTTTATTAATATTGTCTACGTTTGACGATTTTAAACTGGAATATACTTTTGTATTAATTCTTTACTTTCGATTTAACGCAGAACCCACACCGCTATTATTTATATAGATTAGACAGAGCCGTTTTTTTTATTGTGCAGCACAACTAGGCAACCTCCAATACATCCCCGCCCTCATATACACAACGCCTAATCTCTACTGCTTGTATTAATTCCCTTTAAAAGTGATGATTAAATAGGCTTATTGTATTGACTTACTTCCCTTAGGTCCCCCCCCCCCAAACCTCGACAAGACCGAAGCATGCTTGACCTTATCACATCAAAGGGCATATCCCTCAGCACAATAACATTCAACCAAAGGGGAATAATACAAATCTAGGAGGGATAACTAGGTATAGACAAGGAGGGATAACTAGGTATAGGACAGTCATATACAATTGTAGACGAATATTCAAATATATACTCAAGCCATTATAATCTTCACTTACAATCTTAGGATTAAATGTCAATAATCATACAATGTTCAAAGTTGACATATGTCCTTCCTGTTTGGTCGAGTATGTAGATAGTTTTGATTTCGTTAGCTGAATGTGTTCCAATACGCATAACTCAAATATAATGTAAAATTGTTTTTGTGTTGATCCATTGAAGAATCTTCTGATTACTTTGCTCAGAAAAATCCAGGACACGTCCAGACATGTGATAGACACCTACGACGACACCAGCTCCTTCATGTCGGCGCTGGAAAGTGCCCCGCTGCAGGCGCTTTCGTCCAACAACGACCCGCTCTTCAGCGAGACGCGTCACACGTCCATGAGCTCCTCCCACAGGAAGGACACGATCCTCTCTGGCGGCTCCTCGGGTGCCCACAGGAGCAGGTCGACCGGAAAGAGCGGCTCCACCAGCATAGACAGCGGCACCAGAAGACCAAGCAGCGAGGAGAAGATCCCGCTGCCGGGAATCCTCACGAAGAAGGCGGTGATTGTCGAAGGTCAGACGATTGAGTTCCGGTTGAAGAAATCCGTCTCGTTCGCGGCTGAAGAGCAGCGGCCAGAGGACATGCCAGTTGAAAACACAGAAGCAGAGACCTAGATTTTTATTTTATTTATTTATTTTTTTGTAAATCGATTTTAATTAAAAAAAAACAACAATTAATTGTGTTTTCAACGCTAAACGATCAATTAAAAAAAGTAATACATTTTTAACTATTTTTGTTTATGGCTTCATGATTCTAAAGCACAAACAATGATTAATGTTTGTTGTTTTTTTCCCTTTATTTAATGCGTCCACCTAGGTCAGGGGTCGGCAACCTGCGGCTCGCGAGCCGCATGCGGCTCTTTTGATGTCAAGTTGCGGCTCTTTCGATGTCAAATTAATTTTGAAACAACAATTTTAGTGGCTCTTTAATAATTGAGAAAATTGTAAATTGTAAAACATTTGGCTCTTCCGTCTCAAAAGGTTGCCGACACCTGACCTAGGTAAGCAAACAACATAACGGAATAAAAATCTACGGTCCTGATGTAAAACTGACAAAAACGATTTTTTTAAAGAGATTTTCTCATACATTATTTTTTACCAAGTACCCATAATAGGGACGGGCGGTCGTGTGGTGTAAAAGCGCTCCACTATCGACCGGAGGGGTCCCGGGTCGGAGGGGTCCCGGGTTTGGACATCAGTGAGAGGCTTGGGATTTCAAGTCCCGAAGTTCACCCAGCTTTCAATGGGTACATGACTATAAGTTGTGGAAGTAAAGGCGGCCGGGGGGTTGATCTAACCACACAATCCCTTCACATGCCGAGGTTAGTGAAACAGATGCATTCTACACTTCATCTGCCCCCAATGATCCCTTATGGGCTTAAGAGAACTATATTTTATAAATTAGGTTATCTTTTTTAAATCTTTCATTACCGTGAATTACAAGGTACAACATGCATAAAATTTGATGTCTGCTAATAATGAGAAATATTTATATGTTGCTGTACCCTGCAAAACCTTTGCATAGAGCTGTATCCTCTTAGTCCTGATCGGTAGTCTAGGTTATTTTTGGTTTCGGGCAGATCCGATTTTTTCTTGATTGTATTTTAAACTGGAATACTGTTGTATTCATTCTTTATTTCGAGATTTAACGCAGAGCTCAAATCGTTATTATACAGATGTATTTATTTATTTTTTTATCGGTTGTTGTGTACCATTTATTGGCTGACTATTTATTAGTGGAACGCATTATGTCACGTTAGGATAAATACGTGTCGTGTCTATATAACATGAAACGTTTGTTTGACTTTAAAACTTTTAAATAGTAACCAAAGAATTCAGTTTATTTTTTTTTATTCTTTTTACCCAATGTTTTTGTGATTTTTTAATATATTTTTTTTAGAATTACTTGCCTGTGTGATCCTGTGTAAAAAAAGGTTTTATAAATAAAATATCCGTGAATTAAATTACAGTTTTATGAGTTTGCTTCTTCGTTTTAAGTATTTATTTTGTCCATTCCTGGCTAGTACAACGTCATCAGGTACAGTCAGCTTGTATAACGTCATCAGGTACAGTCAGCTAGTATAACGTCATCAGGTATAATCTAGCTAGTACAACGTCACCAGGTACAATCTAGATAGTGCAATGTCATCAGGTACAGTCTAGCTAGTGCAACGTCATCAGGTACAGTCTAGCTACTCTCTAGCTAGTGCAATTTTATCAGGACAAGTCTAGCTAGTACAATGTCATTCCTGGCTATGAGCTTGTTAGATTCTGCGATTTTTCTGCATTGTAAAAATTCTTCAATCAATAAAGACCTGATTTACATCAATTAGGTTTATTGCACATAATGTCCGATTAAAATAGATAAAGTTTTTACTAATCTAAATTTACCTACATAAAAAAAAGTATTTTATTGTTTTTTCGTAATGAAATACACATAAAAAAAATCTTTCAGATCCACAGCTGCAGCATTGTTTATCATTATTTTAATGATATTAGGAAACTTAATACGAGTAAAGCTGAATAAAAAAATGTTGAGGCTTAAAGAGGAATAAATTGAGTATCGAAATGGGGTACATGCTAATGCGATAACAGTTGGAGTAAATTATGAATGAAATGCCCGAGTGATTGTACATTAATAAAATAAGCACCAGACATGGGTGAAACAAAAAACCGATCTAATTTTTCTGTATATTTTTTTAGTAATCAATAATTCAAGCGACTCGCCGATCAATCAAACAATGAATATGTCTCTGATTCAATCAACCCGTTTATCACACACCATTCAGATGATTTATCAACCAAATGAATCAATCACTTGATCCGCTCGTTGACTTATCCAGTGAAAGCTTCTTCTTTCCCGTACCCTGTCTCTGGTCCCCTTCTTCCGGTTGGCTCTTTCTGTCACGTGTTCTAGAAGTATAAAAAAGACAGCCCGAATTTAAGCATCAAAAAGTAAATGACCATTAATAACAAACGTTCAATTGTTATTCTTCGTAATCAACTAACTACTTGATATTAACTAACATCTCAGTGTGATGTCATCAGTTTTTGCTGTTTTTACCTCAAGCAAAACATTATGATGTATGGCATGAAGAAGAGACCCAATAGAAAAGGTAGATATGGGAACACGTTCACTGTAGTGATGTGGAAATAAAGAAAGAAGATATGATTGATAATGTCTTAATTATGAACAGCTGGTGTTAAACGGATGGCAAATTCGATCTCTAATGAGGGAAAAAAAGGGCTTTTTTAAAAAAAAAAACGTTTTTAGGTCTCATGGTGAAAGTTCTATTTATGCCCTCATGGGCATTGCACTTTCGGTCATAGTGGGGGTAAAAGATGAGCACTGTAAGAACCGTCACATGTGTGTTCATCGGATCTAAGAGATAAACATCACATCCTTTTAGGGATTTTACAATTAACACATTAAATATGTTTCCAGATATATGCAAACTAAGTAAATGTAAAGGTTGAATATGGCACAGTTAAGTTCAATGTATTTGGGATCAGTCTCACTTATTACATAGTATCCACCGGCGCTCTTTCAGTTATTACAACTTAATTATGTATTAGCTAGTACAATGTCATCAGGTACAGTCTAGCTGGCACAATGTCAGCAGGTACAGTCTAGCTGGTAAAATGTCATCAGGTACAGTCTAACTAGTACAATGTCATCAGATACAGCCTAGCTAGTACAACGTCATCAGGACAAGCCTAGCTAGTACAACGTCATCAGGACAAGTCTAACTAGTACAATGTCATCAGATACAGTCTAGCTAGTACAACGTCATCAGGACAAGTCTAACTAGTACAATGTCATCAGATACAGTCTAGCTAGTACAACGTCATCAGGACAAGTCTAGCTAGTACAATGTTGTCAGATACAGTCTATCTAGTACAACGTCATCAGGACAAGTCTAGCTAGTACAATGTTATCAGATACAGTCTAGCTAGTACAATGTCACCAGGACAAGTCTAGCTAGTACAATGTCATCAGATACAGTCTAGCTAGTACAATGTCATCAGATACAATATATTTTGAATTATGTCGCCTTGTACATTCTCATTTGTGTAATGCCATCTGGTACTGCCTCGCTGGTACAATGTCGTCTTACCTCATTTGGTACCGTGCCAACTGGTAAAGTGTCACTAGTACAGTGTCATACGGTAAGTCTCAACAGCACAATGCCATTGGGTACAGTGCCACTAGCATGTAATGCGGTACAAACTAACGTGAACAGAATCCATAAATTCTTTCAGCACAATCCTCCCCACACTTTGCGGTACAGTTCTCCACACAGTTTGGGCCGTACTCATTTTCTTCACACCCTTGCCAGATTCGTGGGAGACAGAACACAAATTTGCAACATCAATGCAATACAACAACAAGCCGTGTCATGTGTACAATACAATAAATAGAACTGCATGGGCATAAATTACAAAATAGAACGGTGCCATGGGCACCGTATACAAAATACACCTTGTAGCATGGGTAAAATTAACAAAATAGAAATGGACAAAGTGTGCAATTTTACAAAATAGAACTGAACTATTGCCGCAATATATAAAACAGAACTTTATCATGCCAGTCATGTGTCTGTGTATTGCTATAATAACATCCCTGCAGGGATATGAAATTGTAGACCATTCGGAAATTATATTTAGCCAATTATTCGCGAAAGGGGATTCACACAGACCCCCTCCTATACCTCAGGTAAATCCTTTCTGGAAAATCTGGTATTATTTGAAAACATGTTTTTTTGCGACATAGAGAAATATAGGAAAAAGGAGGGATGCGTTCCGGACAAAAATTTCTAAAAGTAAAATACTTGTTTCTTACGTTCAACCAATTTGTTACTTTATCCTGATTAAAATTGCAACTAAGCAAAGAGAAAAATCTTTATTAGATTAAAATGTATTCAGATTCTAATATCTGGTCAAAATAATAGGTCTGGAGCTTTCTCCTAGAGCACTCGGTCATTTTTCATGTGTGTCTAGGTGGAATTTTGTGATCGATTTTTAACCCACTTCCCAGCATGCGCTTTCTTTGAAATTTTGCTTTAGCACTAGCCTCCGATGACAATACACTTACAATTTTATTTTATCGCGATATAATCTACTAACTAAAATTCCATATGAAAAAAAAAAATTGTTTCCATTGCTCTCAATAGATGGCGTTTTGACCATTCTGTAAGTGACGGTGTTAGCAGTTTAAATAAACAACTCCAAATTTGAACAACGTTTTTTTTATCATCTGACACCTACCGACTGCACATCTCTCCTCAGGGTATTTAAACCCTGCCTTGCAGGTCTTGCACTGTCCCGTGAACTTCTCGCAGTCAGGGTCGCAGTTCTCGCAGGTCAGTTCGCAGCCTTCTCCCCAGAAGCCTACACCACATTCTTTGAAGACGATAAATGTATACATACTGAAACGAACTGCATTGTAATATGGTTGAGTGAAAATAAGTAAATTGTATTCATATGTTCAGATGAAAGGAAGAGAACATAAGTAAAATACTGAAGACAAATGTGCATTCTACTGATTTGAAAGATGAATTGAAGAGAATTGAATTCTGCTGATTTATAAAGAATAATTCAAGACAAAAAAAGTAAACAAAAAAGGGTAAAATGTTAAAAAGATAAGCAAAAAAAGATAAGTGTGTGTGTATTTGTGCGCGTGTAGTAACGTATAACATGTGCTGCAGGAAATCTTAAAGTTTACATTTGTTA
>JAGDYQ010000164.1:1216042-1235102 GCA_021962125.1 Bulinus truncatus
CTGCGTCCAGATTGACCTGCGTCCAGATTGACGGTTTGTATGAAGTAATTTGGTCGCCACCAGTTTGACCGATTGAAGTAGGACCGGGGGAGGGAGCGGGTCGGATCACCCAGTCAAACCGACCTTACTTGACCCGCGGAACTTAGTTTAAGCGTGTCTTGTGCGGACTAAATGTTCTTTTTTTCCAATTCGTATAAAAATCTATAAACAAACAACAACAATACTCACATATGTAACAGAGGTATAAAGTGGTTAGTTAATGTAATATATAACTAGAAAGTGATGCGAACATGAAGTCCATAACAAACAGACTTTGACGTACGTATTATAACCTAAAGAATGAATTCGAGCCAAATATCAGCTTATAAAGATTCTCAGCGGTTTTAACACCCACTAACTTATTACAAGAATACAGTCGGAAATTTGAATGATAATTGTTTTGTATCTTTTGAAAACATGGGTATGTGAAATGACAATACATTTCACAGGTGATACTTTTTTTTTATTGTGTTCACCGAATTATGCCCCCTTATTGGTTTACAAGCTGTAGGCCAACAGTGACCTCCAATCGACCTCAAAGTAACATGGAAAAGGGGAGGGGGGAGAGTTTGTAGACGATGTTATACCAAATCAACGTTTCACTATTGGAAATGACCTTTTCTCTTTCTTACAGATGGGAATAGCGTTCTTCTCTCACTCCATCTTTGCACTCACATTATTATCTCACGGATTCTCGGCAGTTTCAGGGTCAACAAAATTTGACATCTTTGGTTCAAACTTTCTCTCGTGGTTGTCGCGCGACATTCAATTTGGAAAATGCAAACGAAATTCCGACAGTTAGCTGCCACCCAGACTTCCTGTCCTGGATTTATTCTGGAGCCGTTAGATTAGGTTTCTGTAGTAACCGTGAGTTCAACACCCTGACGACAGCTGTCTGTATAATGTGACGTACACAGAGGAAGCAGACAGCAAAGCGAAAACTACTTTTTATGCCGCTATGAGTAGCCCGAACGTGTCTTTCCACTGTCAGAAAAGCGTTCGACTGTATTCGAGCTTCTGCAAATTTAATGGTTTTCAAAATGCAGGAGAAGTTCTGCCCTCTTATGGCCGTAGCACTGAATAATTTAAACACTGAAAGTTGCTTGAAAGCAGCACCCAGAAACTTTGCTTGCACAGAAGAGTTCAGCCTTATACAAAGAAGTGGAGCTTGTACCACAACAAGACAAACGTAAGTCAGAGTTTTTCCAACGCTATACTTGATGCGAGCTCTCGAAATTGTCAGTCGAAACTGTTACAGTGTAGTACCAGCAACAAAATTATGGAGCAGAAATATTGTGTGAGTTCACCAATTACCAGTTGTTTGCGTTTAGCGTCAAAAAATGTCTGACAGACGAGAGGCGATTGTACTGAATCAGTTTCACTTGATGAATGAGTCAGCTTGTGAGGTACTTACGTCAGTCGTGACGTCATACACTACTTTGGATGTGACTTCACACACAACCAACCTGATTGGTGTGACGTCAATACAGTCACCTGAAAGTAAGTACGTGTAACCAAACAATCATTTAAAAAACGTTTTATTTTGATGACGCATTATCGACGTTACTATTGGTTAGAAAGTATAATGATGATGTCAAATATTTCAACATCTAGGTAGTGCAGATCAGACGTCAGTCATGAAGTCACACCACGTCATCTGTTACCGCAAACACCACCACCCCGACTGCTATGACGTCAAACACCATTTCATCTGTCAGAGCAGACACCACCACCTCGACCGATGTGACGTCACTCGCCACGTCATCTGTCACTGCAGACAAAACCACCTCGACTGCTATGGAGTCAAACACCACGCCATCTGTCACTGCAGACACCACCATCTCGACCGATGTGACGTCAAATACCCCTTTCTGTGTCATTGCAGACACCACCACCTCGACTGCAATCACGTCACATACTTGGTCAGCTACATTATCTAACTTTTCCAGCATAGTTATGCTTTGTTTCGTCTCACGTCTGCTTTCCTAATTGACACATATATACACAGATGACTCCCATAATTTTGAATTGTTTGAAAAGATATCATAATAGTTTCATAGGAGTTGTTATTTTGATGTGTGTGTATACGTGTGTAATTGTGTAAACGTAATATAAAAATACGACAGTTAAAAAATGTAAATATATTAATATCTGTTACTAATTTTACTGGACACCATAGAAGATAAAGATTTTATTGAAACTGTATTTATTGTATTGTATAAACTTTATAAAGAACTTATTTTAATCGATTTTCGCTGAATTAGAAGTTCAGTTAAATGTAATAGCTATGTGGCGAAGTTCAGTTAAATGTAATAGCTATGTGGCGAGGTTCAGTTAAATGTAATAGCTATATGATGAATTTTAATTAAAGATATTAATAGCAGTTTGATATGTTCTGTTAAATGCAATAATTTTTCTCTTAATTCATTACATTTTCCCACTCGCACTTTGCGTTATGAAAATAAAACTGGAATTTCTTAATATTGTATTAGTTAAGTAAAGTTCCCTTAAGTCCCTGAAGACACATAGGGACATATGAAGTATAGAATTCATATGTTTTAATAACTTCGGCATATAAAGGGATAGTGTGGTTAGCACAACGCCCATCCGCCTTTGCCCCCCAAATTATAGTCAGGTACCCATTAAAAGCTGAGTGGACTTTGGGACTTACACAGGACCTGAAAAAGAACCAAAGGTTCTCACTAAGGTTCGAACCCAAAGTCTCCTGTCGACAGTCGAGCGCTCTACACCACACGACCACCCGTCAATATTGCATTAGCTTTTAATAAAATTAATTTTCTGAGGGTTGTTGAGTGGCTGGGTTTTGTCGCCCAAATCTTTAATTTTACAAATTTTTTTTTCGCCCCTTTGGCCTATTAAGTTAAGGGATCTTTTCGGCACAGAAGTTTACTACCAGTTTTCCAAAAAGAATCAGTTATTCTGATTGTTTGCTATTTAGAGAAGTGTTTATGTTCTTATACTAAAAAAAAGTTAGATAACAAGTATATCGACCTGTTGTGTCGTGAGCTTCCAGACTGAGGCAAATGAAAGTTGTGAGGTAGTTGTAACTAATGTCAACAAATGTAATAGTTTAGTGAACTTTACTGTGCTTTCATTTCGTCACTTTATAGAATGGTAAAGTAAAATTTCATAAATAACATCATAGCCCCGTCAAATAAATCCATTTATAAAACGAACTGCAGGGGCCAAGGTTTATGTAATGTGAAGTAGACATTGTTTCCAGACTTAGTTCTCGGGCTGGTTTCAATGGGGTGGAGAAAAGTTTTGAAAATTATCTAATCGAGACTGTATATGGGTCACCACGACCTAACAGCTTTCTGGGGTCTCGATCTGAAAAAGAGTTAGAACCGCTTGGGTAGAATGTTCATCGCGTTGCCACCATTTCTGTCAGTGAAATAAAATACAGGCAGTGGTGTATCCCTATTGATGACTAATGAGGAATTTGAAAAAAAAATTACAGTGTACAAGCAGAAAATTACGGGCCCCTGATAACTGTGGCTCCCTCTCCCCCCTTAGCCCCATAAAGAGCCATTTTTAATGTAGTTAATTAAAACAATACGCATACATTTTTGGAAAACGGTGGGATCTCCTGTGTTTAGTGGGGGGGGGGGGGTGTCTTTGACAAGGCTTCTGGTTGCCTCCCTTTGCAAAGCGACCACTGATCTAATATTCTCATCATCCAACCTAGTAGCCCAGTGATGTGGATAACGCCAAGTAATCGGCCAACGAAAATATAAACACATACATGAAATACTATTTGAGAAAATGTATAAGCACAGATAGATATTTACAATCACCACTATTGGCCCAGGAGGAAGAAGGGACGACTTGGCGACACCACAGTGGATCGGCCTGTCCATTCCTCTCTTTGTCACGTGGTTGCCGGCTGGGTCATTATATTTTGACCTATTTATTCTTAATTGCTGGGCAGTGGTATTCTACCATATCGAGGTGGGGTTGGCAAACATTTTGAGTCGCGGGCCACGTTTGGTTCATAAATGTGATCATCGGGCCAGTGTTTACATGATCTAATATATAGTAGGGCTGTTGATTAAACTGCATCAACGCGCAATAAGCGCGTCAAAAAAAAAATTTGCGATTACAATTTTTAACGCAACACCTAAGTGCGTTAATTTGACCAAAATGCTAGAAATTTAGAGTAGCGTCACACCGGTGAATAACCGAATGTAAATTTTTTTATTGCCGCTGACCACCAAATGTATATATTTTATTCCCATTGATGGTATATTAACTTTTGCTTTCGACCACCGTTTTTTGACTCTGACAAACAGTGGTCAGTTGATCACCAGTTGTCGACAACAGGTCAATTCAACGTGCCGTTAATTTACTTTTGCCTTTTAGCGCCAGACTCAGATAATTTTTTAAAGTCCCTCTCGGGTCTAAATTGTTTAACTAATGGGACTTTTGTGTGTGTGTGTGTGTGTCTGTGTGTGTTTGTGTCTGTGTCTGTGTGTGTCTGTGTGTGTGTCTGTGTGTGTAATGCCCTTCCTTTATGCTCACCTCAGCCGAGTTTGCTATAAATGTGTATGGGGGGAGGGGAGGGGTCAGTTATGGATTTAGACCCAGTACACTGCATATGAAAAGAGGTTCGGGACCTTAGTCTTACAGTTGGGGGCCTTTAACAAGGACACATTAGATAGGGTATACAGTTGGGTTTTGCAGGTATATAGCTGGGTTTTATCGTGCCCCAGCCCTTTACTAATTTGACCGGAGATGTACCCTCGGTGCGTCTGCCGTTATATCCGCCTCTGTATTTTAGGAATTACTACCAGGGCTCTACCGAGTCGACCTCTCTTTTTTCTATATGTATATACGTATATCCACCTCTGATGTGATGTTGAATGCAATGCTAATATTAAAAGCCCCCTCCAACCATCACGGTAACCAGATACATGAGACATCTATACACTTGTCCCAGTCTGGGTGTTGGCGTTCTACATTAAGAAACGTCACTACATATAACAAAGTAAAACGTAAGTTTACAACCCAGGTCGTTGACTTATTTATATACATACATTAGTAATGAAACATACAAAGATATAGAATGTTGAAACAATAGAAACACACGTCGCCAGAACATTGACAATAAGTTGTTTCATAACTGTACTTGTTCAGGATCTATTTAACTATAATTGACCCACCAGGATTTATATAACTGTACTTGGATCTGAACCCGTAGCTTACAACATTCAGTTTGGGCTCAAAGCATAAAGTGCCAACGAGACGTCCGTAAACTTGAAAAGCGGGGTCCATTTCTCTGTGTGGGTGAAAGGTTTTTATGTCCAGTGTAAGATCCCAGAGTTATTATCTCATCCACTTAGAAGCCTGTAACACTTTTGGCGGTAACCCGTACAGGGATTGACGGTACCCCAATAGCCTGAACTGTAGAGATCATGACTGTACTATGACTGAGAAGGTTGGTGGACACTGTTGACCATTTAACTCGTGACCAAACCATCATGGGCTCAAAATCTAGCTACTGGCCTCAAGGTTACATTAGGTACTTTTGTAGGAAAATATACTCACAGAACGGGCTTCATAATAACATACAGGTCGGAATTCAGCATACGGATATGACCACAGCATACAGAACGGACTGCAGCTTACAGATATGACTACAGCATACAGAAATGACTTCATATATAACATACTACAGCATACAGATTTGATTACATCATACATATCGGAGCACAGCACACAGATCAGACTTGACACATATTAGACTTAAACATACACATAGGACACAAAGCGTACAGATTGAGCTATAGTCAGCCCGTAGCGTGAAAATTCTACAGCAGGGGCCAGGCATTCTACAGCAGGGGCCAGTTATTCTACATCAGGGGCCAGGCATTCTACAGCAGGGGCCAGTTATTCTACAGCAGGGGCCAGGCATTCTACAGCAGGGGCCAGTTATTCTACAGCAGGGACCAGGCATTCTACAGCAGGGGCCAGGCATTCTACAGCAGGGGCCAGGCATTCTACAGCAGGGGCCAGTTATTCTACAGCAGGGGCCAGGCATTCTACAGCAGGGGCCAGGCATTCTACAGCAGGGGCCAGGCAATAACGGGTGGCACTGTTAAAAACTAGAACAAAACAAACATCAACAATACAAATTGATAATAAATATTAATTGATAATGCTAACTGTCAATTTTTGCAATATATAAATAGAAAGTGGTGAAATTATGCAACATATAACTAGAAAATGGTCTATTAAACCAACACATTACATAAAGTGGTTCATTGTAATGCATTGGTTGAATGTGGAGTCTGACGACCCCGGGACACATTTACCCCCCCCTCCACACACACACAACTCCACCTTGTCAACTGATTTAAATAATATTTGATGAATTATTTCTTTGTTTTTTTAATATCTTTATAAACTTTGTTTAAAATACGTTTTTCTGTAAAGGTTTAGGTTCTGATTGTTGCTATGCTCTGAGAACGTTCCAAAATTTATTAAGACCCACTGACCCCATTTATATCTCACATACGGGCATCATAGTCATGCACAAGTTTCACTGACCAATGACTTGTGTCTACTTTGGCCATTGCCACAAATGGCCTACGTGAGCAATATCCTAGGTCAGGGGTCGGCAACCTGCGGCTCGCGAGCAGCATGTGACTCTTTTGATGTCAAGTCGCGCTCTTTCGATGTCAAATTGCGGTCTAATTAAGTACCATAATATTGGAACAAAAATTTTTAGTGGCTCTTTAAAAACTGAGAAAAATGCAAATTTTAACTTTTGGCTCTTCCGTCTCAAAAGGTTGCCGACCCCTGTACTAGGTGGATGGGCTCAATATAACGTTTAACTGCTCTTATCTGTATATTATATCTTATACCTGTCAGGCAACACGAACACCACTTGCATTTTGACATGAGGTGTGAGATTGACCAATACTAATTTAACTAGACGAGGTGTGAGATTGACCAATACTAATTTAACTAGACGAGGTGTGAGATTGACCAATACTAATTTAAGCAGCCCTTTGTTATAAACAAAAGACAGGACGAGGAGAAGGCAAAACAATTTGTTGTGTTGAAAAATTACATCACATATTCACACAATTTTGTGTCCATTACTAAGATATCACAAAGTCTGATACATAATTATTTTAGCAGTTGAAACAAATATCTTCAACAATAAAGCACATCATTAGAACGAAGTTAATAATAAACTATATAAAACAAAGAGATTATAATTTAAAATATTATTTTAATCACTTGACAAGGTAGCATTGTCCGTCAAAGTGTCTGGGGGGGGGTTTGAAATGTCGTGGGGTCAATATGGTGTGGGGTCGAACTGTCCGGGGTCGTAAAGTCCAGGCTGCAATTTGACGTTACGTCACTATTTTTTTTTTCCAATGTCAGTAACAAGGATTAGATTATTACCTATTGGACCATACACAGCACCAACGGGACTTATTATTTTGTAGTGCCCTTGTAAAAAATCCAACGGGACTTATTATTTTGTAGTGCCCTTGTAAAAAATCCAACGGGACTTATTATTTTGTAGTGCCCTTGTAAAAAATCCAACGGGACTTATTATTTTGTAGTGCCCTTGTAAAAAATCCAACGGGACTTATTATTTTGTAGTGCCCTTGTAAAAAATCCAACGGGACTTATTATTGTGTAGTGCCCTTGTAAAAAATCCAACGGGACTTATTATTTTGTAGTGCCCTTGTAAAAAATCCAACGGGACTTATTATTTTGTAGTGCCCTTGTAAAAAATCCAACGGGACTTATTATTTTGTAGTGCCCTTGTAAAAAAATCCAACGGGACTTATTATTTTGTAGTGCCCTTGTAAAAAATCCAACGGGACTTATTATTTTGTAGTGCCCTTGTAAAAATCCAACGGGACTTATTATTTTGTAGTGCCCTTGTAAAAATCCTCGCTATACCCGATAGTGCGGTGGACCATGGGAAACCTTGTTAGGTGACTGAACACGCATGGAACCCGAAACCCCACGGAATGCAGATCGGAATGATTCGGCATTCGCCTCCTGTTTTTTCTTGAATGTTTAACTGAAATGATATGACGTCATCAACAAGTTACACATATAATATTGATAAAAATAAGTAAGTATTTAGCAAAATTTTTTTATTAAGTATTATAAATAAGTAAATAAAAATGAGATACACATAAAGTGCACAATATTAATGTTTATTCAGAAACTATCACAATATTTATGTTTATTCATAAACTACCATAATATTTATGTTTATTCAGAAACTATCACAATATTTATGTTTATTCATAAACTATTATAATATTTATGTTTATTCAGAAGCTATCAAAGTATTTATTTCTATTTAGAAGCTATCACAATATTTATGTTTATTCAGAAGCTATCACAATATTTATGTTTATTTAGAAGCTATCACAATATTTATGTTTATTCAGAAACAATAACAATATTTATGTTTATTCAGAAACTATCAGAATATTTATGTTTATTCAGAATTAAACTATCACAATATTTTACGACATAACGTCGTGGAGAGAAGAGTATGAGGAAACTGGTTTTCATTTTTAAGATATATTGCATCTTCAATAAGAAATTGTGGTAGATTACTAAAATAAAAAAAAATGCGATTAATGTTAAAATTGATATACATTGATTTGGGCCTATGTAAATCATAGGAATGTCTAAATTATGGGATAGTCTGCAAGGATATCTCTTGTTTCAAAAAAAAAAAAACACAATTAAACGTACCATTTTTTAGTTCGGTCCATTTTTAGAGCTGATCGGATTTCATGGGAGACATAGGCAGGTAATTGGACTTTCTGGAATTCGAACTCATAACAGACATCAGGAAGACCGTGCTGAAAATCAACGCACCATCGGGTCAATAAGAGAATTGATTTTTGCCACTTGCTTTCAGAAAAAGACACTATTGAAAATTCCACACTTAATTCAATATCTGAGTGAAAGAGAAATGAAGATTGATATTGTGGTTAGAATTAAAAGTTTGATAAAACTAAAAATATCATGAATGGTACTGAAATAATAACGAATCGACTATTATTTCTGTCAGTTTAATTAATTTATATCAGTGTCTTGAAGGTACTAACTATTCGTTGTACTTTTCAATATTAAATCTTTAATACGATCATCACCTTATTATTGCAACCTGAGATACCAGCGGGGAGGTAATATTTCAACTGCCAGCGAATACCTTAAAGGCACACGGACGTTTGTTCAAGTTGTCAGTATGGTTGTGTCCCCCTGTCCAGTTTCACAGACGGACGTCGTTAACTGCACGGACTGTCTGATGGGCGTGTAATGAGACAGGCACTAAATGGAAGAGGTCATGTCAACTGTAATGCCATCTGTAATGTCATATGTAATGTTAACTGGAGTATAAACTGGTACATGGGCGTCGCTAGGAATTTTTCCAGGGGGGGGGGGGCAAATAACAACTTTATGACATTTTTTTTAAATGTAGGGGGGGGGGCATTTGCAAATGCCCCCCCCCTATGAATACGCCCATGAACTGGTATGCGATTGAGCAGTCAGATGATAACAAGAGTTCCCATAAAACGTAATTATAACTTATTACAATCTACATCTAACATTCAACAGATTACAACATCTAACTATTACACCCAGCGTCTAAATACAACATACAACTCTCACTAAAGCTTACATCAGCTTAATATAACATTCTTCATCAACGTATATCATGCACCATTTAACTATAACATTTATCATGTAACTTTAATATACACCATCTAACTTAAACATACACCATCTAACTGCAACATACACCATTTAACTATAACATACACCATTTAACTACATCATACACTAGTAAAACATAACACAACACACAGATACAAATACCCTGCATGCAAATACATTATTCAACATGACAGTAAAACATACAACATGTAAATACAGCCTATCAATAAAACATACAACATGTAAATACAACATACAACATGTAAATACAACATACAACATGTAAATACAACATACAACATGTAAATACAGCATACAATATTCAAATACAACATACAACATGTAAACACAACATACAACATGTAAATACAGCATACAATATTCAAATACAACATACAACATGTAAATACAGCATACAACATGTAAATACAACATACAACATGTAAATACAGCATACAATATTCAAATACAACATACAACATGTAAATACAGCATACACTATTCAAATACAACATACAACATGTAAATACAGCATACAATATTCAAATACAACATACAACATGTAAATACAGCATACAATATTCAAATACAACATACAACATGTAAATACAGCATACAATATTCAAATACAACATACAACATGTAAATACAGCGTACAATATTCAAATACAACATACAACATGTAAATACAGCGTACAATATTCAAATACAACATACAACATGTAAATACAGCGTACAATATTCAAATACAACATACAACATGTAAATACAGCGTACAATATTCAAATACAACATACAACATGTAAATACAGCATACAATATTCAAATACAACATACAACATGTAAATACATCATACAATATTCAAATACAACATACAACATGTAAATACAGCGTACAATATTCAAATACAACATACAACATGTAAATACAGCGTACAATATTCAAATACAACATACAACATGTAAATACAGCGTACAATATTCAAATACAACATACAACATGTAAATACAGCGTACAATATTCAAATACAACATACAACATGTAAATACAGCATACAATATTCAAATACAACATACAACATGTAAATACAGCATACAATATTCAAATACAACATACAACATGTAAATACAGCATACAATATTCAAATACAACATACAACATGTAAATACAGCGTACAATATTCAAATACAACATACAACATGTAAATACAGCGTACAATATTCAAATACAACATACAACATGTAAATACAGCGTACAATATTCAAATACAACATACAACATGTAAATACAGCGTACAATATTCAAATACAACATACAACATGTAAATACAGCATACAATATTCAAATACAACATACAACATGTAAATACAGCATACAATATTCAAATACAACATACAACATGTAAATACAGCATACAATATTCAAATACAACATACAACATGTAAATACAGCATACAATATTCAAATACAACATACAACATGTAAATACAGCGTACAATATTCAAATACAACATACAACATGTAAATACAGCGTACAATATTCAAATACAACATACAACATGTAAATACAGCGTACAATATTCAAATACAACATACAACATGTAAATACAGCGTACAATATTCAAATACAACATACAACATGTAAATACAGCATACAATATTCAAATACAACATACAACATGTAAATACATCATACAATATTCAAATACAACATACAACATGTAAATACAGCGTACAATATTCAAATACAACATACAACATGTAAATACAGCGTACAATATTCAAATACAACATACAACATGTAAATACAGCGTACAATATTCAAATACAACATACAACATGTAAATACAGCGTACAATATTCAAATACAACATACAACATGTAAATACAGCGTACAATATTCAAATACAACATACAACATGTAAATACAGCGTACAATATTCAAATACAACATACAACATGTAAATACAGCGTACAATATTCAAATACAACATACAACATGTAAATACAGCGTACAATATTCAAATACAACATACAACATGTAAATACAGCATACAATATTCAAATACAACATACAACATGTAAATACAGCATACAATATTCAAATACAACATACAACATGTAAATACAGCATACAATATTCAAATACAACATGTAGATTTTGCCGGGTCCTTTAGAAGATGGGGGTGGGGGTGGGGGGTTGGGTTGTCGCCCACTGTGTCCACCGTCAAATTAGCCTCTGCATTTTAAAATGAAAATATAACATCAAAATATAACTTCAAACACCGTTTTAATCACGTAAAGAGATGTAAAGACTATTAGTAAACAATAAAATAAGATATCACCTGAATTAATTGAAATGTTTATTAGTAGAAATTAGAAGAACTTATTGGAACTAATTCATTTCACAAAATATGTTTTCAAGTATTGGCATCAATAAATGTATTAAGTATTTCGCTTCTCGTTATTCTTGTGTAATTCTATGTTCATAAGCGTCATCAATATTTGATAACTCAAAATAAAGACTATAATATTGATCTATGTCGTTTAGACATTAGGTTTAATATAATGTATCTGCTAAAATACATCTAAATTGTAAATTTATATCAGTAAATGTTGATATATATCAACTCTACATGTCAACTTTATGGGGTAAAAATGAGAACATTAAAATGTTAATAATCTTACCTTGTCTCTGTACACCATTTGTCTGTCAAAATGTCGCCATGAACGTTTTTAAAAAAACGCAATAAACGGAACGCATTAATATTTCCCGACACGTAAATTGCATGTGCTTATATAGGTTATACATCTACCTTTTGAATTAGTGTTGGGAATTTAATACACTAATTAAATCAATGGTTCTTAAAATTGTACGTTTAGAGACCCATTGGATTATGTGCCCCCAACGAGCAGGGCCGGACTGAGACTTGATAAGGCCATAAGCTATTAGAGTCATGGGGCCCTTAAAAAGTCCAGTATATTATATGACATTGCCAAATATATTAAGTATATATGACAATCGCTCGCTTGGACAATTATTTGGGGACCCCCCTAAGAAAGTGGGGGCCATAAGCTATAGCTTGTTTAGCTTACACGTAAAATCCTGCACTGCCCTAGAGTAAAGAAAGATAAAAAAAAAAGTAAACAGAAAGTCAAAATGATCAGGTCCTGCTTTAGGCCAGTATGACAGATCGCTTCTAATTGGGCCCCCGTGTCTGGTAAAAAGGGGCGGTCGGCACCGTAATTTACAATTAGCATAATGATCTAATGAATATTAATAATGGCTATGTTAAGATAATTAAAACATGATCCTCGAAAGCATCCGTTTTAAGTTGAGCCCCGCATTTCGTTGGGCCGGGCCCTGCTACGTGTGATCGCGCCGAACAATTTGAGAACCCAGGCTTCATGGGTCTAGATAGACGTATGCATGTCTGTAATCAAAGAACTTTTGCTACTGGAACATTACAACTTTTTTTTGTTGTAGAAATCACTGTAAGGAGGAGATGTTAATCTCTGATTTCCTATAAACCATGGGGTGGGCAAACTTATTCTTCTGAGGGCCACATTGAAAACTTGATTATTATCGGCAGGCCACACACACACGTATATATATATATATATATATATATATATATATATATATATATATATATTTTGTCTACGTCAATTATAATTTGCAACATATTAAAATATGAATTAATGATAATAAACATGTATTTATCATTTTATTTCACGTGAAAACTATATTACACATGCACATTATATTTTAAAATACGAAACTAAATCAGTCGCTTATCCAACGGAAGAGAGCACCACACGAGTCTTTTGTTTGCATCTCGAAGTTGGTGCATCAAATTGTCACTTATCTTTTCAATACACCTGAATACAGTTCTTCTCGATAAAGTAATGCGGTCAAATTTTGTTTTCTGTTCTGGACATATAATCCTTCTTGCATCTGACAAAGCATGTCTTGATGAACTCGCCGTCAGAAAAAGGCTGGCTCCTTTTTACAATCTTATGGGACAGCACCAAAACTGGCTTCGGGGTTGCAGCATCTTGTATTAAAGACTGTTTTGTAGCGAAAACAATTTCCCGCTTCTTTAAATTATTAACCGACTCTTGGCATTTCCTTTTTTTCTCAATTTGTTCATTAAACAGTTATGTTTCGAGGTGTCTTTTTAAGTTTTGCCCTACAGCGCCCCATGATTCATATATAAATCAACCATATTTTTTCATTATTATAATCTTATTATTAACTTTGACCTAAAAAGGTGAATGTATTTATTGACATTATTTCAGAGGGATGTAAAGTTACAGGAAAAGCATGCGCAATCAACTTTCGCTTTTTTTATTTCCGATCTGATGTTAATAATAGTAAAAATATAAAAAAATAAATTGGGCACTGGATGGCTCTCTCACACACACTGCACAGCAAGCAGACTGCTTTGCTCACAACGTTGGCGAATTATTTAGCAGTCCAAACTCTATTAAAAACATGACATTCGTCCTCCATCTTTCTTTTTTTTTTTGGCAGCGATCATGGTTAAATCAACGTCTATTTTTTACAAAATCTTTCAAAATGTTAAATTGCAAACAAAAAAAAACCTCTTTAATTTGAGCGGAAAAGCAGTTTCGAATAATAAATGTCTGATAATCACTAACATTCTGGAGCCATAAAATCGAATTATGTCGCTAGATTCGAATCAAATAGTCGGAATAAAAAATTTCAAAAAAAATAGCGAAAACTCTAAACGAAGAAAATTAACATCGACATAGCATCGCAATATGTACATGCGCAAAACATACTCTGACTGGCCGCACGCACCCACGGGCAGTATTTTGCCCACCCCTGCTGTAAACCTGCTATAGTTTCATACTTATCATAGCGGATTGTGCAATGGCCATGGCGGCACCACGGGAGACTTATTCACACCTAGATTGCACTATAGCATGCATAGCCAGCATACTGACTAATCGCCACTTAGCTACGTTTGATTATTAAATTATTATTCGTTCAAATAGCTTACAACAGGGATGGCAAATTAACAGCACGCGTGCAAAACTTGAAACTCCAAAAGATGTTCCTTGCACACGCATAAAAAAAATCTTATAAATTAGTTATCAGTTTTCGTACTTTGATAAAATCCTGTTTGATTCTTTGATAACATCCGATTTGGTATATTGATAACATCCTAGTAGGTACTTTCATAACATGCTATTAGATACTGTTATACTATTTGTTACCTCCGTTTTATAACTAATATATTTTGGTAACTAATGTTAGTTGATAATGTGAAATAGATAGAAAAAAAATAATGTTATAATGTTAATAATTTTAATAATGTTAATAATGTTCATAATTTTATCTATAAGAAGATATCCAATTAAATACAGTGAAATATATATATATATATATATATATATATATATATATATATATATATATATATATATAGGGTTGCCATATTTTTTCACGGACCAACCGGGACAGTTCTGTCTTTTTTACTTTAGGTTTAGAGTTTTCGGTTCCGGGGGGGGGGGGTATGAAAACAGTAATTTAAAAAAAACACTTAAAATATAGAATATGATAATCTTTGTTATTTTATTCATAATAGTACACAAACATGATATTTTTACAAAACAAAACAGTTTTCTTCTTGTTGTACCACTCGTATTTTTCACTTCTGTAAATTTGTATTACTGTGTTACTTAACAAAATGTTACTGATCACACAAGAGCAGATTAATCATTCTTTGATCTAATAATTTTGCTCAATTATTTCCAAGAAAACTGTGCCCTGAATCTAAACCGGGACAATTTCAACAACCGGGCGGGACACCGGGACAACCCATTATATCCGGGACTGCCCCGGCCAAACCGGGACGTATGGCAAGCCTACATATATATATATATATATATATATATATATATATGTATGTGTGTATATATATATATTAGAGATGTAACGGAGTTCGAATTCGAATCAGACGACATTCGAACTTCGACGTTTTTTATAGCAAATTGAAATCCGACGGATTTTTAAAAAAAATTCGATCTGATTCGAATTTGAAAAATGCAGTGGCTAGAGTTCGTCTAGACGGACGCCGTATTATTTTTTTTCGGGGTCCGTCTATAGATGTGCGCCAATTGAGATTAAGAGTAAAGATGTCCAAATATTACTTTTTTCCGGTCTGTCCAAGCCTTATAAAGTCGGAGGAAAATAATATCATTCGGATGCAGATTTTCATCAGCTCCGTCACATCCCTAATATATATATATATAAACATCAACTTTATCGGCAAGTGGAAATATGTTTTTATTAATTCAAAATTATTTGAGTTGTGAACCAATTTTTTTTCTATAAAATTCCATAAAATTGTTAAATACGTTCTTGTGTTAAAAAAAATAATCATACACATATTTTGCTAAAAATCTAAAAGATGCATGAGTGGTTGAGAAGTGGACAATTCCTTAAATGTGAACTATTACTTTAATGTGGACAATTACTTTAATATGGAAAAACACTTTAATGTGGACATTCAATTGTACAAAAGTGGACAATTACTTTAATGAGTACAATTACTTTAATGTGTGACAATTACTTTAATGTGAACAATTACGTTAATGTGGACAATTACTTTAATGTAAACAATAACATAAATGTGGACAATTTAATGTGGACAATTACTTTAATGTGGACAATTACTTTCATTAACACAGAAATAACGGGTGCGAAAGTGTGTCCGTGAGTGACACGAAAGTGTTGTGAAGAAATGTCCATGTTTTCTTCATGGAACGCCCTCGCCAGTCTAATGTGATACTGGGGCACGCGGTTTGGTACTGACGACCTCCTTCAAACTCTTGGTTACTTTAAATTAATGACTCGATGCGCACCACTGAAAAAAACCTTTCCCTTAGGGCCTAACCTTTGGGGTACGCGTACCACCGGTTTAGAACCGCCTCGTTAGATGGCGCAAACATTTAAAAACCATGAAAAAAAAAGCTAAAGATATATTACCCAACCATGTGTTACAGATTCCATTCTGAGTGTTTAAATGTTGGACCTATTTACCTTGGACCTTTACTGGCGGAGTACTTAGCTGAGCATCTGTTGACGTCACAATGGTCACGGTGGTGTTGTCTGTAGAGAAAGATGACATACTGATGTTAAGAGTAGAGTCTTTTTCTACACTATCTCTTTGTTCACATATTTCAATTGTCATAAAATAATTGCAAACACTCGCCCAAATATTCAGACACATTAAGAATGTATAGATTTAAAAATATCAAAGGTCTCAATTAACACGATTTTTTTTGTCCCCGTTTTGTCTGTCTGTCTGTCTGTCCGCCATCACCCTAGATCTCAACAACCTTAAGTCCTAGACCCATGATGTATATATCATTTTGTAGGTCTCGGCCTGCCATGTGTGCATCAAAAGTTCATTTCGTGATCTGACCTCTGAGGGGCAAAAACTAGGGCTTCGTAGGGTACCATTTTTTTTACCATATAAGCTACATTAACAAAGGGGTGTACAAAGGGACGTAACTAATTATTTATTTTTGTAACAGTTATTAAACATGACTTAGTTCCCTCTCTTTTTATCAAAACCCTTACCATGAAAATGCTCTAAAACGTCCTGTTTTCGAAACGGTAGAGGCTTAAAATGCTTGTTTTTTAAAAAAAACTTACTTTCTGAGGACATGGTTGGTGTCACTGTGGTGGTGTATGACGTCACGACTGACGTCTGCTCTCCGCAAGCCGATTCAACCAACGTGGAAAACTCCGACACATTGCAATGGTTTTCCCCTGTCAAAAACGCCTTTAAGTTTACCTCCATATTTTGATAATTCATTAATTCACAGTATTGCTTTTTCAAAATGTAGTTGAAAGTATCGGGTAACCTAGCGCACTGATCTAGTCTAGACTGACAGTCTAAACTTGTGTCCAGAATAGCGTTAGAAAATTTCTGATCCACATTGGTTTCATTACTAACACAAGCTCCATCTCGTAGCTGCTGAAACTCTTCCGTCTTGCAGTTTGCGTTTCCCGAACTCAAACATTTTTCTATATTTCTTGATTGTAATTTCAGTTCCATAAGAGGGCAGAAGTGTTTCTGTGTTTTCAGAACAATGGATACCGCAGAGCTTCTAATGCATGTCAGTACCCTTTTCTGACAGTCCAACGATACGTTTTCCATAGCGGCTAAAAACGTCATTTTCGTTTCACTGTCCGGTTGGTTGAGGGTAGTCGTGCTACAAACGGTGTCTGTGAAGTTGCTTAACTCATTTTGTTCACAGAACCCCAACACAATTATATAGTAATTGTATACTGTAAGACTGCTAGACGAGCAATATAACTTTGTATTGAAGCTATTGGCGTCAATGCTGTTATAAAATGTTGCTTGGCACGTCTTAGAGTAAGTTCCGATTAGAGACTTCAAATCGGATGACGACATTTCTGCCAATACTCCGTTGCACGATAATCCAAAGGCAAGGAAAGAATACAAAATGACCAGTTTTGACATCTGCAAGAAGGGAAAATCAATCATATTTTAATGTCCTTGCATTGATATATATATATATGTTTAAATTATTAGGCATGTATATTATAACCTGCTGAACACACACACGCGCGCACGCACACACACGCGCGCACGCACACACACACACATTCACTTGATGGGGAAACTCTTTTGTTCAGATCTCACATAACAACGTTGTAAAAAATATGTAAAAATATGCAATAAACATATGTATATGTAACAATTATGGCAAACTATACAGTACTGTTAACCCATTCACCTTTAAATTCACACTGTGTCGACTCTCTAGCGCTGCAGTCCCCTAATACTATGTTACTGTTTACCTATGGCCCGTGACACTTTTACACCTGTACAACCTTTATATACATGCTTCAAATATGACGTAGAACGACCTTATTTTTAAGGTGACCTGGAGTAATAAATAAAAAAGAAAACCTCCCACACACATTGTTTGGCTTTGTTGCGCAATCTATCAACATAAAGTGACGTATATAGGTCAGTGGAATAAGGAAATTCGTTTTAAATAAATGCGCAATCAAATATTCTCATGTTTAATAAGGCAAAAATAAAAAAAATGTTAAATGCTGGCAATAAATATTTGCATTGTTGCATTCAAAGAAATTTCTGTTCTTTTTTTTTTGTTGTTCTGGGATTTTTTTTATTGATATGTTGAATGATTGGATTTAATTTTCAAGCACACGCCTATCCCCCATAAAAAGAGCTTCTTTCCATCAAAGATCTT
>JAGDYQ010000164.1:1235602-1297461 GCA_021962125.1 Bulinus truncatus
CGAAAATCGATTAAAATAAGTTCTTTATAAAGTTTATACAATACAATAAATACAGTTTCAATAAAATCTTTATCTTCTATGGTGTCCAGTAAAATTAGTAACAGATATTAATATATTTACATTTTTTAACTGTCGTATTTTTATATTACGTTTACACAATTACACACGTATACACACACATCAAAATAACAACTCCTATGAAACTATTATGATATCTTTTCAAACAATTCAAAATTATGGGAGTCATCTGTGTATATATGTGTCAATTAGGAAAGCAGACGTGAGACGAAACAAAGCATAACTATGCTGGAAAAGTTAGATAATGTAGCTGACCAAGTATGTGACGTGATTGCAGTCGAGGTGGTGGTGTCTGCAATGACACAGAAAGGGGTATTTGACGTCACATCGGTCGAGATGGTGGTGTCTGCAGTGACAGATGGCGTGGTGTTTGACTCCATAGCAGTCGAGGTGGTTTTGTCTGCAGTGACAGATGACGTGGCGAGTGACGTCACATCGGTCGAGGTGGTGGTGTCTGCTCTGACAGATGAAATGGTGTTTGACGTCATAGCAGTCGGGGTGGTGGTGTTTGCGGTAACAGATGACGTGGTGTGTGACTTCATGACTGACGTCTGATCTGCACTACCTAGATGTTGAAATATTTGACATCATCATTATACTTTCTAACCAATAGTAACGTCGATAATGCGTCATCAAAATAAAACGTTTTTTAAATGATTGTTTGGTTACACGTACTTACTTTCAGGTGACTGTATTGACGTCACACCAATCAGGTTGGTTGTGTGTGAAGTCACATCCAAAGTAGTGTATGACGTCACGACTGACGTAAGTACCTCACAAGCTGACTCATTCATCAAGTGAAACTGATTCAGTACAATCGCCTCCGTCTGTCAGACATTTTTTGACGCTAAACGCAAACAACTGGTAATTGGTGAACTCACAATATTTCTGCTCCATAATTTTGTTGCTGGTACTACACTGTAACAGTTTCGACTGACACTGAGAGCTCGCATCAAGTATAGCGTTGGAAAAACTCTGACTTACGTTTGTCTTGTTGTGGTACAAGCTCCACTTTGTATAAGGCTGAACTCTTCTGTGCTGCAGTTTCTGGGTGCTGCTTTCAAGCAACTTTCAGTGTTTAAATTATTCAGTGCTACGGCCATAAGAGGGCAGAACTTCTCCTGCATTTTGAAAACCATTAAATTTGCAGAAGCTCGAATACAGTCGAACGCTTTTCTCTGACAGTGGAAAGACACGTTCGGGCTACTCATAGCGGCATAAAAAGTAGTTTTCGCTTTGCTGTCTGCTTCCTCTGTGTACGTCACATTACAGACAGCTGTCGTCAGGGTGTTGAACTCACGGTTACTACAGAAACCTAATCTAACGGCTCCAGAATAAATCCAGGACAGGAAGTCTGGGTGGCAGCTAACTGTCGGAATTTCGTTTGCATTTTCCAAATTGAATGTCGCGCGACAACCACGAGAGAAAGTTTGAACCAAAGATGTCAAATTTGTTGACCCTGAAACTGCCGAGAATCCGTGAGATAATAATGTGAGTGCAAAGATGGAGTGAGAGAAGAACGCTATTCCCATCTGTAAGAAAGAGAAAAGGTCATTTCAATAGTGAAACGTTGATTTGGTATAACATCGTCTACAAACTCTCCCCCCTCCCCTTTTCCATGTTACTTTCAGGGTCGGATTGAGGTCACTGTTGGCCTACAGCTTGTAACCAATAAGGGGGCATAATTCGGTGAACACAATAAAAAAAAAGTATCACCTGTGAAATGTATTGTCATTTCACATACCCATGTTTTCAAAAGATACAAAACAATTATCATTCAAATTTCCGACTGTATTCTTGTAATAAGTTATGGGTGTTAAACCGCTGAGAATCTTTATAAGCTGATATTTGGCCGAATTCATTCTTTAGGTTATAATACGTACGTCAAAGTCTGTTTGTTATGGACTTCATGTTCGCATCACTTTCTAGTTATATATTACATTAACTAACCACTTTATACCTCTGTTACATATGTGAGTATTGTTGTTGTTTGTTTATAGATTTTTATACGAATTAAAAAAAAAAGAACATTTAGTCCGCACAAGACACGCTTAAACTAAGTTCCGCGGGTCAAGTAAGGTCGGTTTGACTGGGTGATCCGACCCGCCCCTCCCCCGGTCCTACTTCAATCGGTCAAACTGGTGGCGACCAAATTACTTCATACAAACCGTCAATCTGGACGCAGGTCAATCTGGACGCAGGTCAATCTGGACTGAAGTAGTGATACATACAATGATCTAGTGGCAATAGACTGAAGTAGTGATACATACAATTATTTAGTGGCAATAGACTGAAGTAGTGATACATACAATTATTTAGTGGCAATAGACTGAAGTAGTGATACATACAATAATTTAGTGACAAGAATGATCTATTGTTATATTTTCTGTACTGTCAATAAATAACTTCCATTTTCGAGATTTTTGGGTTGTTTCATTCCTAGAGTATTTTCGCATCCATTGAACACATACACGAACAAAAAAGCAGGTGGGCACAGTTTTAAAATCGTGGGCCACATCGGGATCTTAAACTGAACAAACGGGCCGGATAAAAAAAATCACATGAGTTGATTGTATGAGAAAATATGGACCCCACCAGTGTGACCGAGTGAAGCATGACCGTGGGGGGGGGGGGAAGCGGGCGGATAACCCAGTCAAACCGACCTTACTTGACCCGCGGAACTTAGTTTACCAAGGTCTGATGCAGAACAAAGATTTTTCTTTTTTAAATAAATATAAAAATACAACTACTAACGAAACAAAAACAACAACAGTACTAACTAGAACTGCAGAAACATAAAGTGGTCAATTTAACCAACACGTTACAATACAATGGTCAATTTAACCAACACGTTACAATACAGTGGTCAATTTAACCAACACGTTACAATAAAGTGGTCAATTTAACCAACACGTTACAATAAAGTGGTCAATTTAATCAACACAATACAATAAAGTGGTCAATTTAACCAACACATTACAATAAAGTGGTCAATTTAACCAACACATTACAATAAAGTGGTCAATTTAACCTACACGTTACAATAAAGTGGTCAATTTAATCAACACGTTACAATACAGTGGTCAATTTAACCAACACGTTACAATACAATAATCAATTTAACCAACACGTTACAATACAGTGGTCAATTTAACCAACACGTTACAATACAGTGGTCAATTTAACCAACACGTTACAATACAGTGGTGTCGTATCCCACTTGTACTCTTATTAAATCAGACGACACAACTCCTTGTATTGTAAAAGAATTAACTGAACTTTTTAATGCATGATATATACAGATGAGAATATGATAATTGAATATAAACACTTGAGAAGATGAATCAATAAATCACATGTATAATTCTATAATTCAACACACACTATAAATACTAAGATCAATATTAGATGAGAGATGTGGCAATAAATCACAAGTAACTGCTGTCACTATAAACCAGTACACGAGTCTATAACTATTATAACTCTCGACTGCACTGTCCACTAAGTCCACGTGTTATATCTAGTATCCCCTTCATGGGTCTCTATTCTCTCTCTCTCTCTTGTGTGTGTGTCTCCGTCTCTTCCCTTACAACCGTGGTAACTTCCCTATTTATAGGATATATCACCCCCTCATATTGCATCATTGGATTGCATCACTGGGGTGATTGCATCACTGGGTTGATTGCATCACTGGGTTGATTGCATCGAATCTATTTTTGGATTTCCCATTTTACTGGTGTGATTGCATCAAATCTATTTTTGGATTTCCAATTTTACTGGGGTGATTGCATCACTGATGATTGCATCATGCATGCCTGACCCTGCAAGCACTTACAAGGGATAGGAAACCCCCAATATCCCCAAAAAAATTTCATTACCTAATGAAATTTTGGCAATAGCAACAATTTAAAATAAAATCATCTAATATTACTTTCTTGCCATTGTTTATAGCATTACATGCTTATGATATATCATTATTAATTATTCTATTATTTCTCAATCTTTTCAATAAAACAAAATGTAATACGTGTCAATCTTCAAAAAATATAAATGCAATTACATCTCTATACATATGTCAATAATAAACGAATGTGTAACAAACTTTGAAAAGAAAAAAATATATATATATATGGTTCTCCTTGAGTAGATGTGTAGTCCATCATCTCATCAATATCAGAACGAGGATAGATATGTGTAACATGTTTCTTACTACACTCTCTTGCTTCAATGATGTCAGGTCAAAGTTTAAGCACAAAAAAAATCAATAATTGTCTTTTCACATAATAGTCTCTACACAAAATAGTCTCTACACAAAATAGTCTCTATACTAATAAATGTCCATGGCAAAATTGTTTTCACAGTGTTCACGTTTAACATTGTCAGGATGACAATATGAGCAACGACTGCTCACAGTAACGATGAATTGTTCCATTAACTGCGACGAAAAATTGAGCAAAGACTGCTCACAGTAACGATGAATTGCTCCATTAACTGCGACGAAAAATTGAGCAAAGTGTGCTCAACGATAACGATGAATTGCTCCATTAACTGCGACGAAAAATTGAGCAAAGTGTGCTCAACGATAACGATGAATTGCTCCATTAACTGCAACGAAAAGTTGAGCAAAGTGTGCTCAACGATAACTTGCGTTGATAAAAACAGCCTTGTGACATCAGCTCAAACAACAATAACTTAATCAACGTACATTTGTGTGTGACAAAATCGTTGACATCTCAATGACGATGACGACAGCATAAAATCTCCATTTAAGTAGTAATACACATTCATTAATTGTCTGTAGATGTCCCAATTATCATTCTAAACAATAGATCTGATATATGATTGTTTGTACCCTTTATTCTTGAATCGTATTTTATGTCTTGTTTGTTGCCTAGCTTCATTTCTTTTTCTTCGTATCCAATTAGTTACAATAGTTTCTGTGTTATCTTTCGATACTCCTGGCAAATTACCAATAATCAAATCACATACAGGATTATCTAGTATAACAGCTTCACATATACCAGCTAACCATGATGAGTCTATTTTAATGGTTGCTACGTCACACGACTTTATAGTACCATCTCCTAGCTTGATGTGTGTTTTCTTTGACATGTACTGATCTTTGTTAACCAGACCTCTTTTAACAACTACAGTAGTACAACCTGAATCTCTAAGACATTTTATTTGTTGACCATTGACGATAGCAGGATGAAATATTATTTGACCTTTTGTATTTATAATATTTGCACAGTATTGTTCTGTTTCACCATTATCTTGAACTTTCTGTTTTGGATATTTTCTATCAGCATACTTTTGCGTAGAATTAAGTTCTGGTCTGTTTCTGTTTTGACGTAAGTGAAGTTTTTCTGGTCTATGTTGTTCTAGTTCTTTCTTTCTCAAGTAGCAGAACTTCAAAATGTGACCTTTTCTCTTACAATAGTGACAAATTCTTCTTTTAAAATAAACAGTATTATCTTTAGGTTGACTCACGTATCTTGGTTTGTAGCTATCATTCTTTAATTTGTATGTTTCATTCCGTGGTTTGAAGAATTTATCGATAGATGCACAAATGTCTGATATACTTATTTCATCATTGGGATAGCAATCTTTATAGTCACATAGAACTTTTATTAGGTCTTTGACAGTTTTTACATTCCTTGGTTTAATGAAGGAAAACACTTCTCTAGTGCACATGTTAAGAACTTTGTCGACTACCATCATTTCTAAAATCTCAGTTGGTTTATTTATGTCAACTTCTGCCATCATAAGCCATGATTTTAAATCACTCATAACTAAATCAATGAACTGTTGAGGTTGTTCTTATATTTGACATTTTTAGTTCATGAAATCGGTGACGATAATGTTCTTCTGTTTTATTAAAATATTTCAGAAGTTTCATCTTTATATCTTCATAAGTCAACTCAGTATAGTTATGTATTGTCATGATTGCTTTTCTTGCATCATCTTTTACAAGCTTGAAAAGTTCTGACTTCCAGTCACTGATTGGAATTTTTTGTAGCTGACATTGTTGTTCAAAGAATTGTAAACATGTGTCAATATCTTCAGTTTTACCATTAAAAGGTTGCATTTTTAATTGAGTCGAGTAATTTCCTTTTGGTTCTTCTATAACAGTTGTTTTATTTGCAGCTATTCTTGCTAGTTCTAGTTCATGATTTCTTTTTCTTTCTAATTTTTCATAGTTTCTTTTTCTTTCTAATTCTTCATAGTTTCTTTTTCTTTCTTCATCAATTCTTTTTAATTCTCTTTCTTTTATTCTCTCATCTCTTTCTCTTTCCTCATTTTCTTTTTTATCTATATATTCCAACAATTCTTTACCTTTGAGACCTAATTCTTCTCCTCTAATTTTGTACCGTCTCCATTTTTCTTCTTCTGGGGTACTAGCCATTGTTGTGTTCAGACGTATAAACAAATGAAAACGTTGGAATGTCACGTGGTAATATAAATAATCCAAAATATGTCGAGAAATATTTCAAGAATAAAATGTTATTCTTACCGTTAAGTTTCAGAAAATTCTTCCTTTGTAGCGTATGTCCAATGAAGGAATACACAAATAACGAAGTCTTTTAACACTGCAGAGACGTACAACTGGATTTACTTTCGCTTTTCGCTGCCACCAAATAAATACCAGGATTATGTCGTATCCCACTTGTACTCTTATTAAATCAGACGACACAACTCCTTGTATTGTAAAAGAATTAACTGAACTTTTTAATGCATGATATATACAGATGAGAATATGATAATTGAATATAAACACTTGAGAAGATGAATCAATAAATCACATGTATAATTCTATAATTCAACACACACTATAAATACTAAGATCAATATTAGATGAGAGATGTGGCAATAAATCACAAGTAACTGCTGTCACTATAAACCAGTACACGAGTCTATAACTATTATAACTCTCGACTGCACTGTCCACTAAGTCCACGTGTTATATCTAGTATCCCCTTCATGGGTCTCTATTCTCTCTCTCTCTCTTGTGTGTGTGTCTCCGTCTCTTCCCTTACAACCGTGGTAACTTCCCTATTTATAGGATATATCACCCCCTCATATTGCATCATTGGATTGCATCACTGGGGTGATTGCATCACTGGGTTGATTGCATCACTGGGTTGATTGCATCGAATCTATTTTTGGATTTCCCATTTTACTGGTGTGATTGCATCAAATCTATTTTTGGATTTCCAATTTTACTGGGGTGATTGCATCACTGATGATTGCATCATGCATGCCTGACCCTGCAAGCACTTACAAGGGATAGGACAAGTGGTCAATTTAACCAACACGTTACAATACAGTGGTCAATTTAACCAACACGTTACAATACAGTGGTCAATTTGACCAACACGTTACAATAAAGTGGTCAATTAAACCAACACGTTACAATAAAGTGGTCAATTTGACCAAAACATTACAATAAAGTGGTCAATTTAACCAACACATTACAATAAAGTGGTAATTTAAGCCAACTTATTACCTTTGTCTAGAAATTCTTTGTCTTTATTTCTCTAAGCTTGTGTCTTCCAGTCTAGATTTACTGTTTTCAAAAAATATTTTAACATTTTATATAGCCACATGTCACTGGGGCATACAATAAATATTTTTTTTTTAAATCGATATATTTTATAGATGAAAGTATCATTGAGACATGGTTAGATATTTTATCTTTTTTATTTCTTGCGGCTAACCATGCACAGGTAAGAGGAGATAACACTATCCAATCCACCTGGGCATAAACACATCTATTTACAACTTTCTTCTTTTATTACAGATTGTTTTTCAGTTTTTGCATTTGTAATGGTTGAAGATTTTGTATATTATCCGGATCCCTGTTTTTATAATAGTAACTAGAGATCCGAGTGTTTTATTCAACCAAACCGGCAATTACTTTTAAAATCTCACGCCACGCTGTTTAGTCGTAAAGTATTTTTGTTAGAAATTTTCATAAGCCCATGCTGTGGCTATTAGTTTAACAATGTGATTCATTTCTATCAAGTGTAATCTTACATTTAAATGCTATTATCTTGGATGTTGCACAGTACCATTGTAAAGGAAATCTATTGTAAAAATATATATATATATATATATATATATATATATATATATATATATATATATATATATATATATATATATATATATATATATTTGATTGTGAAATAAATACTGAATAAGCCATTGAGACTTAGTTATAATTTAAAGAGAGAAAGTCTAGAAAGTAAGAAAGAAGGCCTACGATACCACAGCGCCACCATGATCAACCATCAGACTAGAAACAAGAAACCAGGTCGTGAATAAAACTGAAGATTTGGTAGACTTCTCTTATAAGAGTTCCTAGACCCGCTGACCACCAAATGTAAATGTTTTATTCCCTCTGACCACCGAATGTAAACGTTTTATTCCCTCTGACCACCGAATGTAAATGTTTTATTCCCTCTGACCACCAAATATAAATGTTTTATTCCCACTGACCACCGAATGTAAATGTTTTATTCCCTCTGACCACCGAGTGTAAACGCTTTATTCCCTCTGACCACCGAATGTAAACGTTTTTTTCCCTCTGACCACCGAATGTAAACGTTTTATTCCCACTGACCACCGAATGTAAATGTTTTATTCCCACTGACCACCGAATGTAAATGTTTTATTCCCTCTGACCACCGAGTGTAAACGTTTTATTCCCTCTGACCACCGAATGTAAACGTTTTATTCCCTCTGACCACCAAAGGTAAATGTTTTATTCCCACTGACCACCAAATGTAAATGTTTTATTCCCTCTGACCACCGAATGTAAACGTTTTATTCCCACTGACCACCGAATGTAAATATTTTATTCCCACTGACCACCGAATGTAAATGTTTTATTCCCTCTGACCACCGAGTGTAAACGTTTTATTCCCTCTGACCACCGAATGTAAACGTTTTATTCCCTCTGACCACCAAAGGTAAATGTTTTATTCCCACTGACCACCAAATGTAAATGTTTTATTCCCTCTGACCACCGAATGTAAACGTTTTATTCCCACTGACCACCGAATGTAAATATTTTATTCCCACTGACCACCGAATGTAAATGTTTTATTCCCTCTGACCACCGAGTGTAAACGTTTTATTCCCTCTGTCCACCAAAGCTAAATGTTTTATTCCCTCTGACTACTGTGATGGTATATTAACTTTTACTTTCGATCAGTGTTTTGCTTGTCTCGCGGACTGACAGTGTTGAGATGATCACCGATTGTCGACAAATAGGTCATACTAATGTGACACTCAATTAATTTTGACATTTTAGCAGGCTGGGCGTCATGGCAGACATAACAGTGTGATCGGACTCGCTGTGATTCGAACCCATACCAGACACCATGAATAACGTGCTGAAAATCGACGCACCACTGAACCAATGCGAGAATGGATTCCTCCATTTTAGAAACTTCACTCTTAAAAGTTCTTTATGATTGGAATAAATTGAAGATTGGTTTCTGCGGTAAGAGTTAAAGTGTGATAAAATTAAATATCACTCACCGAGTAACAGTGCTGTAAAAATAAACAATCAACTATTTTTTCTATCAGTTGAATACATTTATATTAGTAAATTGATTGTATGATGCGGTGCACTTATCAATGTAATATCTATTGTTGATTTATTACCTTATTATTGTAGCGGCGAGGTAATATTTCAACTGACTGAAATGACATCAATGTACACAGACGTTTGTTCAAGTTGTCAGTATGTCTGTGTCCCCAGGTCCAGTTTCTCTGACCGTCAACGTTGATGCACTGACTGTCTGATGGACGTGGACAGGCATAAAATGGAAGAGGTCATGTTGACTGTAATGAAAGTGCAATGTTAAATTGATTAAAAACTGCTGTGAAATCGAGCAGTCAATTGGCAACTAGTCGTCTCCATAGAACGTAATTATAACCTATTACAATCTGCATCTAACATACAACATCTAACTACAGCATACATCAACTAACTGAAACATACGCAATCTACATATAGCTTACAGAATAACTTCAACATCTAGCTACACCATATAAAATCTAGATACAGCTTACAATATTTAAACACAACACCCAACTACAAACATTCAACATGCAAATATAACATATAACATGCAAGTACAACATCCTACAATTATATACAACATAAAACTGAAAAGGGATAACGGTCATTTAGGAATAAAGTGTACAGAAGAATGCATGTGCCAAGTTTATAAGACGAATGGTAAAGAATGGTAAAGGGGAAATAATTCCACAATTATAAAATCTTGGTTTGGCCGGGTCATTTAGAAGCTCATGGGCCTTTGTGTTGTTGTACACTACGTCCACCCTTTAAAATAGCCTCTGTATTCTAAATTAAAATATAACATGAAACATTTAACTATAACACCTTTCTACTAAAGTAAATAGGACTAAATAATATCCATAAGTAAACATCCAAAGAAGATCTTACCTGAATTCAGTGGTAAGTGTATAGTTAGTTAAGTAGAACTAATTGGAACTTATTAATTTCACGAAAGTATTTACATGTATTGACATCCTATGTGTATTGCAAATTTTACTACTCACTATTTTTGAGTAAGTCAATGTGCATAGACGTCATCTAATAATTAATAAAACAAAAGATATAATTTTGATTATTAACATACAATTAATCATTACATTGTTAGTTTAAGTATATATATATATATATATATATATATATATATATATATATATATATATATATATAAATATATATATATATATTTCAACTGTATATGTCAACTTAATAAGGTAAACAAAATTAGATTATATCGTCTTACCTTGTCTCCGTACATCATTTCTATTCCTAAAATAACGTCATAAACGTTTTAAAAAAACAAACCAAGAAAGTTATCGCAAAAAAACCGGAACGCATTAACGTTGGTCGTCATGTACATTGCATGTGTTTATATAGGTCATACCTCTACCATTTGAATTCGTCACACCTCTACCATTTGAATTAGGTCACACCTCTACCATTTGAATTAGGTCACACCTCTACCATTTGAATTAGCACACACCTCTACCATTTGAATTAGTTTTGAGAATTAAATACGTTAATTACATCAATGTTTTTTTAAACTTTTACATTTTGAGATCCTTTGGTTTTTGTCCGACCCACGAGTAAAACAAAAAAAAAAAAAGGTTTACCGAATGAAACGTTAAAATTAATAGTAACAATAAAATTATTAATAATGTTAATAATGTTATCTATTCAAAAATGATATACAATTAAATACAGTGATAAATATAAACATGAATTTAATTGGCTAATGGAATTTTTTTTTTTTTTTGCTAATTTAAAACCTAATAAGTTTCAATCCGTTTTTTTTTTAATATAAAACGGTTTGACATTTATTGTGTGTGGAAATCTAATTGGAAGAAATAGCGAAGGTTTTTTTTTATGAACGAGAAAAATAATCATATAAATGGTTGAAAAGTGGACAATTGAATTTAACTGGACACAGAACGAACGGCGTGCCAGACCTTCTAATTCCAAAACAATTAATAATCCCGAGAAATGCTTTTTATAGAATTCTACTTTTTTGAAGTGTTTAGGTCGTTACCATGGAAACCTAAAGAAAAATACAAATCTAGAGTAGTTCATCTTTGTTATTCTACTAAATGATTTGACTTAGCAAAATGTATACGTTTATCTATGAATAAAAGATATGGCTTGGTGATACAATTTGTTGAACGTGTTAAACTGTCATTGTGGGGAAGGGGAACAATTAGTGATGTGGGCAGAACCAAAACACCCAACATGCAACATACTGATAATTAACACCATACGTTACATGGCGTAACCATTTACAAATCATAAAAGAAAAAAAAAAGATATGTTTTTGATTTTACCTGCCCACCTACGTTACAATTTCCGTTCCGAATTTTTAAATTGTGTAGCACTTACCTTGGACATTGACTGGTGGAGTACTTGGTGTAGAGTCTGTTGACGTCACAATGGTCAAATTGGTATTGTCTAAAGTGTAAAATAGTATACTTGTGACGTTAGAACTGACATATTCCCTTCATTATCTCTGTATTGACTTATTAAACATTATCATCAATTAGTTGCAAACACTGCTGGAAATATTCATACACAATAACAAGTAATAATTAAACACATTTTGATCGTCTAAATCAAGGTTAATGTTACGAAGTAGGTCTTTTTAGCACAATAGTTTACGGGTTTCAGGAACAAAAATCAGCGGGGGGGGGGGATCAGCTTAGCCGTCAGCTCGGAAAGTGGGCTTGCCCATATGACCAGATAGCTGAATTACTTAAGCGACAGGTGACCGTGTCAGATCCCTCGGGTGGTCGTTAATTGATAGGCCTAACGGTCGGGCAGTTGGACTCAGGGGAAACAAATACTTATAGAAGAATGACCGTGATACGTGGGAGAAAGTTTTACTGTCGATGTGTCGGTCATCAAATTGTAGTTGAGGCTAGATTTATTAAGGAATTTACTCGGGGAGGGGGGAAATGCTTAGTTAGAAAGTTTCATAGGTCCCCTGTTTAGGTGTCAACCTCTTTCCCATCTCCCTGACCCGTCATATAAATTATCTAGGGGGAAGTGTTAGTTGGGGCTAGCATTGGTTAGGGGTAATAAAACACTGATGCCAAGCTAATCGTTTGCTGAGAAAGAAAACTAGACGAGTGAACTAGAGAGCGGAGAGGAAGAGCGAGCGAAAGAGCGGGACGTAAGCTGAAGTGCTGTATGTGAGGAGAACTGGCGTTAATGTATATACCGAATAAACTTATTTCATCAGGAAAAGAAACCGGTATTGTTAACATTATTAGCGGAGACTGGACATGAGCTGTGAAATACAAATATTGTCATCAGACCACTAGCATAAAACTTACTCATACTCCAAGACAACGACTTGTTCGTGGCAAGGATTCGCAATTGGTCCTTCCACCACGTAACAGTTGTTTTTTTTTTTTGGTTACTTACTTTCTGGGGACTTGTTTGATGTCATCACAGTGGCCGTTGTGGTGGTGTGTGACGTCACGAATGACGTCGGCTCTCCACAAGCCGAGTAGATTAACTTGAGAAATTCCGAATCTTTGCATCGGCTTTCCGACGTCAGACATGTCTTTAAGGAAACCGACGACTCATTAAGTTTCATAAGTTCACAATATTCGTTGTTCATAATATGGGTGAACGCAGTGGATTTCTCAGAGCACTGATCCATTCCAGTCTGACAGTCTAAACTTGTGTTAAGTAAAGCGTTAGAAAATGTCTGATCTACATAGGCATCGTTAGTGGCACATGCTCCATCTCGTATCTTCTGGAACTCTTCTGCGCTGCATTTTAATGATTTGCCCAATTTCAAACAGTTTTCAAAACTAAGTGTTGTTAATTTGAGTTCCATAAGAGGGCAGTGCTGCTCCTGCGTTTTGAGAATCATTGGAACCCCAAAGCTTCGAATACATGTCAGTACTCTTTTCTGACAGTTAGAAGAGACATTATTCATAGCCGCAATAAACATAATTTTCGTTTCACTGTCTGATTGGTTGAGGGTTGTCGTGTTACAAACGGAGTCTGTGAAGTTGCCCAACTCATTAAGTTTACAGAATCCCAACACAACCGTATATCTATTTAATAATGTAAGACTTTTGGATGAACAATAAAACTCTGCATCAAAGTAATTAGGGTTCACGCCTTGACTAAATGATGCCTGACATGCACTAGAGTAACTTCCGATTAAGGACGTAAAATATGATGACGTCAATTGTGCCGATATTCCATTGCACAAAAATGCAAAGGCAAGCATAGAATAAAAAATGGCCAGTTTTTCCATCTGCAATAAAGATAGTAAAAATAAATATATATTTAGGGTGGCTCACTTTATAATGGAAAAAATAAAGTTGATTTTTTATCATGATCATTTTAGTTTTCTGGTTTATTGGGATTTAAAACTTGTATATACCAAATTTCACACCATTTGGGCTCCTATAAATACTGCCTCAGTGTTTAAGGCATTCGGCAGTTGAATTAAATGAAATTTTTGCAATGTTTAAAATGCTGTTTTTTTTTAGATACAAAGAACAATTATATTACACAGTAGAAATTAAACAGTAAAATAATACTAGTTACAATCCACATTAACCTGACTGTGTTACAGAGTAGTTCTAAGTACGCCATTCAAAAATACACTTAAAAAGTTTTTTAGTCAGTGCTTTCTGAGTCCAAGAGGTCTTCAAGTTGTGATCTCTTCGGCACAGTTGATTTGTTTGCATCTGGAAACTCTTTGCAATGCTGTTCAACAATTTTGAGCAAGTACTGCTTTTTCTCTTCTGATTTGGTGAGAGATAAATTGAATGATGACGCCAGTACAGTGCCCCGCTCGGCACAGTCATTGACAACTTTGAAGGAAGCGACCACTGCTGTTGTCTTCTGAAAGAATGGAGTTTGTTGTCAGTCGTAAGCATCAGTCATGAGAAAATTTGTGGGAAGCAGAAGAGCATTAAAGAAGAGCGGCGATGACGAGGTCACAAAATCCTTTAATGTCACAATATGAAGTGCTGAAGGATCATTTGTGCTGCGGATGCACCTTTCTAGAAGGTTCTAGATGCATCTAGAAAAACGTGGAAAACTTGAGAAGGTTCCGGGAAATTCTAGAAATCTCTAGTACTTAGAACTACTCTGCCATACAGTCAGGTTAATATGTCATGTAACTAATATTATTTTACTGTTTAATTCCTACTGTGTAATGTAATATAATTGTTCTTTGTACCAAAAAAAACAGCATTTTAAACCTTGCAAAATTTTTAATTTAATGCAACTGCCGTGTATCATAAAACACGAGATAACAAGTGCACTGAGGCAGTATTTATAAGAGCACAAATGGTGTAAAATTTGGTATATCCATGTTTTAAATCACAGTGAACCAGAAAACTAAAATGCTAATGATAAATAATCAACTTTATTTTTCCCATTATAAAGTGAGCCACCCTAATATATATATATATATACTAATTTCGAAGTTTAAAAGGTAAATTTACGGGCATGATTGCATTTTATTAGTCATATATATCATAACCTGCTCATCGTATACGCACACATTTGATACGCACACACTTTGTTCAGAGTTGACATATGGCGTTTTGATAGAATGCAATCATGCGTAGAAATAAATAGGCCTATATGTGTTTTCCTCAAATATGTTATGATAATACATACAATACTTATAATCATTTCACATGTTACAAAATTAATACCATGACAACAGATTACCTTTAGCAAGAAACTCACACTGGTTTGCCACACCACTCTGCAGTCCCCAAATACTATTTTACTGTTTACCAATAGTGTGACAATATTACACCTGTTCAACATTTATATACATGTTCCTAATATGATACAGTGGTACTTTTTTTTCAAGAGGGGTAACCTTGATTTAAAAATAGCAGCCGATTAAAATCAAAACAAAATCATGTAATTCCTTTTTTTTTCCCTTTCTGCCTTGTCGCTATCAATCAACATTCAGTGGCGTATATAGGTTAGTGGGAATAGGGAATTATATCTTAAGTAAATGTACAATGCATTTTTTTTTCAAATTTAACAAGAATAAAAAACACATTATAAAAAAATATTTTATAAAAAACAACGTTTTTCTTGCACACTAAAAAGCAGAATATAATTTCTGAATAAATTGGTCACATGGTAATAGACTTTGTAAGAGCTCCTAATTTTTATAAAACGAAAAACTTTGGTGCATACATTTTATATTATGTGAATGTTTGTTTTAAAATGCTGAAATTTTGTTTAAGAGAATGCATATTTCAATTCGTTTATTGCACAATTGTTGCAATGTATACAATTAAATCCCAAAAGAATTAACACAGAAGGTTTTCGAAATATCACGATATTACAGATCATTTAATAGAACTTCTATAACTAAATGCATATGAGTATGTGAAATTAATTCTAGTGTTGTAAAACCTAAACTCATGATATAGAATGTAATACTTGTAAAGTCAATTGATCAATATATTATTATAGTGAAATTATATTAAACAGGTTTTCTTTTATAGAAATTAAAGTATGTTATAAAGGTCTGGACCAGGATGTTTGTGTTCATGCGCCCAACGTTTTTCGTTTTATAAAATTTAGAAGCTCTTATAAAGCTATTATAAAGTCTATTTTCTGCTTTTTAGTACGCAAGAAAAACGTTGTTTTTATAAAATATGTTTTTTATAATGTAATATTTATTTTCTACTTTTTAGTTGTTTTTTTCAATTAATACATACGAAGAGTTATTTGGATTTCCAAATTAAGCGGGCACACAAACAAGAAGTGACCCCGGAAAAACAAACAAGAAGTGACCCCGGAAAGACAAACAAGAAGTGACCCCGGAAAGACAAACAAGAAGTGAAGTTAATAAAAACTTTGTTTTCGAAAAATATTTAAGAAACTCATCAAATCATAATGAAATAGTAAAAATATTGCATTGTCATCGGGTTCTGAGCTATATTGAAAGTATCAGAGCTATAGTTTATCGGAAAGTGGTCTAAAATTGGATTGCCGAATTCCGGAAAGACAAACAAGAAGTGAAGTTAATAAAAACGTTGTAAAAAAAGAAAGAAACATGTAAATTGCGGGTAATTCATATTTATATTGTTATATTTGAAAAAAAAAACTACAAATGAAATTTATTTTCTTTTATTCGTGTGTGTGTGCGTGTGTATGTGTGTGATATTTCTTGATTGATATTTTGATTATCGTAATTTTTAATCACTCACCTATCTTGTAAAAACAAGAAATTCCTCTATATGTTATCTTTAGTTTTTAATATGAAATGTCAATATTTTGTGTTTAAATGGACGATTTTTGTTAGTTTCGCTCTGTATAGCTTCAAATATTTTAAGTTGACTTGAAAATGGAAAGAAAACATTATTGTAATGTCGTTGATTTATATGAATTCAAAATAAATAGGGTCAGTTAACAGTTAATTTTTAATCTGATGCATTATTATTTGATTCCCAGGCTCGTAATGTAATAAAGTAAGCCATCTTTGTTGAATTATTGCGCACATGTCATCTTTGTTGAATTTAGTGCACACATGTCATCTTTGTTGAATTTAGTGCACACATGTCATCTTTGTTGAATTTAGTGCACACATGTCATCTTTGTTGAATTTAGTGCACAGATGTCATCTTTGTTGAATTTAGTGCGCACATGCCATCTTCGTTGAATTTAGTGCACAAATGCCATCTTTGTTGAATTTAGTGCACATATGCCATCTTTGTTGAATTTAGTGCACATTTTCATCTTGTTGAACTCAGTGCAGGGATGTCAACCTTGCAGAATATTTGACGAATAGACATCGCGGCTAAGATATTCTTGACTTTTTACCTCCTATAGCAGTGTTCCCCAAACTTTTCACATCCACATACCCACCTATTCTTTTTTTTTTGTAACCCAAAGTACCTTCCCTAAACAATATCATATATATCCTTGTGCACACTTAAATAACAATTCAAATATTTTTTTTTCCCTTTTTAGTACATAAACAAAATAAAATAACGGAAAATAAAATTAATTCCTAATAAATAACATTCATCGTAAACAACAAGAATGTTGGAACAGTTTATGTTGAGACTAGATATCACCATAATTTGGTTTACTGGTTGTTAATTTCAATTTTGTTTTATTTAAAGTGTAAAAATGTGCACAGAGGTAAGACGTTTAGTAATGGGAGGATCTATTTCATGACTTTTTTAATAAAAATACACGTGCTGAAATTGAAATCAGAATAACGTCATTGTACATTACATGTATGACTTTTCTTCTGCAAGCGATGGACCTTCTGCAATGAATGTTGCTATCATTTTGGATGTGTGAAGTCCCTGTAAGGGTGAGATGAAATCTCTTAGATCCTATGAACCACTTATGGGACGGTTTTTATGGTGCCCTTCTTTCATCCCCACCATAGTCGATAGTGCAAGGGCCATGGAGGCACAACGAGAGGTATATCGGAAACTTGAGCCAAGACCTGAAAAATTTTCCTTGGTCCTCAACGGAGATCGAACCAGGTACCTTCAGGTCAACAGGGACATCACACATCATTTTGGATGGATACCCGTTCCATTAGATATTTTTGTTTTAATCTGCAAAAGAAAAATAATTATCTAAATGTTGTGTGATAACTTTTCAGTGTATCAGCATAAAGTTTTATTATAAGAACTTGTAATGAGCTCACGAAGAGAGAAGAACGAGTCCACATCTGCATTACCAGCTGTGTTTTTTTGCCACAAATTACATTTTGCCAAGGAAGAATTTAAAAACTGTAATCATGGATGTGAAACAATGAGACTTCTTTGACTTGTAAATCTGAGACAATTTGAAACAAAATATATTTCATCAGCATGTCAATGCACAGAGCATTTCCATTCACGCAAACAGTTTTTTCAACAGCTCAAATTTATCCTGGAGAAAAATTTAGCAGTTCATGTTTAAGTATAAATGGTATGTAATTTTCCCCACGATATAAATAGCCAATGGACATCGTAGAAACAGACTACTGCCTATAACATCACATATTTTAGACAAATTTGACAACCCCATTTAATTGATCGACTTGTAAAGCACAATACTTGTATGATGCAATTGAAAATATGTAATGAGAACTTTTTAGAATTTGTCTTTTCTCTGTCTCTCTCTCTCTCTCTCTCTCTCTCTCTCTCTCTCTGTCTCTCTCTCTCTCTCTCTCTCTCTCTCTCTCTCTCTCTCTCTCTCTCTATCGTCTTTCATCGACATTGCCTTTCAGCATTAGAAGTAAGCCATCTTTGTCAAAGATTTTTCAAATATTTTTTTTTTGCTATAATTGGTTCATTCCTTCCCACAGAGGGGGGGGGGACTTTAAATTAGGAGTTATGACTACTATATCACCTTTCAGATACATCCATTTTGCTTGTTAGTTGCCAATGCTCGCGGAAATAATGCGTGCTACCAAATGTATGCAGTAAAAGCGTATGCCTCACTAAAGTATGCTCTACTAATGTAAGCTGTAAGTTTTTATTTTGTTGTATATGTGTATTATTTCTCTTTGTGTAATTTACGCTTTGTAATTTACACCCAGGGGTACGCACACCACACTTTGAGAGACACTGGCCCACAGCCAAACGTGTTGTATCTAGTGGGGGGGGGTGACCATTTAGAACAAACTGACACGTCGTCTTAGTAAACATATTCTTAACATCTTGCCACAGCATGTCACATTATGTCACTTCATGTTGACGCCCTACATCTATTTGACCTTTTGTGATTTCACTAAAAACTTTCTTTCTGAATAAATTACTGTCGTAGACCTTCTACAAAGGGAAATAACCCACCAAAAATAGAACCATATGATCCTGCTTTTCTTCATTGGCGTAAGTAAGGGGAGGGACAACCTTTTTTATATAGATGGCCACATTGAAAACTTGATTGTTATCGGCGGGTTTCAAACAGTGGCGCAACCAGTAAAAAATGCTGGGGGGGGAGGGGGCTCACATTTTTAAAAAAGACAGTTTGACCGTCTTTTTGTAACTTTATAACTTTTATTATGTACTGATGATTTGGCCTGGGGGGGGGGGCTCAAGCCCCCCCCATCCCCATTGTTGCGCCAATGGTTGCACCACCCCTGGCAGAAGTCATACCCTGAGAACAAATCTGTACAGTCCCTGTGAGAATAAGATATTTATCTTTACGACAACATCAACCACTAAATGATTTGTTTGGTAGTGTTATCATAACCGATAGTGCAGTAATTAATTATGTAAGCTTAGATCACAAATATGTATAGACATTAATGAACTAAATAAAACTGTAAGCTCCAATATTGATCAATTAATTTAATGAATGAGTAGAATGTGAAAGACTTACAAAGCCTTTAGATTTTCCATAATACAAAACAATCCTTTCCTGATCTGTCTGCATCTCTGTGTCTCTCACACAAGATGGCGGCAAAATTTACTGTGTATATGTGTTCTGTATTGAATTATTTATTAATATTTTAATATCTTACTAATAATTAGGGCTGTTGATCAACTAACAATTAACACGTTAAAAAAATTATGCGATCAAATTTTAAAAAAATCTTTTTTTTTTTAAATATTTAATTGTACATTTACTTAAGATGCAATTCCCTATTCCCACTAACCTATATACGCCACTGCATGTTCATTGATAGCGACAAGACAGAAAGGGAAAAAAAAAAGAGGATTTTGTTTTCATGTATAATTGGCTGCTATTTCTAAATCAAGGTTACCCATCTTGAAAAAAAAAATTACACTAGTGTCATATTTGGAACATGTACATAAAGGTTGAATAGGTGTAAAAAAAAGTCACGCTATTGGTAAACAGTATAATAAAAAAAATAGTATTAGGGGCTGCAGAGTGGTGAGACAAACCAGTGTGAATTTCATGTTTAAAGTAATCTGTTGTCATGGTAAGTGTTTATTTCTTAATAGGTGAATTGGTTGTATTGTATGAATTATCATAATATATTTTAAAACACCTATATTTATTTCTATACATTATTACATACTATCACAACGCATTATGTCAACTCTGAACAAAAGACTTCCCATATCAAATGAGTGCGTATGTGATGAGCAGGTTATGATATACTAGAACAAAGGCCAGGTACCCGGTCCGGCGAGTAGGCACACAGTTGGAGTTGAAAAAAGTGAAAATTATATGCGTTGAGTGCGTTAACAATCAGTCTATATACTTGCAGTGGCCCCAAGGAAATGAAGAGATTATTGTAGCCAAAATACATTTGAGAACAGAAATTACAAAGAGATTACCTTTTGTTGCATGAACAACTAAATATCATATATATCCTTGTACACAACATTTTTAAGGCGATGGAATTTCCCAAGGGAGTTAACTTCAAGCAAGAGAGTTAACCAATATAGTGATAATTGAGTTGTAATCTTTTGACCATTAGCTCAAGTGAGACTGTTATACACACATACGCACGCGAACGTACGCCAGGCTAGCCGATTATGTATTAGACTAGATCGAAGGCCCGGTACCCGGACCGGCGAGTGACTCCTTATAATTGAGTTGTATCTCTTTGACCTTGACCTTTTTTACAATTTTACATAATGTGCGCACTACTTGGAATTGCCAAGACAGTTTTTTTAGCCAAGCAAGAGCTCGCTCCCCTTGAGTGAGACTATTTTTAAAAAGCGGAAGGGATACACACGTACGCCAGACTAGCCGATAATGTATAAGATATGATTTATAAACTAAAATCAAAATTGGTAATATATATATATATATATATATATATATATATATATATATATATATATATATATATATAAATTATGGTATTAATGTTGGGTTGGATTTGTTTTGTTGTGTGTGTTTTTTTTTTTGTTCTTTTTTGTAGATGGAGAAACTGGTCATTTTTTACTCTATACTTGCCCTTGCATTTTTGTGCAATGGAACATCGGCACAATTGACTCCATCGTTTTTGACGTCCGTAATTGGAAGATACTCTAGTTCGTGCCAGTCAACATTCACTAGTACCATTAGCCCCTATGCCTTTAATGCAAAGTTTTATTGTTCATCCAATGGTCTTACATTATTAAATAAAAAGTTGGTCGTATGGGGGTTCTGTAAACATAATGAGTTTAGCAACTTCACAGAATCCGTTTGTACCACGACAACCCTCGACCAATCAGACAGTGAAACGAAAATGATGTTTATTGCGGCTATGAATGATGTCTCTTCTAGCTGTCAGACACGGGTACTGACATGTATTCGAAGCTCTGCTGTTCCAACGATTCTCAAAACGCAGGAGCAGCACTGCCCTCTTATGGAACTCAAACTAACAACACTTAGTCTTGAAGACTGTGTGAAATCAGGCAAATTATGCAGCGCAGATGAGTTCCAGAGGATGCGAGATGGAGCATGTGCCAGTAACGATACCAATGTAGATCAGACATTTTCTAATGCTTTACTTAACACAAGTTTAGACTGTCAGACTGGACTAGATCATTGCTCTGAGGACTCTTACACCCAAATAATGAACGACGAATACTGTGATCTTATGAATTCGTCGGTTTCCTTTAAGACATGTCTGAGTTCGGATGGCCGTTGCAAAGAGTCGGAATTTATCATGTTAAATGATTGGGCTTGTAGAGAGCCGACGTCATTCGCGACGTCACACACCACCACAACGGTCACTGTGATGACGTCAACTAAGTCCCCAGAAAGTAAGTAACCGAAAAAAAAAAAGGAAACCTTTATTTAGACGATCGACATTTGTTTATATCATTACATTGTTAAAGAGTCTGAGAATTCTAAGGAGCGTTTGCAACTAATTGATGATAATTTAAATAAGTCGACACAGAGATAATGAAGGGACTACGTCAGTCCTAACGTCATAAGTATACTATCTTTCACTACAGACAACACCATTCTGACCAGTGTGACGTCAACAGACTCTCCACCAAGTACTCCACCTGTCAATGTCCAAGGTAAGTGCTACACTATTTAAATATTCGGAATGGAAACTGTAACATAGGTGGGCAGGTAAAATCAAAAACATATCTTTTTTTTTATGATTTGCAAATGTTTACGTCATGTAACGTATTGTGTTAATTATCTATATGTTATATGTTGGGTGTTTTTGCTGTTTTGGTGTTTTGGTGCTGCCCATAACACTAATTGTTCCCCACACACACCCCTATTTGAAAACACCTATATTTATTTATATGCATTATTACACACTATCACAATGCACCATGTCAACTCTGAACGAAAGACTCCCCTTATCAAAAGTTTGCGTATGCGATTAACAGGTTATGATATGTATATGACCAATAAACAAAAACAATTATTGGCGGCAAAATTTACTGTGAGTTGTATATTAGGGTGGTTCAAAAAAAAATTTTTTTAGTAACTTGTAGTGCTTTTTGATTTTTCTGTTATATGTTATGAGATAATGAAATAACAACAAAAACTGAGTCATTCTATCATCATTTACTACTGCCTCATGAGGATTGAAAATGGTGATAACTGCCGATTTTCTCGTTTTTGTATTATTAAGCCAGAAACATGTTGAGGTTTCCGCATTGAAATTATAAATGTACTGAGAGTTCCAAACAGTCAACAAAATGTTCACAGACTCTGAAAATTAACATTCATTCAGTAATCAGTACTGCCTAAATGGATTTGAAAATTACAATAACGGCCCTTTTTCATTTAGGCAACATAAACTCAGAACAATGTTGAGCTTTCAACAATTAAAATATAAATGCATTGCACACAGTGTTTTGGGCCAATCAGTAAAATGTTCACAGAACCAGTTAAGTAACATAAAACACTACAACACCGTTCATTGTTCATTCATTGATTGAGTGTTGCCTTCTTTGCATCTGGGTACTGTTTACGGTGTGACTCAACAACCTGATACAAGTACTGCTTTTCATCTTCCTTTTTTGTTAATGACTTGTTGAAGTTGGTTGTCAATGCAATGTCTCGCTCTGCTGAGTCATTAACAACTTTTAGTGAATGGGCAACCACCTTTGCGTGTTGGTACGCTTCCAGCTGTGGCCACTGCTCAACAGGCAAGTTCAGAAAGGATTTGTCGAGATTCAAGACCTGAAAGAAGAAGTGTGATCTGCTTCCAATAAAATAATCAAGTTTCTTATCACAGAGTTCTTCTTAGCCAGTGTATTTGATTGACCTTTCTGAAGATGTTTCATGTTCGCTGGCAGTTATAAGACAAGATGCCATTCTTGTCTTGACCTCGGCTGAAACAAGGTCAGAAAACAGAGCAAGTGGCACGAGTTCTTGTCCCAAGTACCATAGATGGCGTCTAAGTGCCGCAATTCCTGTGTCTGCAATGATCTTGGAAGTGGTACGATAGTTGGTGATGCTTTGAATAAGAGACAGATCGTTTATAGGAGCATCACAAGGTGATGTACAAGATATCCACGCTTTGACATACACCAATGTTGTGAACAGTCCAAATTCTAAGCATACTGTGCTCTCATGTCGACTGAGCTTAAACTGTTCCTGAAACAAATTCAGCTTCAGAACATACAGCAACTGTGACATCCATCTGGCATGATGGAAAGCCCCAGGTACACGGAATCGAACGCCACGTGGTGATGTCTGTCCCAGAAAAATCATGGTCAGCTCTAATAATTCCCTGTAGTCTTCTCTTGGAATTGCTCCCCTGTTACCAGTCAAAATGTCCTGACAGAATTTCAATATTTCCTGTGTCTGAACTGTCTGATGATTTGCATTCAGGATTGTAGTCACTGAGTTCTGCACTACTTTCTTCATCAAGATCACTAATGTCACTGGTGTCACCATTATTCAAACTTGCCGATGCTGGTGCACTTGCCTGAGCTAAATCATTTAGCCTCCTTTCTTCTTTGGTCCTCAGTTCAGCTTCTCTTTGTATTCTTACTGCTCGTCGACCTTCTACTGCTGTAAGCTGCTGGTCTGTTTTACCCATGACATACTTCCTTTATGTTCTTTGATCAGCCAGAAAAACCCTATCTTCTTCAATTTTTATTCGGTTCATCGCATCATGATGAGCAATATCAAACAGGCCATTCATATCAGCTTCAAAATTTGACTCCCTTGCCATCTGAGCTGTGCCACCACGGGTCTTATTGCGACAGACAGTTCTGTGCTTATCAACAAGAAGTTTTAGCTTGTGGATAATATTTCTTTCTTCAGCTGATGGTACTCTTGCTCTGGCCCATATCTCGCAAATCTGTCTAACAGTAACTGTCACCGATTCAGTTTTTCATTATTGTGATGATGATAGTAGACTTGTAAAACTTCTCTAGTTTTGGTAGCATATTTCCATTAAATAACTATACTGGTTCGCCAATCAGATGAACAAATGTCTGAGATCTTGTAACAGCCATTTTAAAAAATTGTCTCTAATAAATCAATAGCCAATACCTCCTAGAAATAAATGAAAATTACGACAAATATTAAAAACTTGTAGACAGTACAATCAAAAAGGAGTTGCTTACTTTTTTAAAAGTTAAATATTCTTTGTACTTGCAAAAAATAAGTAAAAGTTGACCAGTCTTCAATTTGATCTTTAAGCTGGAAATAATATCGATTTTTGGGACCAAACAAAAAATTCAGGTGCTTTGAGGCAGTACTAAATTAACTTCAAATGGAGTTATATTTTATATTTAAGGTCTCTGTAGCACAGGTAACACAATTTTTATGAAGCACTAGCAATTTTTCAACTTTTATTTTTTACCTATGCATTGTGAACCACCCTATTGTATATGTGTCCTGTATTGAATTAGCTATTAAAGTTTTAATATCTTACTAATAATTATGACTGTTGATTAAGTACAATTAACAATTAAACTTTAAGTCTTAACGTCATAAGCATACTATCTTTCATTACAGACACCACCATTCTGACCGTTGTGACGTCAACAGACTCTCCACCAAGTACTCCACCTGTCAATGTCCAAGGTAAGTGCTACACTATTTAAATATTCGGAATGGAAACTGTAACGTAGATGGTCAGGTAAAATGAAAAAACATATCTTTTTGATCTTTTTTATAATTTGTAAATGTTGACGTCATGGTGTTAATTATCTATATGTTACTTGTTGGGTGTTTTTGCTGTTTTGGTGTTTTGGTGCTGCCCGTAACACTAATTGTTCCCCCCCCCCCACAATGACAGTTTAACATGTTCAACAAATTCTACTAACTGGCCATCCCACCTACAATGACAGTTTAACATGTTCAACAAATTCTACTAACTGGCCATCCCACCTACAATGAGAGTTTAACGTGTTCAACAAATTCTACTAACTGGCCATACCACCTACAATGACATAAGTAAACGTATACATTTTGCTAAGTAAAATAACAAAGAACAACTACTCTGTATTTTTCTTTATGTTTCCATGGTAACGACCTAAAAAATTTTAAAAAATAGAATTCTATACACAAAAAAACGAAGCCATTCTCGAAATTATAAATAAAGTATCTCAAAATGTAAAAGTTTAAAAAAACATTGATGTAATTAACGTATTTAATTCTCAAATCTAATTCAAACGGTACAGGTGTAACCTAATTCAAATGGTAGAGGTTTAACCTTATTCAAATGGTAGAGGTTTAACCTAATTCAAATGGTAGAGGTTTAACCTAATTCAAATGGTAGAGGTGTAACCTAATTCAAATGGTAGAGGTTTAACCTTATTCAAATGGTAGAGGTTTAACCTAATTCAAATGGTAGAGGTGTAACCTAATTCAAATGGTAGAGGTGTAACCTAATTCAAATGGTAGAGGTGTAACCTATATAAACACATGCAACGTACGTGACGACCAATGGTAATGCGTTCCGTTTTTTTTTTTGCGATAACTTTCTTGGTTTGTTTTTTTTTTAATTCATGACGTCATTTTGGGAATATAAAATTTGTACAGAGACAAGGTAAGACGATCCAGTCTCATTTATTTTACCTTTTTAAGTTGACATGTAGAGTTGATATGCACTTTAACTAACAATCTAATGTTTAATTGTTTATTAAAAGATACATTACATTAAACCTAATGTCAGAAAATGCACGAATCAAACTTATATCTTTAATTTTTTTAGGTATCAAATATTAGATGACGTCTTTGAACATTGACTTACATTGAAATAGCGAGCAGTAAAATATTCAAAACATTTTGGGATGTCAATACATGTAAACACGTTTGTGAAATGAACAAGTTCCTATCAGTTCTACTAAATTCTAACTATAAACTGATCCCTGAATTCAGGTAAGATCTTCTATGGATGTTTACTTGTGTATGTAATTACTTCTTTGTACATTAGTAAAACGGTGTTATAGTCAAATGTTTAATGTTATATTTTAATGTTGAATACAGAGGCTATTTTAAGGGTGGATGTAGTGGACAACAAAACAAAGGTTCCCGAGCTTCTAAATGACCCGGCCAAACCTAGATTTTATACTTGTAGAATTATTTCCCCTGTACATGACCTTTACCATTCGCCTTCTAAACGTGACACATGTATTCCTCTGTAAACTTTATTCCCAACCAGTGTTTGTTGTATTTCAATGTTGGATATTTTGTAGTTGGATGTTGTGTTTAAATGTTGTATGCTGTATGTAGATTTTGTATGTTGTAGTTAGATGGTGTATGCTCTAGTTACATGTTGTATGTTAGATGTAGGTTGTATAGGTTATAATTACGTTCTACAGAGACTACTAGTTGTCCTCTTGATGGCTCGATTTCACAACAGTTGATATTACAGTTGATATTACAGTTGATATTACAGTTGATATTACAATTTATATTACAGTTGATATTACAGTTGATATTACAGTTGATATCACAGTTGATATTACAGTTGATATTGCAGTTGATATTATAGTTGATATTACAGTTGATATTATAGTTGATGTTATAGTTGATATTACAGTTGATATTACAGTTGATTTTACAGTTGATATTATAGTTGATATTGCGGTTTATATTACAGTTGATATTACAGTTGATATTACAGTTGATATCACAGTTGATATTACAGTTGATATTGCAGTTGATATTATAGTTGATATTACAGTTGATATTATAGTTGATGTTATAGTTGATATTACAGTTGATATTACAGTTGATTTTACAGTTGATATTATAGTTGATATTGCGGTTTATATTACAGTTGATATTATAGTTGATATAACAGTTGTTATAACAGTTGATATTACAGTTGATATAACAGTTGATATTACGGTTGATATTACAGTTTATATTACAGTTGATATTATAGTTGATATTACAGTTGATATAACAGTTGATATTACGGTTTATATTACAGTTGATATTATAGTTGATATAACAGTTGTTATAACAGTTGATATTACAGTTGATATAACAGTTGATATTACGGTTTATATTACAGTTGATATTACAGTTGATATTACAGTTGATATAACAGTTGATATTACGGTTTATATTACAGTTGATATTATAGTTGATATAACAGTTGTTATAACAGGTGATATAACAGTTGATTTTACGGTTTATATTACGGTTTATATTACAGTTTATATTACAGTTGATATGACAGCTGATATAACAGTTGATATTACGGTTTATATTACGGTTTATATTACAGTTTATATTACAGCTGATATGACAGCTGATATAACAGTTGATATTACGATTTATATTACAGTTGATATAACAGTTGATATAACAGCTGATATTACGGTTTATATTAAGGTTTATATTACAGTTTATATTACAATTGATATGACTGCTGATATAACAGTTGATATTACAGTTGATATAACAGTTGATATTACAGTTGATATAACAGTTGATATAACAGTTGATATTACGGTTTAAATTACAGTTTATATTACAGTTGATATGACAGCTGATATAACAGTTGATATTACAGTTGATATTACAGTTTATATTACAGTTAACATGACCTCCTCCATATAGCGCCTGTCTCAGCACACGCCCATCAGACAGTCAGTATAGTAAATGACGACGGTCTGTGAAACTGGACAATGGTACACAGACATACTGACAGCTTGAAAAAACCTCTGTGTACCTTAAGGTAATTTCAGCCAGTTGAAATATTACCTTGCCGCTGATATCACAGAAAGCAATTATAAGGTATTAAAAAAACAATATATAATATATTGATAAGTACACCGTATCATTCTATCAATACACTAATATAAATGAATTAATATGTCAGATATAATAGTTGATTGTTTATCATTACAGAACCGTTACTTATTTATTGAAATATACTGTTATCCAACTGTTAACTCTTACCACAAAAATTAATCTTCATTTCATTTCAATCAGATATCACATTTAAGTTTGAACTTTCAATGGTGTCTTAGTGAAACAAGTGGAAAAATTAATTCTCGCATTGGCTCCGGTGGTGTGTCGATTTTCAACACGGTCTTCATGATGTCTGGTACGAGTTCGAATCCCAGCGAGTCCTGTCACCTATCTATGTCTTCTGTGACGTCCGATCGGCTGGTTATAGTAATGAAAGAACAGGACGCACCAAACTTACGTACATTTAATTGTTTATTAAATTAGTCCCCATTTAATCCAGAGATATTGTTAAATGGACATTGACTATCCCATAATTTAAACATTCCTATAATTCACATAGCCCCAGTAGAACCATGTATTGCCATTTTATTTCACATTCAAAGTCTATTATTACAGATGAACATTTCATTTTAACATATGAACTAAACCAGTTGCTAATCTAACGCAAGAGAGTACCACAAACAGTCTTTGCATGCATCTCGAAGTTGGTGAGCATCAAATTGTCACTTAATCTTTTTGACACGCCTCTCATTGGTAAAGAAATGCCGTGAATTTTTTTTTTTCTGTTCTAGACCAATAATGATGGCTGCATCTGACAAGCATTCCTTGATGCCGTAGCCGTCAGAAGAAGGCTTGATCCGTTTTTCAGTCTTTTGTGACATCACCAAACTGGCTTCGGTTGCAGCGTCTGGTATTACAGACTGTTTGGTGAAAACAATTTTATGCAGTTCCTTTAAAGTATTAACCGATTCCTGCCATTTCCTTTTTCTCTCTTCGTTCGTTAAATTGTGCCCGAAGCTCAACTTTTTTGTTTGGTTGTGTCTTTTTAAGTTGTACTTCTTAAAGACTCTCACACACTCATGTCACAGCAAGCGTACTGCTGTGCTCACACACTCATGTCACAGCAAGCGTACAGCTGTGTTCACAAAGTTGGTAAAGGAGTATTTAGCAGTCCATTTGCCATTAAAAACACGACAGTCTTTCTTTTTCTTGGCAGCACTCTCACGGTTAAATCAACGTCTATTTTTAAATTATGTTTTTTTTTTTACAAAAACCTTTCAAAATGTAAATTGTTAACAAATAGTCATAAGATCAATTTAATACCTCCAGATTGGAATCAAATCAAAAAGCCGCAAATAAAATTTCAAAAAATACAGCTAAAACTCTAAATATAGAATAAGTATAGTAACACCGACATAGGATTGCAGCATGTACATGCATTCGGCCCGGATAATATATTCCGACGGCCGTATACAGCCTGCGGGCTTTAATTGGCCCAACCCTGGCATAAGTGATAGCTTAAGAATAAATCTGTGCAGTCCCTGTGAGAATAAGATATTTATCTTTACGACCCCCCCCCCCTCTTTCATGAACCACTAAATGATTTGTTTGGTAGTGTTATCATGACCGATAGTGCAGTGATTATGGAAGGTCAGATCACAAATATTTGTAGACATTAAATGAACTAGATAAAACTTTAAGCTCCAATATTGATTGATTAATGTAATCAATGAGTAGATAGATTATCCATCTTACAAACAATCCTTTCCTGCTCTGTCTGTATCTCTGTGTCTGTCACGCAAGATGGCGGCAAAATTTACTGTTTATTGTATATATATGTTCTGTACTGAATGAGTTATTAAAGTTTTAATATCTTACTAATAATTATGGCTGCTGATTAAATACAATTAACGCATGATAATTGTGTGAAAAAAAAATAAGCGATAAAATTGTGTAAATATTTAATTTTACATTTACTTTTAAGATGCAATTCCCTATTCCCACTAACTTCACGTTGATTGATAGCGACAAGGCAGAAAGAAAAAAAAATGTAATTACTTTGTTTTGACTTATAATTGGCTGCTATTTTTAAATCAAGGTTACCCATCTTGAAAAAAACAAGTACCACTGTGTAACATTCAGAACATGTATATAAAGCTTGTACAGGTGTAAAAACGTCACGCTATTGGTAAACAGTAAAATAGTATTAGGGGCTGCAGAGTGGTGAGGCAAACAAGTGTGTGAATTTCATTTTAAAGTAATCTGTTGTCATGGTAAGTATTTACTTCTTAAAAGGTGAATTGGTTGTATTGTATGAATTATCATAATATATTTTAATACATATATATTTATTTCTACGCATGATTACATTCTGTCACAACGCAATAAGTCCACTCTTAACAAAAGACTTCCCATAACAAGAGTATGTGTGCGTTTGCGATGAGCCGGTTATGATATATATATATATATATATATATATATATTTATAACGAATAAACTGAAATCAAAATTAGTAACATATACACACTAGCTGTACCCTGCAAAACCTTTGCAGAGTTATATCCCCTTAGGATTGATAGGTAGGTAAGGTTATTTTTTGGTTTCGGGCAGATCCGATTTTTTTCATGATTGTATTTTAAACTGGAATACTGTTGTATCAATTCTTTACTTTCGATTTAACGTAGAACCCAAATCGCTTTTATTTATATACTAGCTGTACCCTGCATAGCCTTTGCATGAAGATAGACTATTGTAAAGCCAGAGCCAAACCTAAGGATTTGGGGGCCCGGGGGCCTGGCCTCTTTTGGGGCCCCTGCATTTGACGTTCAATACCAAGACATGAGATTATGTACATAATATTTAATGTAAAAAATAATTCTGGGGGCTCCCCTAAAGCTGGAGCCCGGTGGGACTTTCGATTTTGGACACACCACCCCACCCTAGGTACGCCTCTGTATTCAGCTTTGATACATATTTTCGAAATATTTTAAAATAATTACAAATCTAATTAGTTGTTGTTTCTTTTTCTTACAACATCCTAAAAGATAAATTATTTCAATTTAAAAAATGTAAAAGAGATCTAATTAGGTACTTTTCATTAAAACAACTAAATGGATACATTCTGGGGAAAAAATATTTTTCTTAAATGTCTCTAAGAGGACTCGAAACTGGATAGTCAGCATAAAAAAAAAGAAAACTCCCAAGCTGCTTACCCATTCAGCCACCACATCACACGATCAAACTGATAATTTTAATGTACTATTTTTGAAAAATTGCTTGAATGTTTTTTTCACTTCCGTTTTAGACCTATATACAGTGGATTCCGCTTAATTGGGACACCGCTTAGTTGGGACAGCCGCTTATTTGGGACAAATCTCAAAGAAACCAAACCAAGAAGCCAATAGTAAATGTGTATGTTTAATTGGGACAGCCGCTTAACTGGGACAAAAAGCCTCGGTCCCGATGTGTCCCAATGAAGCGGAATCCACTGTAATCTTATTTTGTAATTTAAAATAAATCAAAGCCCTGTTTATTTTTTTTTAAAAATATTATAATAGCTGAGAACTTAAATTAAATAGAATAGAAATTTGCAGAGATTCTTTTTTTTATATTATATCGACTTAAAAAAAAAAAGAATTTTATTTACGAAATTAAATACGAAAACGCGCTCGCTAGTCTTATCGTCGGAGATTTTCGATTATTACTATTGAGTCTATGAATATTATTTATTTCGATATATAATGGTATTAACATTGCATTTGAGGTGTTTTTTTTACTATTTCTTGCAGATGGAAAAACTGGTCATATTTTATTCTATTCTTGCCTTAGTATTTGTGTGCAATGGAACAACGGCACAATTGACATCATCATATTTTACGTCCTTAATCGGAAATTACTCTAGTGCGTGTCAGGCATCATTTAGTCAAGGCATTAGCCCCGATAGTTTAAATACAGATTTTTTCTGTTCATCCAAAGGTCTTCCATTATTAAACAGATATTTGGTTGTATTGGGATTCTGTAAACTAAATGAGTTCAGAAACCTCACAGACTCCGTTTGTAACACGACAACCCTCGACCAATCAGACAGTGGAACGAGAATGATGTTTATTGCGGCTATGAATGATGTCTCTTCTAGCTGTCAGACACGGGTACTGACATGTATTCGAAGCTTTGGGGTTCCAATGATTCTCAAAACGCAGCAGCAGTACTGCCCTCTTATGGAACTCAAACTAGCAAAACTTAGTTTTGAAAACTGTTTGAAATCAGACATGTCATCAAAATGCAGCGCAGAAGAGTTCCAGAAGATACGAGATGGAGCATGTGCCACTAACGATGCCTATGTAGATCAGACATTTTCTAACTCTTTACTTAACACAAGTTTAGACTGTCAGTTTAGAATAGATCTGTGCTCTAATATGCCTACTGCTTTCAACCATATTATGAACAACGAATATTGCGAATCTTAATGAGTCGTCGGTTTCCTTAAAGACATGTCTGACGTCGGAAAGCCGTTGCAAAGAGTCGGAATTTATCATGTTAAATGATTCGGCTTGTGGATTAACACCTTCATTCGTGACGTCAAACACCACCACAACGGTCACTGTGATGACATCAACCAAGTCCCCAGAATGTAAGTAACCGAAAAAAAACGTTTATTTAGACGATCAACATTTGTTTATATCATTACATTGTTAATTAGTCTGGATGTTCTCACGAGTGTTTGCAACTAATTGAATATAATTTAAATAAGTTGACACGGAGATAATGCAGGGAATACGTAAGTCCTATCGTCATAAGTATACTATCTTTCACTACAGACACCACCATTCTGACCAGTGTGACGTCAACAGACTCTCCACCAAGTACTCCACCTGTCAATGTCCAAGGTAAGTGCTACACTATTTGAATATTCGGAATGGAAACTGTAACATAGGTGGGCAGGTAAAATCAAAAATATATCTTTTTGTTTGTTTTTTTATGATTTGTAAATGTTTACGCCATGTAACGTATTATTATCTGTATGTTGCATGTTGGGTGTTGGTGTTTTGGTTCTGCCCACATCACTAATTGTCCCCCCCCCCCACAATGACAGTTTAACACGTTCAACGAATTGTATCACCAAGCCATATCTTTTATTCATAGATAAATGAATACATTTTGCTAAGTCATGCCATTTAGTAAAATATCAAAGATTAACTACTCTAACTTTGTATTTTTCTGTAGGTTTCCATGGTAACGACCTAAACGATTAAAAAAATTAGAAATCTTAAAAAAAAGCTATTCTCGGAATTATTAATTGTTTTGCAATTCGAAGGTCCAGCATGCCAGAACGTAATTTCTGGGTCCAGTCAGAATCAAATGTCCACTTTTAAACCATTCATTTGATTTTTTTATCGTTCAGAAAAAACCGTCGCTATTGCTTCCCATTTGATTTCCACACACAATAAATATTAAACCATTTTATGCCAAATTTATAGAAAAGAAAAAACTGATTGAAACTTATTAGGTTTTAAATTAGCAAAAAAAAAATTCCAGTGGCCGACAAACCAATAATTTTATATATCACTGTAATTTATTGAATATCTTTTTTGAATATATCACAATAGTAACATTATTAAATTATATTGTTAATATAAATTTTAACCTTTCTTTCTGGAAGCCTTTTTTTTTCTTTCTTCCTGGGTTTCACAAAAAAACAAAGGATCTCAAAATGTAAAATTTATGGACCATTGATGTAATTAACGTATTTAATTCTCAAAACTAATTCATATGGTAGAGATGTAACCTAATTCATATGGTAGAGGTGTAGCCTAATTCATATGGTAGAGATGTAACCTAATTCAAACGGTAGAGGTGTAGCCTAATTCATATGGTAGAGATCTAACCTAATTCAAACGGTAGAGGTGTAGCCTAATTCATATGGTAGAGATCTAACCTAATTCAAATGGTAGAGGTGTAGCCTAATTCATATGGTAGAGATCTAACCTAATTCAAATGGTAGAGGTGTAACCTAATTCATATGGTAGAGATCTAACCTAATTCAAATGGTAGAGGTTTGACCTAATTCAAATGGTAGAGATGTAACCTAATTCAAATGGTAGAGGTTTAACCTAATTCAAATGGTACAGGTGTAACCTATATAAACACATGCAATGTACATGACGACAAATGTTAATGCGTTCCGTTTATTTCGGTAACTTTCTTGGTTTGTTTTTTTAAAACGTTCATGACGTCATTTTGGGACTAAAAATGATGTACAGAAACAAGGTAAGACGATCTAATCTCATTTTTTTTCTCGTATTAAGATGACAGGTAGAGGTGACATATATATATATATATATATATATATGTGTGTGTGTGTGTGTGTGTGTATGTGTGTGTGTGTGTGTGTGTGTGTATGTGTGTGTGTGTGTACTTTAACTAACAATGTAATGTGTAATTGTTTATTAAAAGATACATTACATTTAACCTAATGTCCGAAAATGTACAAATCAAAACTATGTCTTTTTTTTTAGTTATCAAATATTATGTGACGCCTTTGAACATTGACTTACACAACAATAGTGAGCAGTAAAATAATCAATACATTTAGGGATGTCAACACTTGTAAACTCTTTTGTGAAATGAATTAGTTCCGATGAGTTCTACTAAACTTGAACGATAAACTGATCCCTGAATTCAGGTAAGATCTTCTTTGGATGTTTACTTATGTATGTTCTTTGCATCTATGTACATTAGTAGAAAGGTGTTATAATTAAATGTTTAATGGTATTTTAATGTTGAGGCTATATTAAGGGTGGACGTAGTAGGCAAAAACACAAAGCCCGCCCCCCCCCCACCTTCTTAAGGGCCCGAACAAACCTAGATTTTATACTTGTAGAATTATTTCCCCTGTACATGACCTTCACCATTTGCACTATAAAGGTGCCACAGGTATTCTTCTGTACACTTTATTCCCAACCGTTGTATGTTGTATTCGCAGGTTGGATGTTTGTAGTTGGATGTTGTGTTTAAATGTTGTATGCTGTATCTAGATTTTGTATTTTATATAGTTAGATGTTGTATGTTATAGTTAGAAGATGTATATTGTAGTTGGATGTTGTATGTTAGATGTAGATTGTAATAGGTTATAATTACGTTCTACAGAGACTACTAGTTGTCCTCCTGATGGCTTGTTTCACAACAGTTGATATTACAGTTGATATTACAGTTGATATTACAGTTGATATTACAGTTGATATGACCACTTCCTTATAGCGCCTGTCTCAGTGCATGTCCATCACAGAGTCCGTGTTGCAAACGACGTCTGTCTGTGAAACTTGACAGGGGAACACAGTCACGCTGACAGCTTGAACAAACATCTGTGTACCTTAAGGTCATTTCAGCCAGTTGAAATATTACCTTGCCGCTGATATCACAGAAAGCAATTATAAGGTAAGAAAAAAACAATATATAATATATTGATAAGTAATTACACCGTATCTACTATCAATATACTAATATAAATGAATTGATCGGTCGGAAATAATAATTGTTTGTTTATCATTACAGCACCGTTACTTGTTTATTGAAATATACTGTTATCCAACTGTTCACTCATACCACAAAAATTAATCTTCATTTCATTAGAATCAGATATCACATTTAAGTTTGAACTTTCAATAGTGACTTCGTGAAAGCAAGTAGAAAACATTCATTCTGCATTGACTCCGGTGGTGTGTCGATTTTCAGCACGGTCTTCATGATGTCTGGTACGAGTTCGAATCCCAGCGAGTCCTGTCTCCTATCTAAGTCTTCCGTGACGTCCGATCGGCTATAGTAATGAAAGAACAGGACGCAACAAGTATACATACATTTAATTGTTTATTAAATTAGTCCCCATTTAATCAAGAGATATCGTTAAATGGACATTGGCTATCCCATAATTTAAACATTCCTATAATTCACATAGCTCCAGTAGAACGTATGTCTGAATATCAACTTTATTATTAATCGCAAATTTTTTTTATTTTTATATTTTTTTAGCAATCTACGATAAATTCTAATCGAAGATACAGCATATCATGGACATAACCGAAGATACAGCATATCATGGATATAACCGAAGATACAGTATATCGTGGACATAATCGAAGATACAGCATATCTTGGACATAACCGAAGGTACAGTATATCATGGACATAACCGAAGATACAGTATATCGTGGACATAATCGAAGATACAGTATATCGTGGACATAACCGAAGATACAGTATATCGTGGACATAATCGAAGATACAGCATATCTTGGACATAACCGAAGATACAGTATATCATGGACATAATCGAAGATACAGCATATCGTGGACATAACCGAAGATACAGCATATCGTGGACATAACCGAAGATACAGCATATCGTGGACATAACCGAAGATACAGCATATCATGGACATAACCGAAGATACAGCATATCATGGACATAACCGAAGATACAGTATATCGTGGACATAATCGAAGATACAGCATATCTTGGACATAACCGAAGGTACAGTATATCATGGACATAACCGAAGATACAGTATATCGTGGACATAATCGAAGATACAGTATATCGTGGACATAACCGAAGATACAGTATATCGTGGACATAATCGAAGATACAGCATATCTTGGACATAACCGAAGATACAGTATATCATGGACATAATCGAAGATACAGCATATCGTGGACATAACCGAAGATACAGCATATCGTGGACATAACCGAAGATACAGCATATCGTGGACATAACCGAAGATACAGCATATCATGGACATAACCGACGATACAGCATATCGTGGACATAACCGAAGATACAGCATATCGTGGACATAACCGAAGATACAGCATATCGTGGACATAACCGAAGAACAGTATATAATGGACATAACCGAAGATACAGTAGGCCTCTATCAAGAACATGAAGACCAGTTTCCGCACCAATCAGTGCACGACTTTATATCATAAATTTTTTAAATAATTTATGAATTAGATTCATCTCATATAAATATTGTTAAAGTTTATGAATCAACCAGATTTGTATGACAAAAATATTTTGATAGTTCATGAATTAACAAGATTCATCTCATATAAATATTGTGATAGTTTATGAAATAAGTTAGATTCATCTCATATAAATATTGTGATAGTTTATGAAATAACTTAGATACATCTCATATAAATATTGTGATAGTGTTAGAATTAACTAGATTAATTTAAGATAAATATTGTGCATTTCATACGAACTTATATTTATCTCTTTTTGATATTTATTTGTTACTAAATACTTAACAATAAAATTATAAAATATAACTTTTTATGGCGTTATACAATTTCAGTTAAACATTAAACAAAAAATATCACAAGGTCAATTAATGCAGAATTATTTTAAATTTAAATAGAGGAATAGCACGATTGTGTCGCTGGTTCGTGGATTCATTTTGCGACAGTATGATTGTGACCCGGATCTGTATGCTCTTGTCTGATATGTATGCTGTAGTCATATCTGTATGCTGTAGTCTGATATGTATGTTGTAGTCTGATATGTATGAAGTCCGTTCTATATGCTGTAGTCTAATCTTTGTTCTGTAGTCATATCTGTATGCTGCAATCTGATATGAATGCTGTGGGATTCACGTTCTACTCCAGGCGTGATCAGTCACATACCAATGTCTCCATTGGGCACTACAAAATAATAATTCCTATTAATGGTGTGTTGGATGTTCTAATATGTAAACATCTCATTCTTTTACCGTCATTATAAAAAAAAACTTAATGTAGCGCAAACTGTAAAAGTTCCCTTAGCCCTATCGGGCCATCGGGGCTGATGAAGTGTAGAATTTATCTGTTTCTATAACCTCGGCATATGAAGGGATTGTGTGGTTAGCACAACGCCCAGCCGCCTTTACTTCCCAAACTTAAGTCAGGTACCCATTTAAAACTGGGGTGGACTAGTGGGACGACTTTGCACCAAATTTAACATGGAAAAATTGTAGCCTGTAAATGTATTATGTACATTTGGTCTTAAAATAGTTCAAGTTTGAAATATGATAGACTTGATTAATAAATAGATAATAAATTTAGTTACTGGATCAGTGATTGGATTAATTACTGGATCAGTGATTGGATTTATATATCGTTAAGTAGATCAATGAGTAACTTAATGACTCAATTCAATTCTAAAATTAGTTTTAAATCGATACTATTGTCAAATAAATAATTTAAAATTGTGTAGATATATTATGAATAGATTTTTTTTAAGATAGGTAGATTCATTCATTATTTGAAATAGTGACTAGAATAAAGAAATAACGCGAGATTAAATGACTACATTAAAGACTTGATTTTATTACTTGATTATATTTTCCTACAAAATTATCTAATGTAGCATCGAGGAAGGTAGGTAGCTGGGTTTAGAGCCCACTATGTTTTGGTCTGGAGTTAAAAGCTCAACAGTGTCACCAAGTATGTCGGTAACGGTAGATTCATGACCTCTTCAGTCGCGGCTGTTGTGGTAATGTCAATCGCTCCATGGTTACCTCCAAAAGTGTTACTGGTTTCATAAGTAGGTTAGACAATAACTCTGGGCCCTTACACGGGGCCGGTGTGATGTGGCATGAAAAGCTTGCACCCTCAACCAGACATGGACCCTCGCTATATAAGTGAAAGACAGTGGTTTGTACAGTCACAGCGTAGTTTGTTACATGTAGTAAAATTTTCTTAATGTATTCGTTGAGAATCGAATTTGTCTAGACCGGCAAAACCCAGTCTGAGACAAGCGTATAGATAGATGTCTCATGTATCTGGTTACCGTGATGGCTGGAGGGGCTTTTAATATTAGCATTACATTCAACAGCACATCAGTGGCGGATATAGATAGATAGATAGATAGATAGATAGATAGATAGATAGATAGATAGATAGATAGATAGATAGATAGATAGATAGATAGATAGATAGATAGATAGATAGATAGATAGATAGATAGATAGATAGATAGATAGATAGATAGATAGATAGATAGATAGATAGATAGATAGATAGATAGATAGATAGATAGATAGATAGATATTAAGAGAGAAAGAGAAGGGTCGACTTGGTTGGGCCCTGGTTGTAAGACCCAAATACAGAGGCGGATTTAACGGCTGACGCACCGGGCACGCATCTCAGGGCCGACTAGTAAGGGGGGGCCCGACAAAATTCTGTTCTATACCTGCAAAATTCAACTCTATACCCTATTTGATGAATCCTTTTTTTTAAGGCCCCAATAATTAGCCTAATGTCCCTAACATCTGTTAATATACAGGCTAGTGGCTCAAATATCTAAGTGACCCCCATAAAATCTATAAAGTAAAGACGGCTATGGTGAGCATAAAAGAAGGGCATTACATACACACACACAAATCCCATTAGTTTAACATTTCAGTCATTAAAAAAAGTAAAGTTCCCGTAACCCTAAAGAATCATCGAGGCAGATGAAGTGTAGAATTCTCCTGTTTCAGTAACCTCGTCATATACAGGGAAAATGTGGTTAGCACAAGGCCCAAACCGCCTTTACTTCCCCCAACTTAAAGTCAGGTGACCCATTTTAAGCTGGGTGGACTTGGGGACTGCCGACCTCTTTAAGAAATTAAGCAGCCTACCAAATCTTCAGATTCATTCAAAAACTAAAAAAAAAAATCTGTAATAAAAGAGGAGAGTTGATCACAGATGTGTTTATGCCCAGGTGAATAGTGTTATCTCCTCTTACCTGAACATGGTGAATTAGCCGCAACAAATAAAAAGATACAATATCTAACCATGTCTCAAAGATCCTTTTATCTTCAAAATATATCAAGTTGCAAAAAGGATGTATTCATTGCATGTCCAAGTGAAATGAAGATCTATAAAATGCTGGCACATTTTTTTCAAAACAGTTAATCTCGACTGGCAAACACAAGCTTAGAGAAATAAAGACAAAGAATTTCTAGACTAAGGTAATGTGTTGGTTGAATTGACCACTTTATTGTAATGTGTTGGTTGAATTGACCACTTTATTGTAATGTGTTGGTTGAATTGACCACTGTATTGTAATGTGTTGGTTAAATTGACCACTTTATTTTAATGTGTTGGTTGAATTGACCACTTTCCAATCAACCGCTTTATATTTCTCAAACTCGTGTTAGTATTGTTGTTGTTTGTTTTCTTCTAGTTTTTAATATTGATTTTTTTTTAAAAAACATATAACCTGTGCCAGATATGGGTAAACTAAGGTCCGCTTGGTCAAGTAAGGTCAGTTTGGCTGATTGAACCCGTCCGCACCCCGCCCTACTTCACTCGGCCCCTCTAGTGTCGTCCATATTGCTTCATACAAACAATCCACCCATCTAATTTTTTTAAACTGGCATATTTATTCATTTCAAGACCCCAATGTGGCCCGTGATTTAAAAACTCTGCCCACCAAAAGCTACATCTGCCTGCATTCAAATATTTATTCAATACAAAACGAATATGCGCCAGTGAGAAACAACCCGAAAATCTCGTAAATTTAAGGACTGTAACAAAAAAGTAGTAATATGTCATTCTTTAGATTGGAACAATAAGATGCATGGCCAAACTCTCTTGTGATCCCATGATTCCAGACCACGCCTAGTGTGCAAGAGGTTCAAAACTCAGATGGTCTAAGCGCAAGTATTCATAGTGCGCTGAATACCCGGACTGTGATATCTAGGTGACGGAAATAATTGTTCGATGGACGACGGCATTTTGAATGACTCCGTTAAAAACTTTTAGCTTTAAAACGTTGGAGGGGGTGATGACAGAGTTGTTATTGGTGAGGCTCTTCAGTCTTTTGTCACTAAATCATTGTATGTATCACTACTTCAGTCTATTGTCACTAAATCATTGTTTGTATCACTACTTCAGAATATTGTCACTAAATCATTGTTTGTATCACTACTTCAGTCTATTGTCGCTAAATCATTGTTTGTATCACTACTTCAGTCTATTGTCACTAAATCATTGTTTGTATCACTACTTCAGTCTATTGTCACTAAATCATTGTTTGTATCACTACTTCAGTCTATTGTCACTAAATCATTGTTTGTATCACTACTTCAGTCTATTGTCACTAAATCATTGTATGTATCACTACTTCAGTCTATTGTCACTAAATCGTTGTATGTATCACTACTTCAGTCTATTGTCACTAAATTATTGTATTTATCACTACTTCAGTCTATTGTCACTAAATCATTGTTTGTATTACTACTTCAGTCTATTGTCAATAAATTATTGTATTTATCACTACTTCAGTCTATTGTCACTAAATTATTGTATTTATCACTACTTCAGTCTATTGTCACTAAATCATTGTTTGTATCACTACTTCAGTCTATTGTCACTAAATCATTGTATGTATCACTACTTCAGTCTATTGTCACTAAATCATTGTATGTATCACTACTTCAGTCTATTGTCACTAAATCATTGTTTGTATCACTACTTCAGTCTATTGTCACTAAATCATTGTATGAATCACTACTTCAGTCTATTGTCACTAAATTATTGTATTTATTACTACTTCAGTCTATTGTCACTAAATCATTGTTTGTATTACTACTTCAGTCTATTGTCAATAAATTATTGTATTTATCACTACTTCAGTCTATTGTCACTAAATTATTGTATTTATCACTACTTCAGTCTATTGTTACTAAATCATTGTTTGTATTACTACTTCAGTCTATTGTCACTAAATTATTGTATTTATCACTACTTCAGTCTATTGTCACTAAATCATTGTATGTATCACTACTTCGGTCTATTATCACTAAATCATTGTATTTATCACTACTTCAGTCTATTGTCACTAAATCATTGTTTGTATTACTACTCCAGTCTCTTGTCACTAAATCATTGTATGTATCACTACTTCAGTCTATTACCACTAAATAATTATATGTATCACTACTTCAGTCCATTGTCACTAAATCTTGTAAAGTCTAATAACATCCTGCTCTTTAATGTCATTTTTAGTGTTTTTAAATAAATGGATTAATTCCATATGTTAGGAATCCATTTTAAACGTTGCCATATCTATACATAAAACATAATATTTTATAGAATAATACTGAAATCTATATGCACGGACCGCTTTTTACTTTTTTAAAAAATGGTCATAGGAAAATTTAATTTTGTAAATGGACGTTATAGTTGAGCTCTTTATACGGTGAGAAGGAAAATTCCATTTGCATCCTTACTGATTGTTTATATCAAGTGTGACTGATTGATGTAAAGACGGGGTGCGAGCAGGCTCAATAATCCAAAGTGACCTTACTTGACCCGCGGACCTTCGTTGACCCATGTCTGATGCAGGCTATGTGGGTTTTTTTTTAATCAATATTAAAAACTAGAACATAGCAAACAACAACAACAATACTAAAACTAGTTTCAGAAATATAAAGCGTTTGATTAATGCAACGTATAACTGGAAAATGTTGCGAACATGAAGCCCATAAAAAACAGTAAAAATATAACTTCACAGTCTCATTTTGTCCCCTAAACAATTGTATATTTTATCAAACATTTTAAGAACAAATTTAAATTATTGGAGGAATACAAATGCTATGTGAATGACATCTATCGCATTAGTTGTTGGTGTCATAATGTTTTAATTAAAAATAAAACTGAAAACTATATCATTTATATCAGCTTAACTTTTTGCGATATTAATTACTTTTTGATTATTTCGAAAATATATTTTTTTTGCTAAAGCTCTCTTTTTCTAGAAATCAAAAATGGCATACACACATGACATACGCATGACACACAAACACATGGCATACACATATTTAGAAATACCTCATAAGTTTCAAAGATAATACAAACAAACATAATCACATTACAACCAACGCTGGATGAACAATTATGCTAAGTTGTATACCATTAGGACCTTATCAAATCGGCCATCGTTTATCATTTATAAAGGTTTTACGTGATTTATCACACAATTAACTTACTACGAGGGTACAGTAGAAGATTGAAATGATAAATTGTTTGTATCTTCTGGAAACATGGGTATTATTATTATGTGAAATATGAAAGGGCAATACATTTCACAGATGATATTTTTTTGTTATTGAGTTCACCGAATTATGCCCCCTTCTTGGTGACAAGTTGCAGGCCAACAGTGACCTCAATCCAATCCTGAAAAAAAAAACATACAATAATACATTTTATTTTTGATCAATAACACTGGAGGGGAACATGTTTTAAAACGTAGACAATTTTATACCAAATCAATCTTTCACTAAGAAAATGTTTTTCTCTCTTTTTTGTAGATGGGAATATTGTCCTTCTATCACTCCATCTCCGCACTCACATTATTATCTCACGGATTCTTGGCAGTTTCAGGGTCAACAAATTTAACCTCTTTGGTTCAAACTTTCTCTCGTGGGTGTCGCGCGACATTCAATTTGGAATATGCAAACGAAGTTCCGACAGTTAGCTGCCATCCAGACTTCCTGTCCTGGCTTTATTCTGGAGCCGTTAGATTATGTTTCTGTATTAACCATGAGTTCAACACCCTGACGACAGCTGTCTGTAATGTGACGTACACAGAGGAAGCAGACAGCGAAGCGAAAACTACTTTTTATGCCGCTATGAGTAGCCCGAACGTGTCTTTCCACTGTCAGAGAAAAGCGTTTGACTGTATTCGAGCTTCTGCAAATTTAATAGTTCTTAAAATGCAGGAGAAGTTCTGCCCCCTTATGGCCGTAGCGCTGAATAATTTAAACACTGAAAGTTGTTTGAAAGCAGCACCCAGAAACTGCAGCACAGAAGAGTTCCGCCTTTTACAAACTGGGGCTTGTACCAACAACAAGACAAATGTCAGTCAGAGTTTTTCCAACGCTATACTTGATGCGAGCCCTCAGTGTCAGTCGAAACTGTTACAGTGTAGTACCAGCAACAAAATTATGGAGCAGAAATATTGCGAGTTCACCAATTACCAGTTGTTTGCGTTTAGCGTCATTAAAATGTCTGACAGGTGGAGGCGATTGTACTGAATCAGTTTCACTTGATGAATGAGTCAGCTTGTGAGGTACTTACGTCAGTCGTGACGTCATACACTACTCCGGATGTGACATCAGTCGATGCAGACATCACCTCCTCGACCGATGTGCCGTCACACGCCACGTCATCTGTCACTGCAGACATCACCATCTCGACTGTTGCGACGTTAAATACCCCTTCTTGTGTCATTTCAGACACCAGCACCAAGACCGATGCAACGTCACACGCCACGACATCAGTCACTTCAAACTCTACCACCTCGACCTAAGTGCCGACATACGCCATGACATCTGTCACAGCAGACAAAACCACCTTGACTGATGCGACGTCACACTCGACGCCATATGTCACAGCAAACAACACCACATCGACCGATGCAACGTCACACGCCAAGTCAACTGTCGCTGCTGACACCACCACCTCGACCGATGCAACGTCACACGCCAAGTCAACTGTCACTGCAGACACCACCACCTCGACCGATGAGACCTCACAAGCCACGTCAACTGTCACTGCAGACACCACCATATCGACCGATGAGACCTCACAAGCCACGTCAACTGTCACTGCAGACACCACCACATCGACCGATGAGACCTCACAAGCCACGTCAACTGTCACTGCAGACACCACCATCTCGACCGATGAGACCTCACAAGCCACGTCAACTGTCACTGCAGACACCACCACATCGACCGATGAGACCTCACAAGCCACGTCAACTGTCACTGCAGACACCATCACATCGACCGATGAGACCTCACAAGCCACGTCAACTGTCACTGCAGACACCACCACATCGACCGATGAGACCTCACAAGCCACGTCAACTGTCACTGCAGACACCACCACATCGACCGATGAGACCTCACAAGCCACGTCAACTGTCACTGCAGACACCATCACATCGACCGATGAGACCTCACAAGCCACGTCAACTGTGACTGCAGACACCACCACATCGACCGATGAGACCTCACAAGCCATGTCAACTGTTACTGCAGACACCACCGTTTCGACCGATGAGACCTCCCAAGCCACGTCAACTGTCACTGCAGACACCACCGTTTCGACCGATGAGACCTCACAAGCCACGTCAACTGTCACTGCAGACACCACCACATCGACCGATGAGACCTCACAAGCCACGTCAACTGTCACTGCAGACACCACCACATCGATCGATGAGACCTCACAAGCCACGTCAACTGTCACTGCAGACACCACCACATCGACCGATGAGACCTCACAAGCCACGTCAACTGTCACTGCAGACACCACCATATCGATCGATGAGACCTCACACGCCACGTCAACTGTCACTGCAGACACCACCACATCGACCGATGAGACCTCACAAGCCACGTCAACTGTCACTGCAGACACCACCACATCGACCGATGAGACCTCACAAGCCACGTCAACTGTCACTGCAGACACCACCACATCGATCGATGAGACCTCACAAGCCACGTCAACTGTCACTGCAGACACCACCACATCGACCGATGAGACCTCACAAGCCACGTCAACTGTCACTGCAGACACCACCACATCGACCGATGAGACCTCACAAGCCACGTCAACTGTCACTGCAGACACCACCGTTTCGACCGATGAGACCTCACAAGCCACGTCAACTGTCACTGCAGACACCACCACATCGACCGATGAGACCTCACAAGCCACGTTAACAGTCGCTGCTGACACCACCACCTCGACCGATGCAACGTCACACGCCACGTCAACTGTCACTGCAGACACCATCACATCGACCGATGAGACCTCACAAGCCACGTCAACTGTGACTGCAGACACCACCACATCGACCGATGAGACCTCACAAGCCATGTCAACTGTCACTGCAGACACCACCGTTTCGACCGATGAGACCTTACAAGCCACGTCAACTGTCACTGCAGACACCACCGTTTCGACCGATGAGACCTCACAAGCCACGTCAACTGTCACTGCAGACACCACCACATCGACCGATGAGACCTCACAAGCCACGTCAACTGTCACTGCAGACACCACCACATCGACCGATGAGACCTCCCAAGCCACGTCAACTGTCACTGCAGACACCACCACATCGACCGATGAGACCTCACACGCCACGTCAACTGTCACTGCAGACACCACCACATCGACCGATGAGACCTCACAAGCCACGTCAACTGTCACTGCAGACACCACCACATCGACCGATGAGACCTCACAAGCCATGTCAACTGTCACTGCAGACACCACCACATCGACCGATGAGACCTCACAAGCCACGTCAACAGTCGCTGCTGACACCACCACCTCGACCGATGCAACGTCACACGCCAAGTCAACTGTCACTGCAGACACCACCACCTCGACCGATGAGACCTCACAAGCCACGTCAACTGTCACTGCAGACACCACCATCTCGATCGATGAGACCTCACAAGCCACGTCAACTGTCACTGCAGACACCACCACATCGACCGATGCGACCTCACACACCACGACATCAGTCTTTGCAGACACCACCACATCGACCGATGCGACCTCACACACCACGACATCAGTCTTTGCAGACACCACCATCTCGACTGCTTTGGCGTCAAACGTCACGTCATCTGTCGCTGCAACCACCTCCACCACGACCGATGTGACGTCAAATACCCATTCTTGTGTCATTGCAGACACCACCTCCTCAACTGCTATGACGTCACATACTTTTTCTACTGTCACTATATTATCTTACTTTCCCAGCATAGTAGTGTTTTTTGTTTCACGTATGCTTTCCTAATTGACACTAATATATATATACAGTGGATTCCGCTTAATTGGGACACATCGGGACCGAGGCTTTTTGTCCCAATTAAGCGGCTGTCCCAATTAAACATACAAATTTACTATTGGCTTCTTGGTTTGGTTTCTTTGAGATTTGTCCCAAATAAGCGGCTGTTCCAATTAAGCGGTGTCCCAATTAAGCGGAATCCACTGTATATATATATATATATATATATATATATATATATATATATATATATATATATATATATTAAAATATGTTACTTATTTTTTGGACATCATAGAAGATAAAGAGTTCATTGAAAGTGTATTTAGTGTATATAAACTTCATAAAGAACTTATTTTAATCGATTTCCGCTTATGTAGAACGGAGTTACGATCACAAGACAAATCAAGTCTACATTTTAAAATATTTATTCGTTGTAAACATTTCTTTACTCGACATGTTTGGGGGTGGGTGGGGGGTGCGCTTTACTGATAATTGTAAAATATTTCCACATTTATCATGTAATAAAGTTTAAGACGTTTGGCGTTTGAGAAATTACAGATGAATAGATAATTAACCAATGAATAAAATATTGAGCTGTCTGTTTAAATTTAATTGGTTGTTTTTTTTTTTAGTATTTGTGAAATGACATTACAGTGTAACAGTTGTTGTTGTTGTTGTTGTTTCATTTGTTTATTTTTATTTGAAATTATATCTGAAAACTATTCATTCTCCCAAATAGTGACTTTTGCGTACTAAAGCTTTTTCTAATGAAAAATGAATATTTATTTTTAATAAAAGGCAAAGCGGGAATATCTACACAAACAATAAACTGCCTTAAGTATGAAAACTGTGTCATGTTAGCTATTGTTAGAAACAAGTTACAAAAATTAAATTAACTTATATCAATGCTTGTTTTCTATGATAACATTCATTTAAATCTAATAGCAATAAGGCGAACTTCAGTTAAATGTAATAGCTATATCGCGTAGTTCAGTTAAATGTAATAGCTATATGATGAAGTTTAAATAAAAATAACAATAACAGTTTAATATGTTCTGTTCCATGCAAAAGTTGTTCTCTTAATTCATAAGATCGTTATACGGTAAAAACTAAAGTTAAATTTCTCCACTCGATCTTTGTGTCATGAAAATAAAACTGGAAATTCTTAATATTGTATTAGTAAAGTAAAGTTCCCTTAAGTCCCTGAGGACTCAGCGGGGCATATGAAGTGTAGAATTCATCTGTTTCAAGAACTTCGGCATATAAAGGGATTTTGTGATTAGCACAATGCCCAGCCGCCTTTACTTCCCAAACTTATAGTCAGGTAAGACGGGGTGCGGACAGGTTCAATAATCCAAAGTGACCTTACTTGACCCTCGGACCTTAGTTGACCCATGTTTGATGCAGGCTATGTGTGGTTTTTTTTTAAATCAGTATTAAAAACTAATAAAAACTGGGTAGACTTGGGGACTTGCACCAGGACCTGAAAAAACCAAAGGTTCTCTCACGGTTCGAACCCAAAAGTCTCCTGTCGATAGTCGAGCGCTCTACACCGCACGACCACCCGTCATTATTGCATTAGCTTTTAATGAAATTAATTTTCTGAGGGTGGTTGTGTGGCTGGGTTTGTCGCCCAATCTTTAATTTCACAATTCTTCGCCCCGATGGCCTATAAAGTTAAGAGATCTTTTTCGGCACAAAAGTTTACTATCAATTTCCCAAAAAGAATCTTAATCAGTTATTCTGATTTATTAATCGTTTGCTATTTAGAAGTATTTATGGTCCAACACAGGGCTTCTCAAAGTATGGGTCGCGACCCCATTTGGGGTCGCGTAGCAAAATTCTGGGGTCGCGAGAGATAAAAATACAATTTAACAGAAAATGTTTTTTAACTTGTAAAATATTAATTTATATTTCTTTTATATTTGTATGGGGTCGTCAAGAAACTCGCAATCATAAATGGGGTCGTGAATTACAAAAGTTTAAGAAGCCCTGGTCCAACACCATACATAGAAGTTGTGGTCTGTAATACATGAAGTTATCGGGTTAGACTTCCTGCTCAGCAGCACTAGAACGAAGTGACCAATATGGCAAAAAATTGCTTTACCTGAAGTGTAACGGTTTTTTTTTAATTCTTCAAGATTTTTGTCACATTTCAAAAATAAACAATTCGATAATAATTACGTAGTTCAAGGAACCGTGTTTTATTATGCTTAGCCAAACTTTCTAGAAATACACTGGCCTGACCAAGTCAAAAAGTTATATGACAGAAGAATTTCGACCTGTTGTGTTGTCAACTTCCAGACTAAGGTAATGAAAGTTGTGAGGTAGTTGTAACTAATTTCAACAAATGTAATAGTTTAGTGAACTTTACTACGCTTTCATTTCGACACTTTATAGAATGGTAAAGTAAAGTTTCATAAATAACATCATAGCCCCGTCAAATAAACCCATTTATAAAACCAACTGCCAGGGCCAAGGTTTATGTCACGTGAAGTAGACATTGTTTCTAGACTTATTTACATTTTACTTTACATCAGCCAATATACCAAGCAAAGTAAAACTATTGCACCGCTATAAAAACACTTTTTGAAGAATACTTTCAAAATGTATTGAAGTTTACTATTAAGACTGGGGGTAGACCAGATGTTCTCAAATTGTGGCTCCCTGGCTGGTTCAAGTGGGTCGTCTCTCCGTTCCTCTCATTGTCACTGCTCGCCAGTAGGGTCACTACATTCTTTATCGCTTCTATTCTGCTATACCAGGGAGGGTTGGCAAACTTTTTGAGTCGCGGGGCACATTGGGTTCATAAATTTGACCATCGGGCAAGTGTCAACATCATCTAGTTTATATCAAAGGTATTACTGGGAACGAGTGGCGGGCCGGATTAGACGGTTCTGGCAAGTCGGATTTGACCCGCGGGTTGTAGTCTACCCATGGCTCTTTTTTTTTTGTTCTTTTTCTGTCTCCAATGTGTTACTGTAGTGAACAAAGCTTACAGTTTTACAAAGGATGTTATCATTTATGCACATGCATATCAAATATATAACATGCTATATAAACCAACGTGAAGGTGTGGAGCTGTATTTCTTAAGTGAGAATTATTTAAAATGTTGTTTTTTTAATTACAAGATACACTTATTAAATGTGTTTACATTAAAATGACATTCTTGGGTGTAGGTACATTTATTAATTTTTTTTAACCCTCAAAATAAATCAGTCTTATCAAATATCAAACTGACGTCATTTATATGCAATTATTTTTCCTCATCTCATGTTCATTATCTGACTCCTTCAATGGGCGCCGCTATCAAAACTTAAGTCCCCCCTGAAAATGTCTGATATTTGAGACTCCTCTAACGTAACCCCCCCCCTTTCCCTTCCCATAACCCAGATTTCCAAAAAGGGTTGATCAAATTACCCCTCTATTTTGGAAGGGCTTGTCATCATCATCATAATTGCCCGTCTCTCGAATATGGGCAACCAACTAAAGATCTCCGGTTACTCTTATCGAAGTATGGGTCACCAACTAAAGATCTCCGGTTACTCTTATCGAAGTATGGGCCACCAACTAAAGATCTCCGGTTACTCTTATCGAAGTATGGGTCACCAACTAAAGATCTCCGGTTACTCTTATCGAAGTATGGGTCACCAACTAAAGATCTCCGGTTACTCTTATCGAAGTATGGGCCACCAACTAAAGATCTCCGGTTACTCTTATCGAAGTATGGGTCACCAACTAAAGATCTCCGGTTACTCTTATCGAAGTATGGGCCACCAACTAAAGATCTCCGGTTACTCTTATCGAAGTATGGGCCACCAACTAAAGATCTCCAGCGACTTATGTCCCCTGAGCCATTCTCTCCAGCTGCTTCCAGCTGAACCCCATCCTGGTGATGTCCGCTTCAAATTCTCGCCTCCAGTGTTTCTTGGCCGGCCTCTCTTTATTTTTCCTTGAAGATTCCAACTCAATGCTTGCCTAGTGATGTTACTTGATGGCTTTCGTGATGTGTGGCCTATCCATCACCATCTCCTCTTCCTAATCTCTTCTTCCATTGAAGCTTGGCCGGTTCGTTCTAAAAGGCTGGCATTGGTGATGGTGTCAGGCCATCGTATTTGAAGAACTTTCTTAAGGCATCTTTTGATAAAGGTCTGGACTCTCTAATGGCAGTCTCGTCAGCTCATCATAAATGTTACAAATTCTAAGCTAATTTAAGAATGTAGTAGATTACACCAGCAATGAATCAATTACAGTCAGTCGCTGTTTGGTTTCCAAAAGTAATGTAGATAAATATATAATGCCTAGCCTTAATACTTTGACTTATGAACTCTGAACTCTGGTGAGCAAAAACAATCCTCTAAAACGCTTAAAAGAAAAAAAAATTTTAAATGTCAAACTCGGTATGTAATTAAAAGAGTTAGATAGGTTAAAACTGAGACGTGATGTATTGTTTTGTCCATTTTCATGCAGATGGCGAGGTCGTTATGTTTTATATCTGTCTTTACATTTGGATTATTATCTATCGGATTATTGGCGGAATGGACGTCATCGGATATCTTCTCCCTCTTTGGAACTTACTCAGGAGCTTGTCAAGCCACATTTAACATTAAACAAAACAGAACTGTCAATGCATCTAGCATTTGCTCAGCCAGCGGTTTACATGCATGGTGTGAGTTTGCAGTTAAATCGGGCTTCTGTACTGTCAATGAATACAACAATTTGACAGCCACTGTTTGTAATGGGAGATACGTTGAGCAAACTGAAAGTGAATCTAAGACAGCATTTTATGCATCTGTGAATAATTTAACATACAACTGTCAACGGAGGTGTATAGAGTGTTTCTCAAATTCGGCGGTTTCAATGGTTCTGAAACAGCAGGAGCAGTACTGCTCTCTTATGGCTCTCACACTGATCAATGGGAGCACTGAGCATTGTTTGTCATCTGGAGCGTCAAACAATTGCAGCAGTGAAGAGGTCAAAAGTCTGCAATGCAAAGCTTGTATCAGTAACAGAACAACCGTCAATCAAAGTTTTTCAAACGCAATACTTCTTGTAAGTGTCACGTGTCAGTCCAAACTCTCCCAATGTGCTGACCAAATGTCCACTACCTATGGTCGATCCACTGCCCATTACTCTGTCCTGTACGAGCGATACTGTGACTTTATGAACAATCAACAAGGAAACTTTATTATGAAAACATGTCTGACCAATGGAAGCGACTGTACAGAGTCGGAGCTTTACGTCATGAATGAAACAGCCTGTGAAGAAAAAACGTCAGTCATGACATCATTAGCCACTCCATGTGTGACGTCACACACCTCCATCTTGACGGATTTGATGTCAACAGGAAGTAAGTTAAGACATAAGGTAGATGCTTAATTTGTTATAGTTAATTATAATCATAATGTTTCTGTTACTTGTGTGTAAATCAGGCAATAACTTCTTAAAAATTGTGTTTATTTGTTTTAATCATAAGAGTTAACAATAAAAGCGTTCATTTAAACATTTTAGTTTGATTCTTGGCGATGACAAACATTCCATTGACCACGCCTAGCGGTGATACTGCAAGAGAAATTGTGTGCATTCTTGTTTCGTTTCTTCCGTGCCGATTTCATTCCGGTGAATGATTTTACTTTTTTCTCTTAGACAATTTTATGACGTGTTTTTTCTCTTCCACCGAACAATGGTAAGTCTTTGAATAATTTTTTTTTTTTTCAATTCAACAGTTTATTTAGTTTTATTGTAGAATTTTCTTCAGTGTAACTTTATTAACAAACGTAATAATTAGTGTAACAAAATGTTGTACCAAATATAGTTTGAAAGAATATTTTTGTAAAGATGAGGCCATTCCCTTGAGTTGAAATTACATTTAGTCTAACCGACAACAGTCATTCTGGAGTTGGTTGTTTTCAACTCTGCCAGGTAATTTTGTTTTAGCTAGACTTGTAATTAAGGCGCTTATGCAGCCTCGAGTTCACATTTTCATATTTTGATATAAATCATTTGTTTGTTGTTGTTGTTTTTATTTAGGGCTATTTATTTTTTTATTCTCATTGTATTCAAGTCGACGAAACTCGGTGTTAAGGTCTTATTTCAGAAAACAATATTAACGCTCCAGAAAAAAATTTATTACATAGAATCAGTGGCGTAGCGAGCTTAACTCGCGCCCGGGGCACAATACCTTTTAGCGCCGTCCCCCCCCCCGCCCTCCCATTCGAAAACCATATAATATTATATCTAACGCTGTTGTGACAGTCGCTGTTTTGACAATCGCTGTTATGAACCCGAGCCATCTAAAATATACCATTTTGGCGCCCCTTTGTGAGTAGCGCCCGGGGCATGATGCCCCATTGCCCTCCCTCACTACGCCACTGCAAAGAATGAAGTTTACCTGATTTACGCAACGATGAACGTGAATGTCCATTTGAGACCACGCCTGCAGCCTATGAATACATTCTGGGTTTTTTTTTTATTACCAACCATATAGAGACATGACTTTAGAACTTGTCTGTTGCTGTCTCCATTTTTTTTATAGAATAGAATATTTGAGGCACGCAATTTAACCTGCCAAGTTGAAATGTTATATTTCTTTTCTAACCTGTGCGAATCCTTCAAATGTGTCCCATAACAAACAAAATATTGTATCTTCCAAGAAACATGTATAAAAAGTTGATACAGTGTGCAAATGTTCAGTTATTTTTAGACAAGGGCATATACTGTACAAGTCGGAGACTTGAGATAAAGTAAGTCTGTTCAACTCTGAGCTAAGGTAATATGTTAAATTATCTTTTATTATGTTAAATTATTGATTTTCTAGTAAAAGTATAGTTGCTTTATAATGTTTTAAAAAACCATATACTGGTACTAGTTAATATTTACCAGGACTTCGTGGAGTTTGACCCCCTAGGGGGTGGGAAAGTCCCGTGGACATGGTTTGTTTCCCTTTACTTCATGGTATAATGAACAACTCCATGCTTGTCATATCTCCTGTCAATGTTTCCCGTGGTGCCTCGAAGGCCGTTGAACTATTGGCTATCGTGGAGATGAAATGAAGTCACACTAAACGTATATTGCTAAGACTTGTAACTCTTAAACCTATTTTTAGACTAATAGGTATAAAATATTGATGCATTTCATACTTTTCTGGGTCATTTCATACATGTGAAAGAATGCTCAGGTACCGTATAGAATTTAATAAATATACGGTAACACACAATTTAAGTAATATCGATCTAAAAAGTAGTTGTTGTTTTTTTTTAAAAGCATAGAACAAAACATTATTTTATAACTTATTCAAATAAAACTGGGGAATATAGAAATGTCTTCAGAAATACTTAAAATGTAATTACATTCTAATGTTGTTAAGAATTATTAGTTTTTGTGACAAGTGCAGGGCTCGATTTACCGCCAAGGCAGCCTGGGAAAAAACCCGGCACTGACAACTGTCATCCCCGGCTCTGCTTTAGCTAATATATCCCAGCCGGGGAAGAAATCATAGACATTTATCCTCGGCTCTGTAGAAATTTTTCCCCGGCACTGGTTTTTTTTTTTTCTTAAATTGAGCACTGGACGAGTGTAACATTAAGAATGAAAAAAAAATTTATAAAGAAATAACTGATAAATTTTAAGAAAAGAATTGACCGCATTAGAAAAAAAGCAGATGACATATGACACATCTGACATTAAACAGCATTGAATACACACACTATAATATAACTGTTACTGCCATTTCGTAAGTCTGAGACTAGAGAACTCCCCGTGTTCCTTGTTTGGCACCAGGGTGTATCAGTGATGAAATGACCAATATGTATGACGCATACTGTGTCAGCGATAAAACCAATGTCAACCAGAATTTTTTTTTTCAATCGGTTTACTCAGTGCCAGGTGCTATGTGTCAGTATATATTTACAGAATGTGTTGATTCTGTGTCGACTTCCTTCCCGCGCACGTGACTTTATTTTAGCGAACAGTACTGGGAACTCATGACTTTACAGGAACACGAGTTCAATTTTAAAACGTGCCTAACAGCTTACAGTAATAGTTGTTCTGAGGAAGAGTTTAGCGCCTTGCTTAAATCGGCTTGTGGAGAGCAGACGTCGGCTTTGTCGTCAGACATCACTCCACATGTGACGTCAAAAATCACTCCACAAATGTGACGTCAAAAATCACTCCGCATGTGACGACAGACTCCACTAAACAAATCACTTCATACCACGCGTCACATGAGACATACACCACTCCTCAACCGACGTCTAGCTCCAGTTTAAAAATGTAACGTCAGACTCTATTATGCATGTGACGGTAGACTCCACTCCAAATGTGTCACTATCCACGCCAGACGTTACACCCTGCTGAAAATTTGACGTCATACACCGCTCAGCTTTCTTCCCTTAGAACTGGGCAATGTAAAGGAAGTATATGCAAAATAAACTTGGTCTTTGTCCAGTATTTATTAAATGACATACTTTCTTAACTGGATGTCACGCTAATGTCACCAGGTTAATATGTTTCAAGTATGTTGTGACATCCGAACAGAAGTTTGAACTTAAAACAGAAGAATGCCCAGGGGAAAAATAAAAATGTAAATAACCATGATTAATATTAAACTGACTTATCCAAAAGTAGAGTAACAATTAGGGGTGATAAGTGTAGAAACACTCGAGATACAACATTCAGAGACTAGTTATTTAGTTGACGAAGTCACCTTAGACGTGTGTGAAGTCCCTGTAAGGATGAGATGTAATATCTTACATCCTGTTTACGACCCACGGGACTTTTTTTTATTGGCGCCCTTTTTTCATCCCCACCTTAGCCAGGGAGATATAGGCTACAGTGGACTAAAACCATGACCGGAAAATCCAAGGGTCTTCTCCGGAGATCGAACCAGGGACTCTCAGGTCAACAATCGAGCTATTTACCTTACGACCATCCATCAGTACACACCATTTGGAGACAGACAAATGTTTAAATGATTTAGTTCTCTACAGCACAATATTTTTGTTTCTACATCATAATGAAACATTTGCAAATATTGTTTTAAAACTAAGCGTATAAATTATAAATAGAATGAACTTTGTGTTCGCTCAGTGTATGTTTTTGCGTTAACTAGACGACAAGATTTCTCCAAGACTTATATCTATAGACTATAGTATATTACCAGTTCACCTAAAATAGACTCAAAGCCTTATATCTATAGTATATTACCAGTTCACCTAAAATAGGCTCAAAGTCTTATATCTATAGTATATTACCAGTTCACCTAAAATAGACTCAAAATCTTATATCTATAGTATATTACCAGTTCACCTAAAATAGACTCAAAGTCTTATATCTATAGTATATTACCGCTTCACTAAAATAGACTCAAAATCTTATATCTATAGTATATTACCAGTTCACCTAAAATAGACTCAAAGTCTTATATCTATAGTATATTACCAGTTCACCTAAAATAGACTCAAAGTCTTATATCTATAGTATATTACCGCTTCACTAAAATATTATACCAATCCAATAAAAAGGCAGACTTCAAAGAGAGACATGCCGACATTCGAATCCTTAAATCTGAAGGTGTATTGATTTCTTTCATTTCTGGACTCCATTAATAGTTAACGCCAAAAATGATTTTATTGAATTTTGAAAAGGGTTTGGGTGGGTGGGGGTGTGGGAATTTATTGTTTTGTATAGTTCATATATCTACAGCATATTTAAAAAAAACACAGATAGTGAACTACTGTAAACTTCTCTTAATCGCTTTCTTCCTCAGTGTTCACAAATGTGGGGGGGGGGGGGGGAGGGGGAGGAGGGAGAGAGAGAGGGAGGGAGAGAGAGAGAGAGAGAGAGAGGTTGACGTATATAGTGGCACAATAAAAAGTAATACTTTACATGTGTATCCTTATATCAATATTCGGATTAAGGGTGGGCAACTTTTTGACCACAATGGACTCATGTATTTGGAAGTTGTGGAGGACTATGAGGCAGTTAGACTGATATTTTTTTCATGAAATAACAGACATTAAATGTAAACATCATAGTTATGAGCGAGCGAAGTGGAGCAGAGCGCCTGCCGAAACAAACAACCTGACGGGCCGTACTTGCCCCTCGGGCTATAGTTTACCCACCTCTGGTTTAGACAGTAGTAGTAGAGACACTTACTTTTAATTATGTCAATGAACGATGTAAAGGAATTGGGGGGAGGGGGGATGTTTAAGCTGTTGTGTACAACACGTACTACACAAAGTATTCGATGTACCAGTCAACTAGCGGGGGTTCACAGTCAAAACTTGAGACTCATCGTGAGGATAAAACGTGAACTTTTCAAGAGATGTATAAAATTGGATATAATTAACTCACACTAAAGGTCAATTTAGAAAAAAAAAAGATTTATATGCAGTTATCCAGCACAGTGCGTATGAAGAGGAATCAGTTTTGAAATTGAGTACAGCTTGCAGTTTACATAGGTTAGTGAAGTTACCAATGACAAACACACTTTAAAAGAAAAAGAATTTTCATTATCTTACAAATTAGGGGCAAATAAATGCAAAATAATGACTATAGAATTTGTTATCTATTTCTCATATTTTGCGGAGCTTTAAAAATAAAATGATAATCAAGTTTTACTAATAAAATTGCAGAGAAATGTGATAGATGTGATACTATCACAATGTGAAAGATACGCCATTTTGTGGGGTTTTACTGTAAAGATATTTCAATCTGGTCACTTTTGTGCTGGGCAAGTTGTTTTTTTTCACATTCCAAAATAAACAGAGTATTTTGAATGCACTTCGCAGACGGTAAAAAAAAATTCTGAACTATTGATCAATATAAAATACTATTAAATTTTATATTCTATTATAAACAAAGTATTTTAGCCCAGTAATTTAAAAAATTATGTAAAGTGTATTTCTGGTCTGTTTAGTTTAGATACAGGTCACGACAGAAAAGGGGGGAAGGGGGATTAGTGTAGGTTAAGTTTGAGGAAGGTAGTTAATTAGAAAGGAACGAAGTGAGTAAAAAGTGCTTTATTGTGTTTGACGGAACGGACAATTAATTTAGTGATTCATCGCAGAGAGGCGATTTAATAGTTTAAGTCCATTGTTGGATGATCGGTGTTACAGATTATTCAGTAAAGTGATTTTGATAAATAAAAAGGAAGTGTTGTTAACATGTATTAGTCTTGTGCGTCATATAGACAAAGAATTAAAATAAATATAACAGACGACACCGCCCATCCATGACACCTATCACTTATGAGATATATAACGTACTTCCCGAATCACAAATTGCAGAATAGATAAATGTAGCGAAACACCGAGATCTGGCGCACACGCTTATTTAAATCAAAAACATCAGACATTCAATAACTATTCCAAAGTATTTTCTTTCAATTTTCATTACAAAAAAAAAGAGTATGTTTTTTTTTTTTACTTTTTTAAAAAAAATACTTATTCATTGTGTTGGCTTTAGTTAGTGTTTAAGAGAAAACAAATTAGCTCAAGTAAAAATTAAATGTTTGGTTGGCAAATATTACTCAATTTAATAATTTTCATTTTTAAGCCATTTTTTTTTTCGTTTTGTCTGCCCCCCCCCCTCTGCTTATTTGTTCTACTTAGTAAAATGTATTACCTGACCCCGCCCCCCCCCCTGCTAGTGCCTGGCCCCTGCTGTAGAATGCCTGTAGAATTTTCACGCTACGGGGCTGCCCCCCACGTACTCTATGAAATGCCCGTTACAGTCCCCAGTGTATTACGTGTATACTAATGTTGCCTCTTCATTCTCTACGTGACTTGTTCAAAAGAAAAATTTGTTGTCACTTTCTGTGATTTACTTCCGCCCTTTCTATATTTTTGTTCATTCGGTAAAGTTCAGACTGACTACACAATTTAAACAAATAAAAGTTGACCGTGTCATGCAATTGAAAACGGTTCCACCCCCCTACCCCCCCCCCCCCCCATTTTTTGTACATTTCCAAAAATCAATTTTCAAGCTCAAAGTGCTGTTACATTAAAGGTGGAAAAAAATTAAACAGTTGGGCTTAATGTTCAAAAAATTCACAGTAGACTACAAAAAAGTTGGAAGTGGAACTCAGTGGATTGAGTCAAGACTAAGGTAATTGTTTTATACGACTACATGTACTAGGATGTGTTTTAAACATTTTATATGATTTTTTTTTTAAATGATTTTACATTAATGACGGGAAAAAGATAAGTAGACAATGAAACAGGCAGACAAAATATAGACAAATAGATAGATAGATAGATAGATAGATAGATAGATAGATAGATAGATAGATAGATAGATAGATAGATAGATAGATAGATAGATAGATAGATAGATAGATAGATAGATAGATAGATAGATAGATAGATAGATAGATAGATAGATAGATAGATAGATAGATAGATAGATAGATAGATAGATAGATAGATAGATAGATAGATAGATAGATAGATAGATAGATAGATAGATAGATAGATAGATAGATAGATAGATAGGGAACGTATGGTCGTGTCGTGTAGATCACACGACTGTCGACCTGAATGTCTCATGTATCAGGTTCTATCCGGGGTTACTTCAGGTCCTGGAAAAAGTTTACCTGGCTCAGTACCTCTCCACAGCACATCCATTGTACTCTCGACTATGGTGAGGATTATTGAAAGACACCACAGTAACCGAACCTCTAGTGGTTTATAGGAAGTAATAGATTGTGTATATGCTATTGCGATTTAGGAAATATCCGAACTTAAAAATAGAAATTTATAATTGCACATGCCTGCGATGGAACTATCACCAAGAGAAAAACAATGAGGAACAAATTTAATAATACATATACAAACTATTTTTCATAAACTACGAATAAAATGAATACAAATGATTACAAAATAAATCAACCGAATTAATAAGTTTATGTTTGTTAATTAATTGACTATAAAAAAGACTCTTTGTTGATTTGAACTGATTGGATTTTAAGAATTCATGGCGAAGTACAAGTTGTAATATCTAACAAAACTTGTGAATATTCCAAGATAAACACATGAGAGTTTGGTGAATGTTTACTTAATAATAAGAATATAATTGGTTTGAGTTATAATAATCTTTCTTCTTTTTTTCATTTAGTTTCTTCAGATGGAGACGTCGCTGTTGCGTCACTCAGTTTTCGCCATTACATTGCTATCTTTAGGAATATCCGTACAATATGTATCATCAGATACATCTTCCGTCCTTGCAACATATTCTGGGGCATGTCAAAAAAGTATCAGTGCATATTCTTCAGATTTTAAAAACATATGTTCAAACTATGGAATTTGGGTCAAACTAGGTTTCTGTACTGAAAACGAATTCAACAACTTCACAGTCGCTATATGTAATGGAAGCTACACTGAACAGCCTGACAGTGAAGCCAAGACAAACTTTTATGCAGCTGTGAATAATGTATCTCAAAGTTGCCTTAACGTTAGTTTATATTGTTTCCAAGCAACGGTGATTTCAAAAGTTCTAAAACAACAGGAGCAGTACTGCTCTCTTATGAAACTCAATTATATTAATGGAAGCACAAATAGTTGTTTGAAGTCAGGAGTACAGGGTATCTGCATCTCAGATGAAGTTGATATGTTGCAAAGTGCAGCCTGCGTGAGTAATAATAATACCAACGCGAATCAAACTTTTTCAGTCGCTGTACTCAGCACAAGTATTCAATGTCAGTCGAGAATAGATTCATGTGGTCGCACCTTTGATAAGTTATTTTGGCCTGCATTTTTGTCTGAAAACTACTGTGAGTTCTTCAATGGTCAATATCAAAACTTAACTTTAAATTCATGCTTGACTGAAGGAGGCGCTTGCAATGAGACAGAACTCAACATGTTAATCACTTCAGCTTGTGGGGAAGTCACGCCAAACGTGACGACACAGACCACTACACCCTTCTTGACAACAGAGTTTTTAGAAAGTAAATAACGACATACATTTATTTATTTATTTTTAATTTTATTCATTTTTTTATTCAGCGATCTAACTATTACTTTAGATACAAACTTGGGATTGTTTGGGAGTCACTCCATATGTATTAGCAAGCAATTTATTTATAATCCAGTATTGCTACCAAAGATGAAGTTACAATTAATGACAGTATTCATTAATTTAGCAGTATGAATTTTCACACTCATGAATGGCAATAAACAAATGATACAGCCAGGGCCGGCCTAATGAATTTCGGGGCCCCAAATTTAACGGATCCTTACGAAGCAACTTTTGTTTATCAATCGGTTATCTCCTC
>JAGDYQ010000164.1:1297961-1389672 GCA_021962125.1 Bulinus truncatus
AGGAGATAACCGATTGATAAACAAAAGTTGCTTCGTAAGGATCCGTTAAATTTGGGGCCCCGAAATTCGTAAGGCCGGCCCTGGCTGTATCATTTGTTTATTGCCATTCACGAGTGTGATAATTCATACTGCTAAATTAATGAATACTGTTATAAACTGTAACTTCATCTTTGGTAGGCAATATTGGATTATAAATAAATTGCTTGCTAATACATATGGAGTGACTCCCAAACAATACCAAGTTTTTATCTAAAGTAATAGTTAGATCGCTGAATTAAAAAATGAATGAAATTAAACATAAATAAATAAATTTAAGTCGTTATTTACTTTCTAAAAACTCTGTTGTCAAGAAGGCTGTAGTGGTCTCTGCCGTCACGTTTTGCGTGACTTCCCCACAAGCTGAAGTGTTTAACATGTTAAATTCTGTCTCACTGCAAGCGCCTACTTCAGTCAAGCATGAATTTAAAGTAAAGTTTTGATATTGACCATTGAAGAACTCACAGTAGTTTTCAGTAAAAAATGCAGGCCAAAATAAGTTATCAAAGGTGCGACCACATGAATCTATTCTCGACTGACATTGAATACTTGTGCTCAATACAGCGACTGAAAAACTTTGATTCGCGTCGGTATTATTACTCACACAGGTTGCACTTTGCAACATATCAACTTCATCTGAGATGCAGATACCCTGTACTCCTGACTTCAAACAATTATTTGTGTTTCCATTAATATAACCGAGTTTCATAAGAGAGCAGTATTGTTCCTGTTGTTTTAGAACTTTTGAAATCACCGTTGCTTGGAAACAATATAAACTAACGTTAAGGCAACTTTGAGATACTTTATTCACTGCTGCATAAAAGTTTGTCTTGGCTTCACTGTCAGGCTGTTCAGTATAGCTTCCATTACATATAGCGACTGTGAAGTTGTTGAATTCGTTTTCAGTACAGAAACCTAGTTTGACCCAAATTCCATAGTTTGAACATATGTTTTTAAAATCTGAAGAAAATGCTTTGATACTTTTTTGACATGCCCCAGAATATGTTGCAAGGACGGAAGATATATCTGATGATACATATTGTACGGATATTCCTAAAGATAGCAATGTAATGGCGAAAACTGATTGACGCAATAGTGACGTATCCATCTGAAGAAACTAAAAGAAAAAAAATAAGAAAGATTATATTAATTCAAACCAGACATATTTTTATTAAGTAAACATTCACCAAACTCTCGTGTGTTTATCTTGGAATATTCACAAGTTCTTGTTAGATATTACAACTTGTACGTCACCATGAATTCTTAGAATTCAATCTGTTCAATCAACAAAGTGTCTTTTTTATAGTCAATTAATTAACAAACATAAACTTATTAATTTGGTTGATTTATTTTGTAATCATTTGTATTAATTTTATTCGTAGTTTATGAAAAATAATTTGTATATGTATTATTAAATTTGTTCCTCATTGTTTTTCTCTTGGTGACAGTTCCATCGCAGGTATGTGCAATTATAAATTTCTATTTTTAAGTTCGGATATTTCCTAATTCGCAATAGCATATACACTATTATTATTATTTCCTATAAACCACTAGAGGTTCGGTTACTGTGGTGTCTTTCATTAATCCTCTCCATAGTCGAGAGTACAATGGCTGTGCTGTGGAGAGGTACTGAGTTAGGTAAACTTTCTCCAGGACCTGAAGCTGGATAGAACCTGATACATGAGACATTCAGGTCGACAGTCGTGTGATCTACAGGACACGACCATACGTTCCCTATCTATCTATCTATCTATCTATCTATCTATCTATCTATCTATCTATCTATCTATCTATCTATCTATCTATCTATCTATCTATCTATCTATCTATCTATCTATCTATCTATCTATCTATCTATCTATCTATCTATCTATCTATCTATCTATCTATCTATCTATTTATCTATCTATCTATCTATCTATTTGTCTAAAGTTTTTCAGCCTGTTTCATTGTCTACTTATCTATTTCCCGTCATTAATGTAAAATCATTTAAAAAAAATCATATACAATGTTTAAAACACATCCTAGTAGTCATGTAAAACAATTAACTTAGTCTTGACTCAATCCCCCGAGTTCCACTTCCAACTTTTTTTGTAGTCTACTGGGAAGTTTTTGAACATTAAGTCCAACTGTTAAATTATTTTTTTTTCCACTTTTAATGTAACAGCACTTTGGATTTGAAAATGTGATTTTCGGAAATGTACATAAAATGTGTGTGTGTGTGTGGGGATGGGGGACCGTTTTCAGTTTCATGACATACTCAACTTTTTTTGTTGTTTAAATTGTGTAGTCAGTCTGAACATAACGGAATGAACAAAAATAAAAAAGGGCGGAAGTAAATCACAGAAAGTGACAACAAATTCTCTTTTGAACAAGCCACGTAGAGAATGAAGAGACAATATTAGCATAAACGGAATACACTGGGGACTGTAACGGGCGTTTAATAGAGTACGTGGGGGAGGGGGGCAGCCCCGTAGCGTGAAAATTCTACAGCATGGGCCAGACATTCTACAGCAGGGGCCAGGCAATAGCAGGGGGGGGGCGGGGCCAGGTAATACATTTTACTAAGTAGAACAAATAAACGGGGAGGGGGGGCAGACAAAACGCAGGGAGGGGGCATGGCCCCCTGCCCCCCCCCCCCCTCGCACGCTACGGGCCTGGGGAAGGGCGTCTCTTTTTTTTAATTGCTTCTTTTTTTTCTTTTTACTATTAAAAAATGAAAATTATTAAATTGAGTAATATTTGCCAACCAAACATTTAATTTTTACTTTAGCTAATTTGTTTTCTCTAAAAACACTAACTACAGCCAACACAATGACAAGGTATTTAAAAAAAAAAGTAAAAAAAAAACAAACAAACAAAACCGCACACTCTTTTTTTTGTAATGAAAATTAAAAGACAATACTTTGGAATAGTTATTGAATGTCTGAAGTTTTTTTATTTAAATACTAGCTGAACAGGCCCGGTACCCGGACCGACAGACTGATGGACACTTGGTCATATCTGTCATCCACCTGTTAATCTTCAATACTTTGTGAATACCTTTATGTTAAATTGTTCAAGATTTATCTTTTGCTGTCTTCTGTAGAGACCTTAATGTTACATTGTTATAGAGTATAATGTTACCGATTATAGTCTTTTGTAGACTGAATATCTTTATATTATACTAGCTGAACAGGCCCGGTACCCGGACCGGCTATTAGGCACGCAGTTGGAGTTGAAAATGGTGATATATATTCAAGCGCTTTAACAATCAGTCTATATACAAAAATAGCATGTCTATCTACTCGAAGTGGCCCCAAAGGACATCAACAGATTACTGTAGCCAAAACACATTTAAGGGACACTTAATAATGCATTAAATAAGTTCATATTTTATATAGTTCATCCCAAAGGAAATAATCCTCATTATGGGTACAGAAGATTAACAAAAACAACCCCGGACTATTAAACTTTGAATCTAACATCCAACTTTACATAATATGCGCATTCCAACTTTACATAATTTGCGCACACTACTCCATATCATTTAAAAATCTTAATTCATTAATAAGAAATCCTTGTTGTGTTTAGAATTCCCCATCATTTAATTTTTATTCAAGAAAGAGCCATTTGATGAACAAAATGTACTCCAAACATACTCTCATTTAGTAAGTTGTCTCTTGTCAGTTACTATAATATGGAATTTCCCAGACTATTTTTATACTGGCGGTCGACGCGCGCTGTTTTTTTTTAACTTCGCGAAGGTGTGACTTAGAACTCAGACTTTTTTTTTTTTAGCAATGTACTCTTTCAACTCGTGCGGTGCCGTTTATTTGTAACGTGCAGACATGTGGCTTTTATTGCCATGAACATTCTATACAACGCACGGTGTGAAGGTCTGTCGAACCATTGTCTTTGTTAGCTGATTATGTATATAGAAGCGTGTGCGTCAGATCTCGGTATTTAGCTACATTTATCTATTTTGCAATTTGTGAATTGGGAAGTACAAGTGATAGGTGTCATGGATGGCGGTGTTGTCTGTTATATTTATTTTAATTCTTTTTCTATATTACGCACAAGACTAACACATGTTAACAGCACTTCCGTTTTATTTATCAAAAGGAAGTGGCTACGGTTCCAAGAAACGGGACTCCGTATTATTTTTTTTCGGGGTCCAGCTATAGATGCGCATGCGCGGCAGACGGACTGCTTATTATTGCATATTTTTTTGTTTTCGAGGCTAGGGTTAGGGTTAGGGTTAGGAATAGGGTTAGGATTAGGGTTAGAGGGTTCGGGTTAGGGATAGGGATAGTGTTAGGGTTAGGAACATTATCTATAGCCGGACCCCGAAAAAAATTCGGAGCCCGGCTATCGCGCATGCGCACATCTACAGCCGTAAAATATAAAGTCCGTCTAGAGCGCTAGAGCGCATGTGCATCTATAGTTGGACCCCAGAAAATAAACCGTAGCAACTGCGTTATCAAAATCACTATATTGAATAATCTGTAACACTAATCATCCATCAATGGACTTAAACTATTAAATCACGTCTCGACGATAAATCACTATATTAATTGTCCGTTCCGTCAACACAATAAAACGGTTCTTACTAACTTCGTTCCTTTCTAATTAACTACCTACACTAACCCCCTCCCCCCCCTTTTTTTTCTGTCGTGACCTGTATCTAATCTCGTCCGCTACAACTGACCAACACTGTCCCTTTCGCCCCGCCTTCGTCTTCCCACCTGTCTAATTACGTAATATCTAACTCTACACCTGCTGCTATTAATCATCGGTCCTGACCTACTTTCACTGTCCTTAAGATTTTTAAAAATATATTTATTTATATTTATCTATTTATCAATCAATCACTTAATATATCTGTCTATCTCTCTAACAATATGTCTTTCTATCTATCTAACAATATGTCTGTCTATCTATCTAACAATATATCTGTCTATCCCTCTAACAATATGTCTGTCTATCTATCTAACAATATGTCTATCTATCTATCTAACAATATATCTGTCTATCTATCTAACAATATATCTGTCTATCTATCTAACAATATATCTGTCTATCTAACAATATGTCTATCTATCTATCTAACAATATGTCTGTCTATCTATCTAACAATATGTCTATCTATCTATGTCTATCTATCTATGTCTATCTATCTATGTCTATCTATCTATGTCTATCTATCTACTCTCACTGTCCTTACAATAATAGGTTTTCTCATTTTAGTTACAACATAACGAATGGTATTTTAACATGGACATTGGACACAGTTTAACTCGTTAGATCAGTGTTACAGTAAGGTAAGGTTTAAGTGGCAAAGGAAAAAAAATGAACTAAACATACCAAAAATACTTTTTACATCATTCTTGAAATTTACTGGGCTAAAATCAATAATTAAGAATTTTTTATTGTCTGCGAAGTGCATTCAAAATACTTTGTTTATTTTGGAATGTGGAAAAAAACAACTTGCCCAACACAAAAGTGACCAGATTTAAATATCTTTACAGTAAAACCCAACAAAATCGCGTATCATCACATCTATCACATTTCTCTACAATTTTATTTGTAAAAAAACTTGATTATCATATTTTTTTAAAGCTCCGCAAAGTATGAGAAATAGATACAAATTCTGTAGTCATTTTTTGCGTTTATTTGCCTCGAATTTGTAAGATAATGAAAATTCTTTGTCTTTTAAAGTGTGTTTGTCATTGGCAACTTCACTAACCTATGTAAACTAAAAACTGCACTCAATTTCAAAACTGATTTCTCTTCATACGCACTGTGCTGGATAACTGCATATAAATTGACCTTTATTGTCAGTTAATTACATGCAATTATAGGCTACATCTCTTGAAATGCTCACGTTTTATCTTCACGATGAGTCTCAAGGTTTGGCTGTGAACCCCGCTAGTTGACTGGTAGGTACATCGAATACTTTGTACAGTATGTGGTGTACACAACAGCTTAAACATCCCCCTCCCAAGCCCTTTACATCGTTCATCGACATAAAAGTGTCTCTACTACTGTCTGAACCGGAGATGGGTAAACTATAGCCCGCGGGACAAGTACGGCCCGTCAGGCTGGTTTATCCGGCACGCGCTCTGCTCCACTTCGCCCGCTCATAACTAGGGTGTGTTTACATTTCATGTCTGTTATTTCATGTCTGTTGTTTCATGTCTGTTATTTCATGTCTGTTATTTCATGTCTGTTATTTCATGTCTGTTATTTCATGTCTGTTATTTCATGTCTGTTATTTCATGTAAAAATATCAATCTACCTGCCTCCTAGTCCCCCACTACTGTCAAATCTAACGAATCCATTGTGGTCCGAGGCTTAAAAAGTTGACCACCCCTTATCAGAATCTTGATATAGGAATACACATGTAAAGTATTATTCATTTTTTTTATTGTGCCTCTAAATACGTCAACCCCCCCCCCCTTTTTTTTTTCTCCACACACACACACTTGTGAACGCTGAAGAAGAAAGCGATTAAGATGGTTTTTACAGTAGTTCTCTAGCTGTGCTTTTTAATATACTGTAGACATATCAACTAGACAAATCAATAAATTCCCACACCCCACCACCCACACAAACCTCCCCCCCTCAAAGTTCAATTAAATCCTTTTTGGCGTTGATTATTAATGGAATCCAGAAATGAAAGAAACCAATATACCTTCAGATTTAGGGATTCGAATGTCGGCATGTCTCTCTTTGAAGTCTCCCTTTTTATTGGATTGGTATAATATTTTAGGTGAACTGGTATTATACTATAGTTATAAGACTTTGAACCTATTTTAAGTATACAAATGTGGAGAAATCTTGTCTAGTTAACGCAAATTCATACACTGAGCGAACACAATGTTGATTCTATTTATAATTTATATGCTTAGTTTTAAAACAATATTTGGAAATGTTTCATTATGATGTAGAAACTATAGTGTGTTGTAGTGAACTAAATCATTTAAACATTTGTCTGTCGCTAAATGTTGAGTATTGACGGTTGGTCGTAAGGTAAATAGCTCGACCGTTGACCTGAGAGTCCCTGGTTCGATCTCCGGAGAAGACCAGCGGATTTTCCGGTCATGGTTAAAGTCCACGTTATATCTCCCTGGCTAAGGTGGGGAGGAAAAACGGGCGCCATAAAACATCCCATGAGTCATTCACAGGATGTAAGATATTACATCTCCTCCTTACAGGGACTTCCAACACACGTATACGGTGACTTCGTCAACTAAATAACTGGACTCATAATGTTGCATTCCGTGCGTTTCTACAAACTATCGCCCCTAATTTGTACTCTACTTTTTGATAAGACAGTTTAATATTAATCATAGTTATTTACATTTTATTTTTCACATGGACATTCTTCTGTTTTAAGTTCAAACTTCTATTTGGATATCACAACATACTTGAAACATATTAACCTGGTGACATTAGCGTGAGATCCAGTTAAGAAAGTATGTCATCTAATAAGTACTGGACATCGACCAAGTTTATTTTGCTTATACTTCCAATTACATTACCCAATTCTAAAGGAACAAACCGGAGCGGTGTATGACGTCAAATTTTAAGCAGGGTGTAGCGTCAGGTGTGGGGGATTTAGTGACACATTTGGAGTTGAGTCTACTGTCACATGCAGACTATGGTGTAAAGTCACATTTTAAACTAGAGTTAGAAGTCGGTTGAGGAGTGGTGTTACGTCTCATGTGAGGCGTGGTATGTTTAGTGGTGTCTGACGTCATATGAGGAGTGATTTCTGACGTCATATGTGGAGTGTGGTCTGTCGTCATATGCGGAGCGATATCTGACGTCACATGTGGAGTGATGTCTGTCGTCACATGTACATTGATGCCTGTCGTCACATGTGGAGTGATGTCTAACGTCACACGCGGAGTGGCATCTGAAAACAAAACCGACGTCACAAGCCGATTTAAGCAAGGCGCTAAACTCTTCCTGAGAACAACCATTACTGTAAGCTGTTAGGCCCTTTTTAAAAAATTGAACTCGTTTTCCTGTAAAGTCATGAGTTCACAGTACTTTTCACGAACAGCAAAGTCACGTGCGCTGGAAGGAAGTCGACACAGAATCAACACATTCTGTAAATATATATAACACCTGGTACTGAGTAAATCGTTTGAAAAAAAATTCTGGTTGACATTGGTTTTATCGCTGACACAGTATGCATCATACATATTGGTCATTTCATCGCTGATACACCTTGAAGCCAAACAAGGACACGAGGAATTCTCTATTCTCAGACTTACGAAATGGCAGTAATAGTTATATTATAGTGTGTGTATTCAATGCCACTTAGTTTAAAATGTCATCTGCTTTTTTTAATGCGGTCCTTTTCTTTTCATAAAATGTATCAGTTATTTATGTATTTATATTTGTTCATTCTTAATGTTACACTTGTCACTTGTAACTTGTCAAAAAAACTAATAATTCTTAACAAAATTAGAATATAATTACATTTTAAGTATTACTGAAGACATTTCTATATTCCCCAGTTTTATTTGAATAAGTTATAAAACTATGTTTTGTTCTATGCTTTTTTTAAAAAAAAACTACTTTTTAGAACGATATTCCTTAAATTGTGTGTTACCGTATATGTATTAAATTCTATACGGTACTTGGGCATTCTTTCACATGTCTGAAATTGCCCAGCAAAGTATGAAATGCATCACTATTTTTATACCCATTAGTCTAGGGCTGTACCGGATTGTAATTGCAGGAATCGGAACCGGAATCGGATTTAATATTTGAATCCTGACGGAATCGGAACAGGAACCGGATTTTACCGAATTAAATAGTAACTCTTCCGAACGAAGTAGTAATTTCTCGCCTAACATAAAAAAGATATAAGAATGAAAAATAGAATAAAAATTTAGTTTTTAGTTCTAGATAGCAAAAAACAATATTAACCATTTAGATCTTGAAGACTGACTAAAACCCCTTCCCCAATCTTGAGTTAAGAAAGATAACTCTGTCAAATAAAACATTCATTGTTTTAAAAATTAATTTTATTAAAGCTGTACCTAATTTAATTTGATTTCTATTAAATCAAACAAAGAAATGGGTAACATATCTTAGAAAGTGTAATAAACATATTTATTAATAAATGAATTCCAATATATATATATATATATATATATATATATATATATATATATATATATACTTTGGCACCACCCGATAGCTTATTTTTCTTTAGTTTTCCATAGTGACGTCACCAAACCTTCTTATTTCGTTCAAGTTTTCCTTTAAATCATTATCTATTTCCCTTAAAAACGCAAATAAATTAAAATGCATTTCAAATCTAAATCAATATCACTTAAATGTTCAATTAAAAATGTATCTTCAAGTTATTTATCTAAATATGCGAAGAATTTTATCCAAATCGTGACAAAATCCAATAAATTAAAAAATTTGCAGAAAAATAAATTATTGAACTATTTTTAAACTGTAAACACCCAAAAATAGATCGTTGTCTGCTCTTTAAAGAAGATAAACTTTGATAGCTAAATAAAGTTTATAGAAAACACGGAATCAAAAGTAGCGGAAGGTAAGGTGTCATATTACTAGACTAAATAAGATTCAAATCTTCCTTTTTAATATAATTTAATTTACATGTAGAACTAAAAGCGATCGACGTTATTGTATTTTTGAAAATGCAGGAAAGAAAGAAAGGAAGTTATTGTTTTAATTTAATTGTATAGCGCTAAATATTTCAAAATTTTGTTGCGCCAAAAAATTTCTTACACCAAAATTTCAAACAACAAAGAAATCCGGTCTAAATCCGGCACATTTTAATCGGAACCGGATTTATTTAAACTGCCATAATCCGGCTTAACAGAAACCGGAATCGGATTCCGATACAGCCCTATATTAGTCTAAAAATAGGTTTATAGTTACTAGTATTAGCAATATATGATTAGTGTGACTTCATTTCATCTCCATGATAGCCAATAGTTCATTGTCCTTCGAGGCACCACGGGAAACATTGACAGGAGATATGACAAGCGTGGAGTTGTTCATTATACCATGAAGTAAAGGGAAACAAACTATGTCCACGGGACTTTCCTACCCCCTAGGGGGTCAAACTCCACGAAGTCCTGGTAAATATTAACTAGTACCAGTATATGGTTTTTAAAACATTATAAAGCAACTATACTTTTACTAGAAAATCAATAATTTAACATAAAAAAAAAATAAAATTTAACACATAACCTTAGCTCAGAGTTGAACAGACTTACTTTATCTTAAGTCTCCGACTTGTACAGTAGATTTATATGCTCTTGTCTAAAAATAACTGAAAATTTTGCACACTGTATCAACTTTTTATACATGTTTCTTGGAAGATAGAATCTTTTGTTTGTTATGGGATACATTTGAAGGACCAAAAAAAAAATGCAACATGACCAGCTTTGAAGAACTATTTTTTTTTTAATTTTGCTACAGCATTAATTAATATGTGCGATTCGCACAGGTAAGAAAAGAAATATAACATTTCAACTTGGCAGATTAAATTGCTTGCCTCAAAAATTTTATTCTATAAAAAAAAAAAATGGAGACAACTTCAGACAAGTTCGTAAGTCATGTCTCTATATGGTTGGTAATAAAAAACCCAGAATGTATTCATAGGCTGCAGGCGTGGTCTCAAATGGACAATCGCGTTAATCGTTGCGTAAATCAGGTAAACTTCATTCTGTGCGGTGGCGTAGTGAGGGAGGGCTAGGTGGCATCGTGCCCCAGGCGCTACTCACAAAGGGGCGAAAAATGATATATTTTAGAATATAATATTATATGGTTTTCGAATTGGGGGGGGGCGCTAAAAAAGTAGTGTGCCCCGGGCGCGAGTTAAGCTCGCTACGCCAATGATTCTATGTAATAAAAATATTTCTGGTAGCGTTAATATTGTTTTCTGAAATAAGATTTATGGGGGTCAAGATGACCGACCTCAACACCGAGTTTCGTCGACTTGAATACAATGAGAATAAAAAAAATAAATAGCCCTAAATTAAAACAACAACACCCACCAAATGATTTATATCAAAATATGAAAATTTGAACTCGAGGCTGCACAATCGCCTTAATTACAAGGCTAGCTAAAACAGAATTACCTTGCATAGTTGAAAACCAACTCCAGAACGACTGTTGCCGGTTGGACTAAATGTAATTTCAACTCAAGGGAATGGCCTCATCTTTACAAAAAAATATTCTTTCAAACTAAATTTAGTACAAAATTTTGTTACAATAAAAATAAATAAACAGTTGAAATGAAAAAAAAATTCAAAGACTTACCATTGTTCGGTGGAAGAAAAAAAAAACACGTCATAAAATTGTCTAAGAGAAAACGTAAAAACATTCACCGGATTGAACTCGCCACTGACGAAACAAAATCAGAATACAAACAATTTTTCTTGCCGTATCACCGCACGGCGCGGTAAGTGGAATGCTTGTCATCGCCAAGAATGAAACTAAAATGTTTAAATTAGCGCTATTATTGTCAATGCTTTAGATTAAAATAAACACAATTTTTAAAAGTTATTGGCTGAAACATGATTATAATTAACTATAACAAATTAAGCATCTACATTATGTCTTAACTTACTTCCTGTTGACATCAAATCCGTCAAGATGGAGGTGTGTGACGTAACACACGGAGTGGCTAATGACGTCATGATTGTTGTCTTTTCTTCACAGGCTGTTTTGTTCATGACGTAAATCTCCGACTCTGTACAGTCGCTTCCATTGGTCAGACATGTTTTCATAATAAAGTTTCCTTGTTGATTGTTCATAAAGTCACAGTATCGCTCGTACAGGACAGAGTAATGGGCAGTGGATCGACCATAGGTAGTGGACATTTGGTCAGCACATTGGGAGAGTTTGGACTGACACGTGACACTTACAAGAAGTATTGCGTTTGAAAAACTTTGATTGACAGTTCTGTTACTGATACAAGCATTACTTTGTAGACTTTTGACTTCGTCACTGCTGCAAATGTTTGACGCTCCAGACGACAAACAATGCTCAGTGCTCCCATTGATTAGTGTGAGAGCCATAAGAGAGCAGTACTGCTCCTGCTGTTTCAGAACCATTGAAACCGCCGAATTCGAGAAACACTCAAAACACCTCCGCTGACAGTTGTATGTTAAATTATTCACAGCTGCATAAAATGCTGTCTTAGATTCACTTTCAGTTTGCTCAACGAAGCTCCCATTACAAACAGTGGCTGTCAAATTGTTGTATTCATTGACAGTACATAAGCCCACTCTGACCCCATACTCACACCATGCTTGTAAACCACTGGCTGAGCAAATGCTAGATGCATTGACAGTTCTGTTGTGTTTAATGTTAAATGTGGCTTGACAAGCTCCTGAGTAAGTTCCAAAGAGGGAGAAGATATCAGATGACGTCCATTCGGCCAGTATTCCGATAGATAATAATCCAAATGTAAAGACAGATTGAAAACATAACGACCTCGCCATCTGCAATGAAGATGAACAAAACAATACATCACGTCTCATTTGGCCCATCTAACTCTTTTCATTACATACCAAGTTTGACATTTTAAAATTAGTTTCTCTTAAGCGTTTTAGAGGATTGTTTTTGCTCACCAGAGTTCAGAGTTCATAAGTCAAAGTAATAAGGCTAGGCATTATATATTTATCTACATTACTTTTGGAAACCAAACAGCGACTGACTGTAATTGATTCATTGCTGGTGTAATCTACTACATTCTTAAATTAGCTTATAATTTGGAATATTTATGATGAGCTGACAAGACTGCCATTAGAGAGTCCAGAACGTTATCACCAGATGCCTTAAGAAAGTTCTTCAAAAACGATTAACTGACACCATCACCAATCCAGCCTTTTAGAACGAACCGGCCAAGCTTCAATGGAAGAAGAGATCAGGAAGAGGAGATGGTAATGGATAGGCCACACATTACGAAAGCCAGCAAGTAATATTACCAGGCATTGAGTTAGAATCCTCAAGGAAAAATAAAGAGAGGCCGGTCAATAAACACCCGGAGGCTAGAATTTGAAGCGGACATCACCAGGATGGGGTTCAGCTGGAAACAGCTGGAGAGAATGGCTCAGGACAGAAGTCGCTGGAGATCTTTAGTTGATAGCCTATACTCCCGATAAGAGTAACCGGAGATCTTTAGTTGGTGGCCCATACTTCGATAAGAGTGACCGGAGATCTTTAGTTGGTTGCCCATTTTCGAGAGACGGGCAATTATGATGCTGATGACAAGCCCTTCCAAAATGGAGGGGTAATTTGATCAACCCTTTTGGGAAATCTGGGTTATGGGAAGGGAAGGGGAGTCTCAAATATCAGACATTTTCAGGGGACTTAAGTTTTGCTAGCGGCGCCCATTGAAGGAGGCAGATAATGAACATGAGATGAGGAAAAATAGTTGCATATAAATGACGTCAGTTTGATATTTGATAAGACCGATTTATTTTTAGGGTTAAAAAAAATTAATAAATGTACCTACACCCAAGAATGTCATTTTAATGGTAACACATTTTATAAGTGTAGCTTGTAATTAAAAAAAAAAAAAACCATTTTAAATAATTCTCGCATAAGAAAGACAGCTCCACACCTTCACGTTGGTGTATATATCATTTATATATTTGATATGCATGTGCATAAATGATAACACCCTTTGTAAAACTGTAAGCTTTGTTCACTACAGTAACACATTGGAGACAGAAAAAGAACAAAAAAAAAAAGAGCCATGGGTAGACTACAGCTCGCGGGTCAAATCCGGCTTGCCAGAACCGTCTAATCCGGCCCGCCACTCGTTCCCAGTAATACCTTTGATATAAACTAGATGATGTTGACACTGGCCCGATGGTCAAATTTATGAACCCAATGTGACCCGCGACTCAAAAAGTTTGCCAACCCTCCATGGTATAGCAGAAAAGAAGCAATAAAGAATGTAGTGACCCTACTGGCGAGCAGTGACAATGAGAGGAACTTAGAGACCTTTTTGACGACCCACTTGAACCAGCCAGAGAGCCACAATTTGAGAACATCTGGTCTAACACATTCTTAATAGTAAACTTTAATACATTTTGAAAGTATTCTTCAAAAGTGTTTTTATAGCGGTGTAATAGTTTTACTTTGCTTGGTATATTGACTAATGTAAAATGTAAATATGTCTGGAAACAATGTCTACTTCACGTTACATAAAAGCTTGGCACTGCAGTGCGTTTTATAAATGGATTTCTATGACGGGGCTATGATTTTATTTATGAAATTTTACTATACCATTCTATAAAGTGAAGAAGTGAAAGCACAGTAGAGTTCACTAAACTATTACATTTGTTGAAATTAGTAACAACTACTACACAACTTTCATTACCTTAGTCTGGAAGTTCACAACACAACAGGTCGAAATTCTTCTGTCATATAACATTTTCACTAGGCCCGGCTAGTGTATTTCTAGAAAGTTTGGCTCAGCACAATAAAACACAGTTCCTTGAACTACATACTTATTATCAAAATGTTTATTTTTGGAATGTGACAAAATCTTGAAGAATTAAAAATACATCAGAATAACTGATTAAGATACTATTTGGGAAACTGATAGTAAACTTTTGTGCCGAAAAAAGATCCCTTAACTTTATAGGCCATCGGGGCGAAGAATTGTAAAATTAAAGATTTGGGCGACAAACCCAGCCACTCAACAACCCTCAGAAAATTAATTTCACTAAAAGCTAATGCAATATTGACGGATGGTCGTGTGGTGTAGAGCGCTCAACTGTCGACAGGAGACCTTTGTGAGAACCTTGGGTTTTTCAGGTCCTGGTGTGTCCCCAAGTCCACCCAGCTTCAAATGGGTACCTGACTTTAAGTTTGGGGAGTAAAGGCGGCTGGGCGTTGTGCTAACCACACTATCACTTTATATATGCCGAAGTTCTTGAAACAGATGAATTCTACACTTCATGTGTACCGATGAGTCCTCAGGGGCTGAAGGGAACTTTACTTTACTAATACAATATTAAGAAATTCCAGTTTTATTTTCATGACGCAAAGTGCGAGTGGTAAAATTTTAACTTTAGTTTTTACCGTATAAGGATTTAATGGATTAAGAGAAAAACTTTTGCATTGAACAGAACATATCAAACTATTATTATTATTTTTATTTAAACTTCATCATATAGCTATTACATTTAACTGAATGTTATCAAAGAAAACAAGCATTCATACAAATTTTGTAATTTTTATAACTTTTTTCTCACAATAGCTTACATGATATCCAGTAAATAAGTAACATATTGTAATATATATATATGTATATATATAAATATATATATATTAAATTCTGATTACATTTTTTAAATGTCATATTTTTATATGACATACACACACACACACACACAAATACACACACACATCAAAATAAAAAAAAAAAAAACTGGTATGAAACTTTTACGATATCTTTTTCAACAAGTCAAATTGTTGGGAGTAATCTGTGTATATAAGTGTCAATTAAGAAAGCATACGTGAAACAAAAACCATCACTATGCTGGTAAAGTAAGATAATATAGTGACAGTAGAAAAAGTATGTGCCGTCATTGCAGTTGAGGTGGTGGTGTCTGCAATGACACAAGAATGGGTGTTTGACGTGACATCGGTCGTGGTGGTAGTGTCTGCAGCGACAGATGACGTGACGTTTGACGCCAAAGTAGCCGAGATGGTGGTGTCTGCAAAGACTGATTTCGTGGCGTGTGAGTTCGCATAGATCGAGGTGGTGGTGTCTGCAGTGACAGCTGACGTGGCGTGTGAGGTCGCATAGATCGAGGTGGTGGTGTCTGCAGCGACAGATGACGTGGTGTGTGATGGCACATCGGTCAAGGTGGTGGTGTCTGCAGCGACAGGTGACGTGGCGTGTGATATCGCATCAGTCGAGGTGGTTTTGTCTGCAGTGACAGATGACGTGGCGTGTGACTTCGCATCGGTCGAGGTAGTGGTGTCAGCAGCGACAGGTGACGTGTGATATCGTATCAGTCGAGGAGGTTTTGTCTGCAGTGACAGATGACGTGGTGTGTGATGGCACATCGGTCAAGGTGGTGGGGTCTGCAGTGACAGATGACGTAGCGTGTGACTTCGCATCGGTCGAGGTGGTGGTGTCAGCATCGACAGAAGACGTGGCGTGTGATGTCGCATCAGTCGATGTGGTTTTGTCTGCAGTGACATGTGACGTGGCGTGTGACTTCGCATCGGTCGAGGTAGTGGTGTCAGCAGCGACAGGTGACGTGGCGTGTGATATCGTATCAGTCGAGGAGGTTTTGTCTGCAGTGACAGATGACGTGGTGTGTGATGGCACATTGGTCAAGGTGGTGGGGTCTGCAGTGACAGGTGACGTAGCGTGTGACTTCGCATCGGTCGAGGTGGTTATGTTTGCAGTGACTGATGTCGTGGCGTGTGACGTTGCATCGGTCTTGGTGCTGGTGTCTGAAATGACACAAGAAGGGGTATTTGACGTCACATCAGTCAAGGTGGTAGTGTTTGCAGTGACTGATGTGGCGCTAGACGTCGCAACAGTCGAGGTGGTGATGTCTGCAGTGATAGATGACGTGGCGTGTGACTTCGCATCGGTCGAGGTAGTGGTGTCAGCAGCGACAGGTGACGTGGCGTGTGATATCGTATCAGTCGAGGAGGTTTTGTCTGCAGTGACAGATGACGTGGTGTGTGATGGCACATTGGTCAAGGTGGTGGGGTCTGCAGTGACAGGTGACGTAGCGTGTGACTTCGCATCGGTCGAGGTGGTTATATTTGCAGTGACTGATGTCGTGGCGTGTGACGTTGCATCGGACTTGGTGCTGGTGTCTAAAATGACACAAGAAGGGGTATTTGACGTCACATCAGTCAAGGTGGTAGTGTTTGCAGTGACTGATGTGGCGCTAGACGTCGCAACAGTCGAGGTGGTGATGTCTGCAGTGACAGATGACGTGGCGTGTGACTGCACATCGGTCGAGGAGGTGATGTCTGCATCGACTGATGTCACATCCGGAGTAGTGTATGAAGTCACGACTGATAAATTTACTTCACAAGCCGACTCATTCAACAAGTGAAACTCTGATTCAGTACAATCGCCTCCGTCTGTCAGACATTTTTTGACGCTAAATGTAAACAACTGGTAATTTGTGAACTCGCAATATTTCTGCTCCATAATTTTGTTGTTGGTACCACAATGTAACAATTTCGACTGACACTGAGAGCTCGCATTAAGTATAGCGTTGGAAAAACTCTGACTGACATTTGTCTTGTTGTTGGTACAAGCCCCAGTTTGTAAAAGGCGGAACTCTTCTGTGCTGCAGTTCATGGGTGCTGCTTTTAAGCAACTTTTAGTGTTTAAATTATTCAGCGCTACGGCCATAAGGGGGCAGAACTTCTCCTGCATTTTGAGGACCATTAAATTTGCAGAAGCTCGAATACAGTCAAACGCTTTTCTCTGACAGTGGAAAGACACGTTCGGGCTACTCATAGCGGCATAAAAAGTAGTTTTCGCTTCGCTGTCTGCTTCCTCTGTGTACGTCACATTACAGACAGCTGTCGTCAGGGTGTTGAACTCACGGTTACTACAGAAACCTAATCTAACGGCTCCAGAATAAATCCAGGACAGGAAGTCTGGGTGGCAGCTAACTGTCGGAACTTCGTTTGCATATTCCAAATTGAATGTCGCGCGACACCCACGAGAGAAAGTTTGAACCAAAGAGGTTAAATTTGTTGACCCTGAAACTGCCAAGAATCCGTGAGATAATAATGTGAGTGTAAAGATAGAGTGATAGAAGGACAATATCCCCATCTGCAAAAAAGAGAGAAACACATTTTCTTAGTGAAACATTGATTTGGTATAAAATTGTCTAAGTTTTAAAACATATTCCCCTCCATTGTTATTGATCAAAAATAAAATGTATTATTGTGTGTTTTTTTTTCAGGATTGGATTGAGGTTACTGTTAGCCTACAACTTGTAACCAAGGAGGGGCATAACTCGGTGAACTCAATAACAAAAAATATCACCTGTGAAATGTATTGCCCTTCCACATTTCACATAATAATACCCATGTTTCCAGAAGATACAAACAATTATCATTTCAATCTCCTGCTGTATCCTAGTAGTAAGTTAATTGTATGATAAATCACGTAAAACATTTATAAATGATAAACGATGGCCGACTTAATAAGGTCCTAATGGTATACAACTTAGCATAATTGTTCATCCCGCGTTGGTTGTAATGTGATTACGTTTGTTTGTATTATTTTTTATACTTATGAGGTATTTCTAAATATGTGTATGTCATGTGTGTGTGTCATGCGTATGTCATGTGTGTATGCCGTGTGTGTGTGTCATGTGTGCATGTCATATCCGTATGCCATGTTTGATTTCTAGAAAAAGAGAGCTTTAGCAAAAAACAAGCAATTAAGCCTGTTCCATTCTGGACACAGGACGTGTTAGCGCATTTTCATGTTATGTATCAGTACGTTTGTTAGCTTTCAGTAAATATTTGTAAATTTTGGAAATGTTTATAAATTCAATTGTGTAATGCATATATCTGTAAAAAAAAATTACAAAGACGTTTCTTTATATTTGAAAAAAAATTATTTTCTCTTAAATCTAACTACAAGTGGTTTGTGGTTACTGAAATAGGACTCATAATTGAAAACATTCGAAATTGTAGTAATTTAATCGTCCGAAAACTCCGTCAATTGTTGCATAGCTCTGATACTTTCAATTAAACTCAGAACACAAGCTTACTAATTCATTTGATAAGTTTCTTAATAAATCTTGGTGAAACTACGTGCTGCAGTATTTCGCACCAAATGAACGGGTTATTGAACGTACAAGGTCTATATATAATATATAAGCCCCTTAGGAGCCCTGAAGCCCGGCCCTCAGAGGTCCTATCACGAAATGAACTTTTGATGTACACATGGCAGGCCAAGACCTACAAAATGATATATACATCATGGGTCTAGGACTTATAGTTGCTGAGATATAGCGCTCCTTTATTAATATAGCTTATATAGTAAAAAACGGTACTAATGCCCCTTTTACGGCCCTGAGAGGTCAGATCGCGAAATGGAAAAAAGTCATTTCTTGGCAGGCCAAGACCTACAAAATGATATATCATGGGTCTAGGACTTATGGTTGTTGAGATCTAGGGTGATGACGGACGGACGGACAGACAAAACGGGGACAATAGAGCATTTTTTTTCGAAAATGCTCTAAAAATATATTTTCGAAAATAATCAAAAAGTAATTAATATCGCAAAAAGTTTAGCTGATATAAATGATGTAGTTTTCAGTTTTATGTTTAATTAAAACATTATGACACCAACAACTAATGCGATAGATGTCATTTACATAGCATCTGTATTCATACAATAATTTAAATTTGTTCTTAAAATGTTTGATAAAATAAACAATTGTTTAGGGGACAAAATGAGACTCTGAAGTTATATTTTCCATGACGTCATTCTTTGACTTTATGATACGTACGTCTAATACTGTTTTTTATGGACCGCATGTTGGCAACATTTTCCAGTTATACGTTGCATTGATCAAACGCTTTATATTTCTGAAACTAGTTTTAGTATTGTTGTTGTTGTTTGCTATGTTCTAGTTTTTAATAGTGATTTAAAAAAAACCCACACATAGCCTGCATCAGACATGGGTCCGCGGGTAAAGTAAGGTCACTTTGGATTACTGAACCTGCCCGCACCCCGTCTTACAGCAATCAGTCGCACTTCATATAAACAATCAGTAAGGATGCAAAAGGTAATTTCCTTCTCACCATATAAAGAGCTCAACTATAACGTCCATTACAAAATTAAATTTTCTTTTGACCATTTTTTTTAAAAGTAAAAAGCGGTCAGTGCATATAGATTTCAGTATAAAATATTCTGTTTTATGTATAGATATGGCAACGTTTAAAATGGATTCCTAACATATGAAATTAATCCACTTATTTAAAAACATTTAAAATGACATTAAAGAGCAGTATGTTATTAGACTTTACAAGATTTAGTGACAATGGACTGAAGTAGTAATACGTACAATGATTTAGTGACAATAGACTGAAGTAGTAATACATACAATGATTTAGTGACAATAGACTGAAGTAGTGATACATACAATGATTTAGTGACACTAGACTGAAGAGTCTCACCAATATCAACTCTGTCATCACCCCCTCCAACGTTTTAAAGCTAAAAATTTTTAACGGAGTCATTCAAAATGCCGTCTCCATCGAACAATGTTTTCCATCACCTAGATATCACAGTCTGGGTTTCTCAGCGCACTATGAATACATGCGCTTAGACCATCTGAGTTTTGAACCTCTTGCATACTAGGCGTGGTCTGGTCTGGAATCATGGGATCACAAGAGAGTTTGGCCCTGCATCTTACTCTTCCAATCTAAAGAATGACATATTGCTACTTTTTCGTTACGAGATTTTCGGGTTGTTTCTCACTGGCGTATATTCGTTTTGTATTGAATAAATATTTGAATGCAGGCAGATGTAGCTTTGGGTGGGCAAAGTTTTAAAATCAAGGGCCACATCGGAGTCTTGAAATGAACAAATATGCCAGTGAAAAACTTAGATGGGTTGATTGTTTGTATGAAGTAATATGGTCGACACTAGAGGGAACGAGTGAAGTAGGGCGGGTGCGGGCGGGTTCAATCAGCCAAACTGACCTTACTTGACCCAGCGGACCTCTGTTACCCATATCTGGCACAGGTTATATGTTTTTTAAAAAAAATCAATATTAAAAATTAGAAGAAAACAAACAACAACAATACTAACACGAGTTTGAGAAATATAAAGCGGTTGATTAATGCAACGTTTAAGTGGAAAGTGGTCAATTCAACCAACACATTACAATACAGTGGTCAATTTAACCAACACATTACAATAAATTGGTCAATTCAACCAACACATTACAATACAGTGGTCAATTCAACCAACACATTACAATAAAGTGGTCAATTCAACCAACACATTACAATGCAGTGGTCAATTCAACCAACACATTACCTTAGTCTAGAATTTCTTTGTCTTTATTTCTCTAAGCTTGTGTCTGCCAGTCTAGATTTACTGTTTTGAAAACAAAATGTGCCAACATTTTATAGATCTTCATTTCACTTTTGTAACTTGATATATTTTGAAGATAAAAGGATCTTTGAGACATGGTTAGATATTTTATCTTTTTATTTGTTGCGGCTAATTGACCATGCACAGGTAAGAGGAGATAACACTATTCACCTGGGCAAACACAAATCTGTGATCAACTTTCCTCTTTTGTTACAGATTTGTTTAGTTTTTGAATGAATCGGAAGATTTGATAGGCTGCTTAATTTCTTAAAGAGGTCGACAGTCCACAAGTCCACCCAGTTTTAAATGGGTACCTGACTTGAAGTTGGGGGAAGTAAAGGCGGTTGGGGGCCTTGTAATAACCACATTATCCCATTATATGACGAGGTTACTGAAACAGAAGAATCCTACACTTCATCTGCCCCGATGATTCTCTAGGGTTAAGGGAACTTTACTTTTTTTAATGGCTGAAATGTTAAACTAATGGGATTTGTGTGTGTATGTATGCCCTTCTTTTATGCTCACCATAGCCGTCTTTACTATAGACTTTATGGGGGTCCCTCAGATATTTGAGTCAGTAGCCTGTATATGAACAGATGTTAGGGACATTAGGCTAATTATTGGGGCCTTAAAAAAAGGATTCATCAAATAGGGTATAGAGTTGAATTTTGCTGGAATAGAACTGGATTTTGTCGGGCCCCCCTTACTAATCGGCCCTGAGATGCGTGCCCGGTGCGTCAGCCGTTAAATCCGCCTCTGTATTTGGGTCTTACAACCAGGGCCCAACCAAGTCGACCCTTCTCTTTCTCTCTTAATATCTATCTATCTATCTATCTATCTATCTATCTATCTATCTATCTATCTATCTATCTATCTATCTATCTATCTATCTATCTATCTATCTATCTATCTATCTATCTATCTATCTATCTATCTATCCATCCATCCATCCATCCATCCATCCATCCATCCATCCATCCATCCATCCATCCATCCATCCATCCATCCATCCATCCATCTATCTATCTATCTATCTATCTATCTATCTATCTATCTATCTATCTATCTATCTATCTATCTATCTATCTATCTATCTATCTATCTATCTATCTATCTATCTATCTATCTATCTATATCCGCCACTGATGTGCTGTTGAATGTAATGCTAATATTAAAAGCCCCTCCAGCCATCACGGTAACCAGATACATGAGACATATATACGCTTGTCTCAGACTGGGTGTTGCCGGTCTAGACAAATACGATTTGATCTCAATGGATACATTAAGAAAATGTTACTACATGTAACAAACTACGCCATGACTGTACAAACCACTGTCTTTCATTTATATTGCGGGGGGCTATGTGTGGTTGAGGGTGCAAGCTTTTTATGCCACATCACACCGGCCCCGTGTAAGGGCCCAGAGTTATTGTCTAACCTACTTGTAAAGCCAGTAACACTTTTGGAGGTAGCCATGGAGCGATTGACATTACCACAACAGCCGCGACTGAAGAGGTCATGAATCTACCGTAACTGACATACTTGGTGACACTGTTGAGCTTTTAACTCCAGACCAAAACATAGTGGGCTCTAAACCCAGCTAACTTCCTCAATGCTACATTAGATAATTTTGTAGGAAAATATAGTATCTATATGTATAAAACACAACTTCAAGACGCAGGACTATTTATAGATTGTGGAATTTCCCGGATACGTCACAGACGACACCTCGCTTTTTTTCGCTCAGGTTAGGTCAAAGTTCAACTTTGCATTCCATGTATTTTCTCTGAAGATGTCAGCCTGTTAATTTGTTTCATTGCTTATTTAAAAATAAAATTACAGTAATTATATTGATTGATAAGGCGGCGTATTTTTGGCCGCGGGATGACTAGTAGTCATAAAATCAAGACTTTAATGTAGTCATTTTATCTCGCGTTATTTCTTTATTCTAGTCACTATTTCAAATAATGAATGAATCTACTTATCTTAAAAAAATCTATTCATAATATATCTACACAATTTTAAATTATTTATTTGACAATAATATCGATTTAAAAATAGTTTTAGTATTGAATTGAGACAATAAGTTGCTCATTGATCTACTTAACGATATATAAATCCATTCACTGATCCAGTAATAAAATTTATTATCTATTTATTAATCAAGTCTCTCATATTTCAAACGTGAACTATTTTAAGACCAAATGTACATAATATATTTTCAGGCTACAATTTTTCCAGGTTAAATTTGGTGCAAAGTCGTCCCACAAGTCCACCCAGCTTTAAATGGGTACCTGACTTAAAGTTGGGGAAGTAAAGGCGGCTGTACGTTGTGCTAACCACACAATCCCTTCATATGTCGAGGTTATAGAAACTGATGAATTCTACACTTCATCTGCCCCGATGGCCCGATAGGGCTAAGGGAACTTTTACAGTTCACGCTACATTAAGTTTTTTTTCTAATTACGGTAAAAGAATGAAATGTTTACATATTAGAACATCCAACACACCATTAATAGGAATTATTATTTTGTAGTGCCCAATGGAGACATTGGTATGTGACTGATCACGCCTGGAGTAGAACGCGAATCCCACAGCATACATATCAGATTGCAGCATACAGATATGACTATGGCACAAAGATTAGACTACAGCATATAGAACGGACTTCATAAATATCAGAATTCAGCATACAGAACGGACCTCGTACATAACATACTACAGTATACAGATCGGATTAAAGCACAAAGATTAGACTACAGCATATAGAACTGACTTCATACATATCAGACTACAGCATACATATCAGACTACAGCATACAGATATGACTACAGCATACATATCAGACAAGAGCATACAGATCCGGGTCACAATCATACTGTCGCAAAATGAATCCACGAACCAGCGACACAATCGTGCTATTCCTCTATTTAAATTTAAAATAATTCTGCATTAATTGACCTTGTGATATTTTTTGTTTAATGTTTTACTGAAATTGTATAACGCCATAAAAAAGTTATATTTCATAATTTTATTGTTAAGTATTTAGTAACAAATAAATATCAAAAAGAGATAAATATAAGTTCGTATGAAATGCACAATATTTATCTTATATTAATCTAGTTAATTCTAACACTATCACAATATTTATATGAGATGAATCTTGTTAATTCATGAACTATCAAAATATTTCTGTCATACAAATCTGGTTGATTCATAAACTTTAACAATATTTATATGAGATGAATCTAATTCATAAATTATTTAAAAATTTTATGATATAAAGTCGTGCACTGATTGGTGCGGAAACTGGTCTTCATGTTCTTCATAGAGGCCTACTGTATCTTCGGTTATGTCCATGATATGCTGTATCTTCGATTAGAATTTATCGTAGATTGCTGATTAATAATAAAGCTGATATTCAGACATACGTTCTATTGGGGCTATGTGAATTATAGGAATGTTTAAATTATGGGATAGTCAATATCCATTTAACGATATCTCTTGATTAAATGGGGACTAATTTAATAAACAATTAAATGTACGTATACTTGGTGCGTCCTGTTTTTTTCATTACTATAACCAGCCGATCGGACGTCATGGATGACATAGATAGGTGACAGGACTCGCTGGGATTCGAACTCATACCAGACATCATGAAGACCGTGCTGAAAATCGACACACCACCGGAGTCAATGCGAGAATGGATTTTTTCCACTTGCTTTCACTAAGACACTATTGAAATTTTAAACTTAAATGTGATATCTGATTGAAATGAAATGAAGATTAATTTTTGTGGTAAGAGTTAACAGTTGTATAACAGTATATTTCAATAAATAAGTAACGGTGCTGTAATGATAAACAATCTATTATTATTTCCGACCGATTAATTCATTTATATTAGTGTATTGACAGTATGATACAGTGTACTTATCAACAAATTATATATTGTTATTTTATTACCTTATTATTGCTTTTTGTTATATCATCGGCAAGGTAATATTTCAACTGGCTGAAATGCCCTTAAGGTACACAGAGGTTTGTTCAAGCTGTCAGCATGACTGTGTTCCCCTGTCAAGTTTACAACACGGACTCTGTGATGGACGTGTACTGAGACAGGCGCTATAAGGAAGTGTTCATATCAACTGTAATATAAACTGTAATATAAACTGTAATATCAACTGTAATATAAACTCTTGTGAAATCGAGCCATCAGGAGGACAACTAGTAGTCTCTGTAGAACGTAATTATAACCTATTACAATCTACATCTAACATACAACATCCAACTACAACATACATCAACTTACTATAACATACAACATCTAACTATATAAAATACAAAATCTAGATACAGCATACAACATTTAAACACAACATCCAACTACGAACATCCAACCTGCGAATACAACATACAACGGTTTGGAATAAAGTGTACAGAAGAATACCTGTATAATGCAAATGGTAAAGGTCATGTACAGGGGAAATAGTTCTACAAGTATAAAATCTAGATTTGTTCGGGCCCTTAAGAAGGTGGGGGGGGGGCTTTGTGTTTTTGCCTACTACGTCCACCCTTAATATAGCCTCCGCATTCAACATTAAAATATAACATTAAACATTTAATTCTAACACCTTTCTACTAATGTACATAGATGCAAAGAACATACACGAGTAAACATCCAAAGAAGATCTTACCTGAATTCAGGGATCAGTTTATAGTTATGGAGTTTAGTAGAACTAATCGGAACTTATTACTTTCACAAAAGAGTTTACAAGTGTTGACATCCCTAAATGAATTGATTATTTTACTGCTCGTTATTCTAGTGTAAGTCAATGTTCAAAGGCGTCATCTAATATTTGATGACAAAAAAAAAGATACAATTTTGATTTGTGAATTTTCGGACGTAAGGTTTAATGTAATGTATCTTTTAATAAATAATTAAACATTAGATTGTTAGTTAAATTATATATATATATATATATATATATATATATATATATATATATATATATATATATATATATATAACTCTACTTGTCAACTTAATAAGGTAAAAACATGAGATTAGATCGCCTTACCTTGTTTCTGTACATCATTTTTATTCCCAAAATGACGTCATAAACGTTTAAAAAAAACAAACCAAGAAAGGTACCGAAATAAACGGAACGCTTTAACATTGGTCAAGTACATTGCATGTGTTTATATAGGTTACACGTCTACCATATGAATTAGATTATACCTCTAACATTAAAATTAAATTAAAGCTCTACAATATGAATTAGTTTTGAGAATTAAATACGTTAATTACATCAATGGTTCATAAATTTTACATTTTGAGATCCTTTGTTTTTTGTGAAACCCAGGAAAAAAAAAATAGGCTTACAGAAAGAAAAGTTAAAATTTATAGAAACAATATAATTTAATAATGTTACTATTGTGATATATTCAAAAAAGATATTCAATTAATTACAGTGATATAGATAAACATTAGTTTATCGGCCACTGGAATTTTTTTTTTGCAAATTTAAAACCTAATAAGTTTCAATCGGTTTTTCTTTTCTGTAAATTTGGCATAAAATAATTTAACATTTATTGTGTATGTAAATCAAATTGGAAGAAATAGGGAAGGTTTTTTCTGAACGAGAAAAAATCAAATGAATGGTTTAAAAGTGGACATTTGCTTTTGACTGGACACAGAAACTACGTTCTGGCATGCTGGACCTTCGCGTTGCAAAACAATTAGTAATTCCGAGAATCGCTTTTTTTTAATATTTCTAATTTTTGAATTATTTAGGTCGTTACCATGGAAACCTAAGAAAAATACAAAGTTAGAGTATTAATCTTTGTTATTTTACTAAATTGCATGACTTAGCAAAATGTATTCGTTTATCTATGAATAAAAGATATGGATAGTTCATACAATTTGTTGAACGTGTTAAACTGTCATTGGGGGGGGGGGCAATTAGTGATGTGGACAGCACCAAAACACTAAACATGCTACATACAGATAATTAACACCATACGTTACATGGCGTAAACATTTACAAATCATAAAAAAACAAAAAGATTTGTTTTTTAATGTTACCTACCCACCTAAATTACAATTTCCATTCCGAGTATTTAAATTGTGTACGAACTTCCCATGGACAGTGACTGGTGGAGTACTTGGTTGAGGGTCTGTTGGCGTCACAATGGTCAAATTGGTGGTGTCTGTAGTGAAATATAGTATACTTATGACGTTAGGACTGATGTAATTCCTATATTATCTCTGTGTCAACTTATTTAAATTATCGTAAATAAGTTGCAAACACTTATGAGAATATTCAGACACATTAAAATTGTAATGATATGAAATGTCGATTGTCTCAATCAAGGTTTTTTGTTTTGGTTACTTACTTTCTGGGGACTTGGTTGATGACATCACAGTGACCGTTTGACGTCACGAATGAAGTTGACTTTCCACAAGCCGAATCATTTAACATGATAAATTCCGACTCTTTGCAACGACTTTCCGACGTCAGACATGTCTTTAAGAGAATCGCTGAATCATTAAGATTCATAAGTTTACAATGTTCGTTGTTCATAATATGGGTGAAAGCATTAACACTAGAGCACTGATTTATTGCAGTCTGACAGTCTAAACTTGTGTTAAGTAAAGCGTTAGAAAATGTCTGATCTACATAGGCATCGTTAGTGGCACATGCTCCATCTCGTATCTTTTGGAACTCTTCTGCGCTGCATTTTGATGATTTGCCTGATTTCACATAGTACTCAAAACTAAGTGTTGTTATTTTGGGTTCCATAAGAGGGCAGTACTGCTCCTGCGTTTTGAGAATCATTGGAACCACAAAGCCTCGAATAAATGTCAGTACACTTGTCTGACAGCTAGAAGAGACATTATTCATAGTTGCAATAAACATCATTTTCGTTTCTTTATCTGATTGGTCGAGGGTTGTCGTGTTACAAACGGAGTCTGTGAAGTTGCTGAACTCATTATGTTTACAGAAGCCCAACACAACCAAATATCTATTTAATAATGTAAGACATTTGGATGAACAATAAAACTCTGTATTTAAACTATTGGGGTTAACGCTTTGACTAAAAGCTGCCTGACACGGCCTTGAGTAACTTCCGATTAAAGACATCAAATATGATGACGTCAATTGTGCCGATGTTCCATTGCACAAAAATACTAAAGCAAGAATAGAATAAAATATGACCAGTTTTTCCATCTGCAAAAAATAGTAAAAAGAAAAATCCAGTCCGATGTTAATACCATTATATATCTATATACATAATATTCATTTCCACTCTGCGTCAAATCGAAAGTGAAAAACAGATAGCATTTTAACATCGTCAAACGTAAACAATATTAATAATCGAAAATCTCGGACGATTAGACTAGCGTGCGCGTTTTCGTATTTAATTTCGTAAATAAAGATCTTTTTTGAGTCGATATAATATTAAAAAAAAAAGAAAATCTGCAAACTATTCAAATTAAGTTTTCAGCTATTATAATATTTAATTTTTTTTTTAAATATACAGGGCTTCGATTTATTTAAATTACAAAATAAGATTATATAGGTCTAAAACGGAAGTGAAAAAAATAATCAAACCATTTTAAAAAATTAGTACATTAAAATTATCAGTTTGTTCGTGTGAAGTGGTGGCTGAATGGGTAAACAGCTTGGGGGTATTCTTTTTTTTTTATGCTTACTATCGAGGTTCGAGTCCTCTCAGAAACATTTTTTCCCCCAGAATGTATCCGTTTAGTTGTTTTAATGAAAAGTAACTAATTAGATCTCTTTTACATTTTTTATTGAAATAATTTATCTTTTAGGATTTTGTAAGAAAAAGAACAACTAATTAGATTTTTAATTATTTCATAATATTTTTAAAATATTTATCAAAGCTGATCACAGAGGCGTACCTAGGGTGGGGTTAGGGGGTCCAAAATCGAAAGTCCCACCGGACCCCAGCTTGATAGGAGCCCCCAAAATTATTTTTTACATGAAATATTAAGTACATAATTTCATATCTTGGTATCGAACGTCTAATGCAGGGGCCCCCAAAAGAGGTCAAGCCCCCAGGCCCCAAATCCCTAGGTTTGGCACTGGTTTTACAATAGTCTATCTTCATGCAAAGACTTTGCAGGGTACAGCTAGTATAAAAATAAAAGCGATTTTAGTTCTGCATTAAATCGAAAGTAAAGAATTGATACAACAGTATTCCAGTTTAAAATACAATCATGAAAAAAATCGGATCTGCCCGAACCCGTAAAATAACTGGCCTACCGATCAATCCTAAGGGGATATAACTCTGCAAAGGTTTTGAAAGCGTACATCGCTAAAAAATGTCTGAGTTCTATGACACACCTTCGCGGAGTTAAAAAAAAAAACATCGCGCGTCATCGACCGTCTCTATAAAAATAGTCTGGGGAATTCCAAAATTATAGAAACTGAAAAGAGACAATGTATGCTAAATGAGAGTATGTTTGGTGCGCATTTTGTTCATCAAATGAATCTTTCTTGAAAAAAATGAAATGCTGGGGAATTCTAAACACAACAAGGATTTCTTATTAGTGAATTAAGATTTTTAATGGTTGCGGAAGGGGGGGGGGGAATTCAAGCAGACGATTCGAGATGCAACACCGCTATTTTTTTAACCTCAAGTCTCTTTTTTTTTTAATACGTCATGTTTGTTAAACATGGTAAATTATAAAATTATAAAAAAAAGAATGGGGGTGTAGGGTTGGGAAAGGAGCGTTTAACCGGAGGGGGGGGATAAGGAGAAGTGTCATGTGGTATTGTTAACAGGGTTTGTCGTATGTACATTGAGACCCACTGCGATTCGAGCATGTCTTGAGTGGGAGGGGGTTGGCGGGCGGGGGAGGGAGGGAGGGAAGGATGGGTGTGGGGCTAAGTGGAAGAGAATTGGAAATAGAAGAAATATTAGGATGTTAGATTCAAAGTGTCGGGGGTTGTTTTTGTTACGATTCAATGCCCATAATGAGGATTATTTTCTTTGGGATGAACTATATAAAATATGAACGTCTTTGATGTATTATTAAGTGTCCCTTAAATGTGTTTTGGCTACAATAATCTGTTCATGTCTTTTGGGGCCACTTAGAGTAGATAGACATGCTATTTTTTGTATATAGACTGATTGTTAAAGCGCTCGAATATATATCACCATTTTAAACTCCAACTGCGTGCCTAATAGCTGGTCTGGGTACCGGGCCTGTTCAGCTAGTCTATATACATAATCTGCTAACATAGACGGTGGTTCGACAGACCTTCACACCGTGCGGTGTATTTGATGTTTATGGCAATAAAAGCCACATGTCTGCACGTTACAAATACACGGCACCACATGAGATTAAATAGTACATCGCTAAAAATGGTCTGGGGACGAAGAGAGGTTTTACGTCACACGTTTGCGGAGTTAAAAATAAAACAGCGCGCGTCATCGACAAACCAAGTTGGTTGGGATAGGGGAGGGAATAAATCAAATGGTTGCGGAAAAGGGGGGGGGGAGAGAAAAGCAGATGATTCGAGACGGAATCATCAGCAACACCGCTATTTTTTTTAACCTGACGTCTCCCTTTTTTTTAAATACGTCAAAAGTGCTCGAATATATATCACCATTTTCAACTCCAACTGCGTGCCTAATAGCCAGTCCGTGTACCGGGCCTATTTACTAGAACACAATAAACAGTAACTTACAGACACGAACGAAGAGAGAAAAAAGAAAATACCAGGAATTGGTTATTTTTTTAAAGGAACTGCCTAAAATTGTTTTCACCAAACAGTCTGTAATACAAGACGCAATAGTTTAATGATGTCACATAAGATTGTAAAACGGATAAAGCCTTCTTCTGACGGCTACGGCATCAAGGAATGCTTGTCAGATGCAGCCATCATTATTTGTCCAGAAAAGTAAAAAAAAATTCACGGCATTTCTTTACCAATGAGAGGCGTGTCAAAATGATTAAGTGACAATATGATGTGCACCAACTTCGAGATGCATGCAAAGACTTTTTGTGGTACTCTCTTGCGTTAGATTAGCAACTGGTTTAGTTCGTATGTTAGAATGAAATGTTCATGTGTAATAATAGACTTTGAATGTGAAATAAAATGGCAATACATGTTTCTATTGGGGCTATGTGAATTATAGGAATGTTTAAATTATGGGATAGACAATGTCCATTTAAGGATATCTTTTGATTAAATGGGACTAATTTAATAAACAATTAAATGTACATATGTTTGGCGCTTCCTGTTTTTTCATTACTATAGCCGATCGGACGTCACGGAAGACATAGATAGGTGACTGGACCCGCTGGCATTCGAACTCGTACCAGACCTCATGAAGACTGTGCTGAAAATCGACACACCACCGAGTCAATGCGAGAATGGATATTTCCATTTGCTTTCACTAAGACACGATTGAAACTTCAAACTTAAATGTGATATCTGTTTGAAATAAAATGAAGATTAATTTTTGTGGTAAGAGTTAACCATTTGATAACAGTATATTTCAATAAATAAGTAACAGTTCTGTATTGATAAACAATCAACTTTTATATCTTACAGATTAATTCATATATCAGTGTATTGATAGTATGATACGGTGTGATTACGTATCATTATATTATATATTGTTTTTAGAGCATTTTCAAAAAAAAATTGTCCCCGTTTTGTCTGTCTGTCTGTCTGTCCGTCATCCTCCTAGATCTCAACAACCATAAGTCCTAGACCCATGATGTATATATCATTTTGTAGGTCTTGGCCTGCCAAGTGTACATCAAAAGTCCATTTCGCGATCTGACATCTCAGGGCCGAATATAAGAGTTTTTAAGTACCGTTTTTGCTTATATGTTAAATATAAATAATAAAAGCTAATCAAAGGGGCGTAATCATTATTTATTTTTGTAACAGTTATTCAACATGACTACTTTCCTCTCTATCTAGCAAAATCTATGGCTGTAACCCGGAAAAAAAATACGGATTTCGTCCGGCGTAACACGAAAATGCTCTAAAATGTCCTTTGTCCGAAACGGAAAAGACTTAAATTTCTTGTTTTATTACCTTATCATTGCTTTCTGTGATATCAGCGGCAAGATAATATTTCAACTGGCTGAAATGACCTTAAGGTACACAGAGGTTTGTTCAAGCTGTCAGTACGACTGTGTTCCATTCTCCAGTTTCACTGACCGACGTCATTTACTATAGGGACTGTCTAATGGACGTGTACTGAGACAGGCATAATATGGAAAAAGTCATATTAACTGTAATATCAACTGTAATATCAACTGTAATATAGACTGTTATATAGACTGTAATATAAACTCTTGTGAAATCGAGCCATCAGGAGGACAACTAGTAGTCTCTGTAGAACGTAATTATAACCTATTACAATCTACATCTAACATACAACATCTAACTACAACATACATCATCTAACTACAACATACAACATCTAACTACAACCGAGAACATCTAACAACTATAACATACAACATCTAACTACAACAGCGAACATCTAACAACTACAACATACAACATCTAACTACAACAGATAACATCTAACAACTACAACATACAACATCTAAATACAATAGAGAACATATAACAATTACAACATACAACATCTAACTACAACAGAGAACATCTAACAACTACAACATACAACATCTAACTACAACAGAGAACATCTAACAACTACAATATACAACATCTAACTACAACAGAGAAATCTAACAACTATAACATACAACATCTAACTACAACAGAGAACATCTAACAACAATAACATAAAACATCTAAATACAACAGAGAACATATAACAACTACAACATACAACATCTAACTACAACATGAACAATCTAACTATGGCTTACAGAATAACTAGAACATACACCATCTAACTACAACATACACAATTTAGATACAGCATACAGCATTTAAACACAACATCCAACTACAAAACATCCAACATTGAAATACAACATACATCGGATGGGAATAAAGTGTACAGAGGAATACATGTGTCACGTTTATAAGACGAATGGTAAAGGTCATGTACAGGGGAAATAGTTCTACAAGTATAAAATCTAGGTTTGGCCGGGTCATTTAGAAGCTCGGGGGCCTTTGTGTTGTTGTCCACTACGTCCACCCTTAAAATAGCCTCCGCATTCAACATTAAAATATAACATAAAACATTTGATTATAACACCGTTTTACTAATGTACAAAGAAGTAAAGAACATACATAAGTTAACATCCAAAGAAGATCTTACCTGAATTCAGGGATCAGTTTATAGGTCAAGTTTAGTAGAACTCATCGGAACTTATTCATTTCACAAAAGAGTTTACATATATTGACATCCCTAAATGTATTGAATATTTTACTGCTCGATATTGTTGTGTAAGTCAATGTTCATAGGCGTCACCTAATATTTGATAACTAAAAAAAAAAGATATAATTTTGATTTGTGCATTTTCGAACGTAAATTTTAATGTAATGTATCTTTTAATAAACAATTAAACATTAGATTGTTAGTTAAAGTACATATCAGCTCTACATGTCAACTTAAAAAGGTAAAATAAATGAGATTAGATCGTCTTACCTTGTCTCTGTATACATTTTATATTCCCAAAATGACGTCATAAACGTTTTAAAAAAACAAACCAAGAAAGCTATCGCAAAAAAAAAAACCGAACGCAATAACATTGGTCGTCATGTGCATTGCATGTGTTTATATAGGTGACACCTCTACCATTTTAATTAGGCCACACCTCTACCATTTGAATTATTTGTCAGAATAATAGGCAAACCGTCCATCTCGAAAGATGATGGTAGCGCACTGGTTAGTCATCTAGTCGTTTTTTTGATAGCAGGTTCTTGAGTGACTCAGCAGACCGATCCTGGACTGGCAGACTCTTCCACAGTGGCCACAAATGAAGCTGAGTGGGGGACCGAGGGCCTGTTTCTGTCTTACGGTCTTCCTTCTCTGTCTTTTGGTCTCCTGCTGTCGGTTCCTTACTTGTTCACCATTAAGAATGCCTTTGTGAACAGCCTGACGCCACCCACTCCGGTCGTCGGCGAGCTGTTCCCAATTGTCGAGGCTGATGCCGGTCAGTTTGAGGTCGCGTTTGCAGACATCCTTGAATCGCAGTTGCGGGCGACCAGCGGGGCGGTGCCCGGTGGCGAGCTCGCCATATAGGATGTCCTTTGGTATGCGTCCATCTTGCATTCGATGCACATGACCCAGCCAGCGTAGACGCCTTTGGCACAGAAGGAGATGCATGCTCAGTGAGCTGGCTTGTTTGAGCACGGCAGTGTTGGTGATTTTGTCCTGCCATCTGATGCCAAGGATGCGACGGAGACAGCGGAGGTGGAAGCTCTCGAGTCGATTTTCCTGTTTGGTATAGGCAGTCCAGGTTTCGCTGCCATATAAAAGAGTGCTGAGAATACATGCCTGGTATACCTTGAGCTTGGTGTTCAGTGTCAAATGTTTGTTAGTCCATACTCGTTTGCTTAGTCTGGCCATGACACTGGTTGCTTTGGCAAGCCTCTTGTCGATCTCGTCATCCAGGGACAGACTGCTGGTGATGGTGGAGCCCAGGTATGTGAATTTGTCGGTGACCTCCAGAACTTCATTGTCGATGGTGATTGAGGGTGGAGCTGGGATGCCTTGACCCATGATGTTGGTTTTCTTGATACTGATGGTCAGTCCGAATTCTATGCATGCTTGAGCTAGGCGATCCATCAGGAGCTGTAGGTGTTCCTCTGTGTGTGCTGTCAGGGCTGCGTCATCAGCGAACAGCATGTCTCTGATAAGGATAGTGCGGATCTTGGTTTTTGCTCTTAGGCGGGCCATGTTCAGCAGCTTCCCATCACTTCTGGTATGTAGGTAGACACCTTCTGTAGAGTCTTTAAATGCGAAATTCAGCATCATAGAGAAAAATATGCCGAATAGTGTAGGCGCTAGAACACAGCCTTGTTTTACTCCGCTTTTGATTGTAAAGGGTTCTGAGGTGTCCCCGTCGTAGCTGACTACTCCCTGCATATTATCGTGAAAGGAGGTTATGATGTTGAGTAACTGAGGTGGACATCCGATCTTCTTCAGTAGCAGGAAGAGGCCGCTTCTGCTTACTAAGTCAAACGCCTTGGTTAGGTCGATGAAGGCGATGTACAGCGACATCTGCTGTTCTCTGCACTTCTCCTGGAGCTGACGCACTGAGAATATCATGTCGACAGTGGATCTTTCTTGTCGGAAGCCGCATTGTGATTCGGGGTACACGCGGTTTGCGAGAACCTGAAGACGGTTGAGAACCACGCGTGCAAAGGCTTTGCCTACAATGCTCAGCAATGAAATACCCCTGTAGTTGTTACAGTCACTGCGATCCCCCTTATTCTTGTACAGAGTGACTATCTTGGCGTTGCGCATGTCTTGCGGAACTCTGCCTTCCTTCCAACATAGGCAGAGGAGCTCATGGAGTGGCTCTAATAAGGCAGGTTTTCCGCATTTGATGATTTCAGGCGGGATGCCATCCTCACCCGGCGATTTACCACTGTTCAGGGCATCAATGGCTTTACTGAGTTCATCCATGGTAGGTTCAGCATCCAGCTTCTTCAGGACGGTCAAGTCTTCTATATCGTCCAATGCACTCTGTGTGACAGAGTTTTCACTGGAGTACAACTCTAGATAGTGTTCCACCCATCTGCCCATTTGCTTGCTTTTGTCAGTGATGATATCCCCTGATTTGGACTTCAAGGGTGCAGTCTTCTTTGATGATTTGCCAGTTGCTTGCTTGATGCCTTCATACATCCTCCTTATGTTGCCAGTCTCCGACGCTTGCTGGATGCTATAAGCCAGTTGAAGCCAGTAGTCATTTGCGCAGCTACGGGCAGTCTGCTGGGCCTTTCTCCGAGCAGCCTTCAGCTCCAGAAGATTGTGCTGACTTGGGTCGCGTTTGTAGCTTATCAGTGCTTTTCTCTTGGCATCAATGACGGGCTCTAGTTCAACAGCGTTTGCCTCAAACCAGTCGGTATTCTTGTGCTCCTTTGTACCATACGTCAGAGCAGCAGCTCTGTAGATAGTGTTCCGGAGCGAATTCCACATATCTTCTGCATTCGACTCTTGGTTGCAGCTTTGCAGTTCCCCCAGCCTTGCTATGAACTCCTGGTTTTTGGCTTGGTTGGTGGTTTGACTGGTGTTGATTTTTGGCTGGCATTTCTTTTTGGAATGATGGAGTCTCTTGGGGCGCAGCTTTATCTTGGAGGCAATGAGGGAGTGGTCTGTATCGCAATCGGCGCTATGGTAGGCTCTGGTGTTACGAACGTTATTCAGAGAGTCGCGCCGGGTGATGATCAGGTCCAACTGATGCCAGTGATTTGATCTTGGATGTCTCCAGGACGCCTTGTGACATGCCTTGTTCTGAAAGTAGGTGTTTGTCACGCATAGGTCGTGATAGCAGCAGAGTTCGAGTAATCTCTGGCCGTTTTCGTTCATTTTCCCTATGCCATGGTGACCCAGCACACTTGACCAAGAGTCATGATCAGAACCAACACGAGCGTTAAAATCCCCCAGGAGGTAGAGGTGTTCCGAAGCAGGGACTGCGGCAATTGCGCTGTTTAATAGCTCATAGAACTGGTCTTTAGTCTCCGTGCTGGCTTGCATGGTTGGTGCATAGATGCAGAGGAGGTTGGCGGTACCAGATGCTGTGAATAGACGCAGGGTAAGGATTCTCTCTGTGCCGTGGGAAGGAGGTTCAATCATTTGGAGCAGGGTGTTCTTTATGGCGAAGCCGACTCCGTGTTCTCTGGATTCCTCGACGTCTTTCCCCTGCCAGATAAACGTATAGTGTGCTTCCCTCAAAGATCCAGTCTCTGGGAGGCGCGTTTCTTGTAAGGCTGCCACATCGATGTTTAGTCTGTGCAGCTCAAGATCGATGACTGCGGTCTTGCGGAAGTCATCGATTTTCTGTAAGTCATCTGTCAGTCCAGTGCGCATAGTGCGCACGTTCCAGCTTGCAATGCGGAGAGCTGGAGACTTCGTCTTTATCTTTGAATGTCTTCCTGGTGCATGTGGTAACGGTCTGCCTGTTGAGCTGCGCTCTAAGCTCCAGGCACCCACTGGAGCAGGCAGGCCGTGGCGGGTCAACACCTTATTGGCCGGGGGCTGCCCAGCTTAAGGCGGGCGGTAGTTGACCAGTGGGACTACGAGGGACCCTCCTACCATTGAAGACAGCCCGTGGCGTCCAGCTCTTCGCCAATTGAGCAAGGACTTATAACCCGTAGACTGCTGTCTTCTTGTTTGTGCTCTCGCCGTGAGGCGAGACTGGAGTAACGTCTCCAGAGCGCAGGCCTGGGCGAAGTTTGTCAGAATTAAATACGTTAATTACATCAATGTTTTTTAAACTTTTACATTTTGAGATCCTTTGGTTATTGTCCAACCCACGAGTAAAAAAAAACCGGTTCACAGAATGAAAATTTAAAATTAATAGAAACAATAAAACTTAATAATGTTAATAATGTTATCTATTCAAAAAATGATATACAGTTAAATACAAATAATATGAATACAAATGAATTTAATTTTTTTTTTACTAATTAAAAACCTTATGAGTTTCAATCAGATATTTTTTTTTATATAAATTTGACATAAATGGTTTAATATTTATTGTGTGTGAAAATCTAATTGGAAGAAATAACGATGGTTTTTTATGAACGAGAAAAAAATCATATAATTGGTTGAAAAGTGGACAATTGCTTTTTACTGGACACAGAAATAACGGTCCAGCATGCCGGACCTTCGAATTCCAAAGCAATTAATAATTCTGAGAATCTCTTTTTTATCAAATTCTTTTTTTTTTAATTGTTTGGTCGTTACCATGGAAACTTAAAGAAAAATACAAAGTTGGAGAAGTTCATCTTTTTTATTCTACTAAATGATATGACTTAGCAAAATGTGTTCGTTTATCTATGGGTAAAAGATATGGCCAATTAGTAGAATCTGTTGAACGTGTTAAATTTTCATTGTAGTAGGGGAGAACAATTAGTGTTAGCGGCAATACCACAACACCCAACATGCAACATATAGATAATTAACACCATACGTTACATGGCGTAAACATTTACAAATCATAAAAAAACAAAAAGATTTGTTTTTTGATTTTACCTACCCACATATGTTACAGTTTCCATTCCGAGTATTTAAATTGTGTACACACTTACCTTGGACATTGACTGGTGGAGTACTTGGTGGAGGGTCTGTAGACGTCACAATGGTCAAATTGGTGGTGTCTGTAGTGAAAGATAGTATACTTATGACGTTAGGACTTACGTATTCCCTACATTTTCTCTGTGTCAACTTATTTAAATTATATTCAGTTAGTTGCTAACACTTCTGATAATATTCAGACAATTAACATTGTAATGATATAAACAAATGTTGATCGTCTGAATCAAGGTTATTTTATTTTAGATTACTTACTTTCTGGGGACTTGTTTGATGTCATCACAGTGACCGTTGTGGTGGAGTGTGACGTCGCTAATGACGTCGGCTCTCCACAAGCCGAATAGATTAACATGAGAAATTCCGAATCTTTGCAGCGGGTTTCCGACGTCAGACATGTCTTTAAGGACACCGAAGAATCATTTAGATTCATAAGATCACAGTATTCGTTGTTCATAACATGGGTAAAAGCTGTGGATTTCTCAGAGCACTGATCTATTCCAGTCTGACAGTCTAAACTTGTGTTAAGTATGCCGTTAGAAAATTTCTGATCCACATTGGTATCGTTACTAGCACATGCTCCTTCTCGCATCTTCTGGAAGTCATCTGCGCTGCATAATTTGCCTGATTTCACACAGTCTTCAAAAGTAATTGTTGTTAGTTTGAGTTCCATAAGAGGGCAGTGCTGCTCCTGCGTTTTGAGAATTATTGGAACACCAGAGCTTGAAATGCATCTCAGTACTCTTTTCTGACAGTTAGAAGAGACATTGTTCATTGCTGCAATAAACATCATTTTCGTTTCACTGTCTGATTGGTCGAGGGTTGTCGTGTTACAAACGGAGTCCGTGAAGTTACTGAACTCATTTAGTTTACAGAAGCCCAACACAACCAAATATTTATTTAATAATGTAAGACCTTTGGATGAACAATAAAACTCTGCATTGAAGTTATTGGGGCTACCGCCTTGAATAAATGTTGCCTGACATGCACTAGAGTAACTTCCAATTAAGGACGTCAAATAAGATGACGTCAATTGCGACGATGTTTCATGGCACAAAAATGCAAAGGAAAGTATAGAATAAAAAATGGCCAGTTTTTCCATCTGCAAAAAATAGTAAAAAAATCCAAACCAATGTTAATACCATTGTGTTTGTATGTGTGTGTGTGTGTGTGTGTGTGTGTATACACAATACTAATTTCGAAATTTCGGGCATGATTGCAGTTTATTAGTCATATATATCATAACCTGCTCATCGCATACGCATACATTTGATATGGGATCTCTTTTGTTCAGAGTTGACATAATGCGTTGTGATAGTATGTAATAATTCAGAGAAATAAATATCTGTTTTTTTAAAATATATTATGATAATTCATACAAATACAACCAATGCAATTTAAAGAAATAAACACTTACCATGACAACAGATTACTTTAAACATGAAATTCACACTGGTTTGCCTCACCACTCTGCAGTCCCCTAATACTATTTTTACTGTTTACCTTATAGCCTGAAATTTTTACACCTGTTCAACCTTTATGTATGTACATGTTCCAAATATGACACAGTGGTAATTTTTTTTTCAAGGTAGGTAACCTTGATTTAAAAATAGCAGCCGATTATAAATCAAAACGGAATCATGTAATTCCTTTTTTTTTTCTTACTGTCTTGTCGCTATCAATCAACATGCAGTGACGTATATAGGTTAGCGGGAATAGGGAATTGCATTTTATGTAAATGAACAATTAAATATTTAAAAAGAAATTAAAAAAAAATTAATCGCATAATTTTGTTTTTACTTATTTATTACCCATTAATTGTTAGTTAATCAACAACCATAATTATTAGCAAGATATTAAAACTTAAATAACTCATTCATTAACAGAACATATAAACAATACACAGTAACATTTGCCGCCATCTTGTGTGACAGACACAGAGATGCAGACAGAGCAGGAAAGGATTGTTTTGTATTATTTATAATCTATAGGCTTTGTAAGTCTTTCGAATTCTACTCATTGCTAACATTAATTTATCAATATTGGAGCTTAAAGTTTTATTTAGTTCATTCAATGTCTATAAATATTTGTGATCTAAACTTCCATAATCTCTACACTATCGGTCAGGATAACACTACCAAGCAAATCATTTAGTAGTTCATGGGGGGGGGGGGAGCGAGGTTGTAAAGATAAATATCTTATTCTCACAGGGACTGTACAGATTTGTTCTTAAGCTATCACTTACGCCAGGGGTGGGCTAATTAAGTCCCGCAGGCTGTATACGGCAAGTCAGAATATATTGTCCAAGCTGCAATCCTATGTCGGTGTTAATATACTTATTCTATATTTAGAGTTTTAGCCGTTTTTATTTTTTTGAAATTTCATTTGCGGCTTTTTGATTTGATTCAAATCTGAAGATATTAAATTGATTTTATGGCCCCTAATAAGTATTAATTATTTCTAGACATTAATTGTTGACTCCCTGATTAGAAACTGCATTTCCGGAAGAGGTTTTTGTTTACAATTTACATTTTGAAATGTTTTGTAAAAAAAACAAGCAATTAAGCCTGTTCCATTCTGGACACAGGACGTGTTAGCGCATTTTCATGTTATGTATCAGTACGTATGCTATCTTTCAGTAAATATTTGTAAATTTTGGAAATGTTTATAAATTCAATTGTGTAATGCATATATCTGTAAAAAAAAATTATAAAGACGTTTCTTTATATTTGAAAAAAAATTATTTTCTCTTAAATCTAACTACAAGTGGTTTGTGGTTACTAAAATAGGACTCATAATTGAAAACATTCGAAATTATAGTCATTTAATCGTCCGAAAACTCCGTCAATTGTTGCATAGCTCTGATACTTTCAATTAAACTCAGAACACAAGCTTAATATTTCATTTGATAAGTTTCTTAATAAATCTTGGTGAAACTACGTGCTGCAGTATTTCGCACCAAATGAACGGGGTATTGAACGTACAAGGTGTATATATAATAAATAAGCCCCTTATGAGCCCTGAAGCCCGGCCCTCAGAGGTCCTATCGCGAAATGAACTTTTGATGTACACATGGCAGGCCAAGACCTAAAAAATGATATATACATCATGGGTCTAAGACTTATAGTTGCTGAGATATAGCGCTCCTTTATTAATATAGCTTATATAGTAAAAAACGGTACTAAGGCCCCTTTTACGGCCCTGAGAGGTCAGATCGCAAAATGGAAAAAGTCATTTCTTGGCAGGCCAAGACCTACAAAATGATATATACATCATGGGTCTAGGACTTATGGTTGTTGAGATCTAGGGTGATGACGGACAGACGGACAGACAAACAAAACGGGGACAATAGAAATGTTATTTCAAATTGTAGGAATGCTCTAAAAAACATAGTTTGCAAATAGACGTCTATTGAACCGTGAGAGTGCTGCAAAAAAAAAAAAGATTTTCGTGTTTTTAATGAAGTTGGACAGTTAAATACCAATTTTGCGGAGCCGGAGCCGAGGAGCCGGAAGAAGCTACTTTTTGCTGGAGCCGGAGCAGAAAAATCTGGCGGCTCCACGGCTCCCAAAGGTTTTTTTACAGCAGATTTTTTTTTTTAGCTTTAAAATTGCAAATTTGTTTGATTGATTGCTTCCTACAATTTGAAATGTTGTCATTTTTACGAACGCCACAACAGTAACAGCATTTAAATGATAGCGTGGACGCACATCACCACAATAAATCTTTAATGGGGAATCGTTTTGTGTTCGTTTTAAATCTTGTTTACCCTCCGAAAATTTTTTAATGGCATGTTATTTTGTTATATATAAAGGTAAAACAGTTTTATTTCATAGAATAATTGTATTAATCATTTAAAATAAATTTTTACTACGACGACAAATAGAACGCATCATTTCGTATTATTATTTGACCGCGAATTTGTAATAGACTATAAAACAAAATGGTCGCTTTCTGTATTTAACAATTTTATTATCTGAAATAGAGTAGAGAAATTTATAAGGCTGTGGCCATTCGGTCCCGGGTCCCAATAAAATCCGATTGTTATTCGGACCCGTGTCAAATATGCACTTAGCTTAGCTATATTTAAACTTTATTAGACGGAACCCGAAAAAATTATAATAGTGGTACCCTAGACACTGAATCACGATTAAATCATACAATTCAAACAATTATAAAAAAAATAAACAAAAAACAATAATAAAGTTTATGTATAGCTAAGCTAAGTGCATATTTGCCACGGGTCCGAATAACAATCAGACTTTATTGGGACGGGGTTCGAATAAAAATCGGAGTTTATTGGTACCCGGGTCCGAAAAGTCATTTCGAATTTATAAATAATAAATATAAATACTTAAGTCTTTAAAATATTTTAAATAATGTATCATTTTACTATATGCTAATTTGATCATTGAAATAACTTTTTATTACTTATGAAAACGGCGACTAGTGAAACCTCAGTCGAAAATAATGATATGATTCTGGATGCACTGAAATGGTTTGTTTTTAGTAAAACCGACTTGCGTATATTTTTCAAGTTCCTGATATGGGGGTGAACACGGCAAAATTTGCATAACTTTTTATCAGCGGCATGTTTTCGTGGCGCAAGTACAAAAATTTTTTCTCGTGTGATACTATCTTAATACAAGGCCGGAGCCGTGCCGGAGCCGGAGCCGTGCCGGAGCCGGAGCCGTGCCGGAGCAGTGCCGGAGCCGTCAAATTTGTGGGAGCCGGAGCCGGAACAAATTTGGCGGCTCCGCAAGCCTGTTAAATACTACATCACTAAAGTTGTGAGCAAAGTAGTCTGCTCGCTGTGCCACGAGTGCGTGAGCATCTTTAATGGGTACAACTTAAAAAGACACCACCAAACAAAAAAAAATTGGATTTCGGGCACATCAATCGAACGGAGAGAGAAAAAGTAAGCGCTAGGAATTGGTAAATACGTTTAAGGAACAGCAAATTATTTTCACTAAACAGACTTCAATACAAGATGCTGCAATCGAAACCAGTTTGGTGCTGTCCCATAAGATTACAAAACGGAGCAAGCCTTTTTCTGACGGCGAGTTCATCAAGGAATGCTTTGTCAGATGCAGCAAGCATTATATGTCCAGAACAGAAAACAAAATTTGACTGCATTTCTTTATCGAGGAGGACTGTATCTAGGCGTGTTAAAAAGATTTAGTGACAATTTGATGCACCAACTTCGAGATGCATGCAAAGACTTTTTGTGGTACTCTCTTGCGTTAGATTAGCAACTGATTTAGTTCGTATTTTAAAATAAAATGATCATGTGTAATAGTAGACTTTGAATGTGAAATAAAATGGCAATACCTGGTTATTATAATTTATTCATATTTCCATATGTTGCAAATTGTAATTAAAGTAGGTAAATATATATGCGACCTGCCGATAACAATCAACTTTACAATGTGGGCCTCAATAGAAAGAGTTTGCCCACCCCTGACTTACGCCAATGAAGAAAAGCAGGATCAAATTATTCTATTTTTGGTGGGCTATTTCCCTTTGTAGAAGGCCTACGACAGTAATTTATTCAGAAAGTTTTTGGTGAAATCACAAAAGGTCAAATATATATAGGGCGTCAACATGAAGTGACATAATCTGGCATGCTGTGGCAAGATGTTAAGAATATGTTTACTGAAACAACATGTCATTTTGTTCTAAACCGTCAACCCCCCCCCCCAGATACAACACGTGTGGCTGTGGGCCGGTGTCTCCCAAAGTGTGGTATGCGTACCACTGGATGTAAATTACAAAACGTAACTTATACAAAGAGAAATAATACACATATACAACAAAATAAAACTTACAGCATACATTAGTAGAGCATACTTTAGTGAGGCATACGTTTTTACAGCATACATTTTGTAGCATACATTATTACCGCGAGCATTGGTTACTGACAAACAAAAGGAAAGTATCTGAAAGATGTGCATGGTGATATAGTAATCATAACTCCTAATATAAAGTCCCCCATGGGAAGAAAGAACCAATTATAGCAAAAACCACTTGAAAAATCTGAGAAAAAGATTTCTTACTTCAAATGCTAAAAGGCAATGTTGATGAAAGACGAGGGAGAGAGAGACCTACAGGTTGCACAGAAAAGACAAATTCTTAAAAAAAATTTTCATCACATACTTTCTATTACATTATACAGCTATTGTGCTTTACAAAGTTGATCAATACTGAGGTGGCCAAATTTGTCTCAAACATGTGATGAAATGGGCAGCAAGTCTATTTCTCCGATGTGCATTGGATATTTATTTTATTTCAAGGGGAAATTCTATACCATTTATATTTAAACATGAACTGCTATTTTTTTTTCTCTATGATAAATTTGAGCTGTTTAAACTGTTTGCATGAATGGAAATGCTCTGTGAATTGACATGCTGATGAGATACACTTTGTTTCAAATTGTCTTAGATTTACCAGTTAAAGAAGTCGCATTGTTTCACATCCAAGATTAAAGTTTTTAATTCTACCATAATTAAATTTGTGGCAAAAGCCAGCTGGTAATGGAGATGTGAACTCGTTCTCCTCTCTTCGTGAGCTAATAACAAGTTCTTATAATAAAACTTATGCTGATACACTGAAAGATATCACACAGCATTTAGATAATTTCTTTTTTGCAGATTAAAATAAAAAATATTTAATGGAACAGGTATCCATCCAAAATGATAACAACATTCAGTGCAGAAGGTCCAACGCTTGCAGAAGAAAAGTCATACATTTAATGTACAACGACGTTATTCTGATTTCAAATTCAGCATGTGTATTCATTTTTAACAAAGAAAGTCATGAAATAGATCCTGCCATTACTAAACGCCTTATCTATGTGAAGCTGTTTCTTTACATTTGTACACTTTAAATAAAACAAAATAAATTGAACGGGCTTTTGTATGTAGAACCTCATTTCAGATTGAAATTAACAACCAGGCAACCAAATTATGGTCATATCTAGGCTCAACATAAACTATGCCAACATTCTTGTTGATTACGATGCATGTTATTTATAGTACAACATTTATCAGGAATGAATTACATTTTTCGTTCATTATATTTTGTTTATGTACTAGAAATTGGAAAAAATATTTAAATTGTTAGTTAAGTGTGCACGTTCTTTGTTTACGGGAGTTTGGGGGGGGGGGGGGATACTTTTGTGTTACAAAAAAAAAAAGAATAAGTGGGTATGTAGATTTTAACAGTTTGGGAAACACTGCTATAGGAGGTAAAAAGTCAAGAATATCTTAGCCGCGGTGTCCTTTTTGTAAAATAATCAGCAAAGGATGACATCCTTGCACTAGTTCAACAAGATGACATTTGTGCACAAGTTCAACAAAATTACATTTGTGCACTAGTTCAACAAGATAACATTTGTGCACTAGTTCAACAAGATGACATCTGTGCACTAGTTCAACAAGATGACATCTGTGCACTAGTTCAACAAGATGACATTTGTGCACTAAATTCAACAAGGACGATATTTGTGCACTAAATTCAGAAAATATTACATTTGTGCACTACAGTCAACAAAGATGGCTTACTTTATTGTATTACGAGCCATTGAATTAAGTAATAATGCATCAGATTAAAAATTAACTGTTAACTGACTCTATTGATTTTGAATTTATATAACTCAACGACATTACAATAATGTTTCCTTTCCATTTTTCAAGTCAACATAAAACATTCGAAGCTATACAGAGTGAAACTAACAAAAAATGGTCCATTAAAACACAATATATTGACTTTTCATGGTAAAAACTAAAGATAACGTATTGAAGAATTTCTTTTTTTACAAGATAGGTGAATGATTGAAAACTACGATAATCAAAATCAGGCTTGCGGAGCCTCCAATTGTTTTATCCGGCTCCGGCTCCCACAAATTTGACGGCTCCGGCTCCGGCACGGCTCCGGCATCCTATTAAGATTGTATGACACTAACATCCAGGTCCAGACATTTCTAACATACTCTAATTTCTATAAGTGCAAACCTGTTTGATATAATTTCACTATAATAATATATTGATTCAATTGACTTTACAAGTATTACATTCTATATCATGAGTTTAGGATTTACAACACTAGAATTAATTTTACATGCTCATATGCATTTAGTTATAGAAGTTCTAATAAATGTTCTGCAATATCGTGATATTTCGAAAACCTTTTGTAATAATTCTTTTGGTATTATTTGTTAACATTGCAATAATTGTGCAATAAATGAATTGAAATATACATTCTCTTAACCAAAATTTCAGCATTGTAAAACAAACATTCACATAATATAAAATTCATGCACCCAACGTTTTTCGTTTTATAAAAATTAGAAGCTCTTATAAGTTTAATACCATGTGACCAATTTATTCAGAAATTATTTTCTGCTTTTTAGTATGCAAGAAAAACGTTGTTTTTTTTTTATAAAATATTTGTTTATAATGTGTTTTTTATTCTTGTTAGTTATGAAAAAAAATGCATTGTACATTTACTTAAGATGTAATTCCCTATTCCCACTAACATATATACGCCACTGCATGTTGATTGACAGCGACAAGGCAGAAAAGAAAAAAAAAGGAATTACATGAATTTGTTTTGATTTTAATCGGGTGCTATTTTTAAATCAAGGTTACCCATCTTGAAAAAAAAGTACCACTGTGTCATATTAAGAACATGTATATAAATGTTGAACAGGTGTAAAATTGTCACACTATTGATAAACAGTAAAATAGTATTTGGGGACTGCAGAGTGGTGTGGCAAACCAGTGTGAATTTCTTGCTAAAGGTAATCTGTTGTCATGGTATTAATTTCTTAAAAGGAGAAATGATTATAAGTATTGTATGTATTATCATAACATATTTGAAAACACATATATTTATTTCTACGCATGATTGCATTCTATCAAAATGCCATTTGTCGACTCTGAACAAAGTGTGTGCGTATCAAATGTGTGCGTATACGATGAGCAGGTTATGATATATATGACTAATAAACTGCAATCATACCCGTAAATTTACCTTTTAAACTTCGAAATTAGTGTGTATATATATATATATATATATATATATATATATATATATATATATATATATATATATATATTAGGGTAGCTCACTTTATAATGGGAAAAAATAAAGTTGATTATTTATCATTAGCATTTTAGTTTTCTGGTTCACTGTGATTTAAAACATGCATATACCAAATTTCACATCATTAGGGCTCCTATAAATACTGCCTCAGTGCACTTGTTATCTCGTGTTTTATGGTACACGGCAGGTGCATTAAATTAAAAATTTTGCAAGGTTTAAAATGCTGTTGTTTTTTGGTACAAAGAACAATTATATTACACAGTAGGAATTAAACAGTAAAATAATATTATGACATATTAGCCTGACTGTAAGGCAGAGTAGTTCTAAGTTCGCCATTCAAATAATACACTTTAAAAGTTTTTTAGTCTGTGCTTTCTGTGTCCTGAAGGTCTTCAAGTTGCGATCTCTTCAGCACAGTTGATTTTTTAGAGCATTTTCCCCGTTTTGTCTGTCTGTCTGTCTGTCTGTCTGTCCGTCATCACCCTAGATCTCAACAACCATAAGTCCTAGACCCATGATATATATATATATATATATATATATATATATATATATATATATATATATTTATATCATTTTGTAGGTATTGGCCTGCCATGTGTGCAGCAAAAGTTCATTTCGCGATCTGACCTCTGAGGGCCGTAAAAAGAGGCTTATAAAGTACCGTTTTTTACTATTAAGCTATATTAACAAAGGAGCGCCCTAGATCTCAGCAACCATAAGTCATAGACACATGATGTATATATTATTTTATAGGTCTTGGCCTGCCATGTGTACATCAAAAGTCCATTTCGCGATAGGACCTCCCAGGGCTGAATATATGAGTTTCTTAAGTACCGTTTTTGCTTATATTTTAAATATAAATAATAAAAGCTAATCAAAGGGGCGTAATCATTATTTATTTTTTAATAGTTATTCAACATGATTACTTCCTCTCTAATTTTATCAAAATTCATACGCGTGGAGCAATATTTATGGCTGTAACCCGGAAAAAAAATACGGATTTCGTCCGGCGTAACCGTAGCCACTGCGTACACGAAAATGCTCTAAAATGTCTTTTGTCCGAAACGGAAAGAGTTAAATTGCTTGTTTGCATTTGGAGACTCTCTGCGATGCTTTCAACAATTTGGCAGCAAGTACTGCTTTTCCTCTTCTGATTTGGTGAGAGATAAATTGAATGTTGACGCCTGTACATTGCCCCGCTCGGCACAGTCATTGACAACTTTGAAGGAAGCGACCACTGCTGTTGCCTTCTGAAAGAATGGAGTTTGTTGCCAGTCGGAAGCATCAGTCAAGAGAAAATTTGTGGGAAGCAGAAGAGCATTAAAGGAGAGCGGCGATGACGAGGTCACAAAATCCTTTAATGTCACAATATGAAGTGCTGAAACACAGCCGTCTGGCAGTCATTTATTACTATTTTATCATGAACTATTTCTTTGCTTGTATAATGTCCAGTTGACATGCCAATGTTTATCGAGCTAGGTACTTCCCCTAATTTAGACTACTTGCCAATAGTATGTTTGTTTAGAAACGCAGCCGTCTGGTTGACATTCGGTAGAATTTTTTCATGAGGACATACTAATGTCCATTGAGCTAGGTACTTCCCCTAATTGAGCCTACTGGCCAATGGTATGTTTACAAACATAGCCGTCTGGCAGTTAGTTGGTACAATTTTTTCATGAGCTATTTCTTTGCTTGTATACTGTCCAGTGAACATACCAGTGTTTATTGAGCTAGGTACTTCCCCTAATTGAGCCTACTGGTCAATAATATGTTTACATACACAGCCGTCTTCAATAAGACGTTTGGGGGTAGTAAAACTGGACTGGATGTGCTGCTATTCAAGCGCTTTAAGACGTTTAGGCCAAAAATAAGACAGGCAGAATTTTGTATATGCCACGATGTTCGACTGGAGCAAAATCTCAAGGCATTAAATGCAGTCATCACATTATGTTCAAATATCCTCCAAATGAAAGGCAACTCAAGATATTTGCCACGTGAAGATTACAAAGATTTTCTGACTCTGAATCTTATCTTTTTGGGAGGAATTCCCCTTCCCCTAGGGTGCGTTTTCGTGTTCCAGGAGCTTATTGCCATGCAAGGTCTAAAATAATCTACATCACGAAGATTTATCTCTTCCGTCATCAATTCAAGCTGACTAAGCATGAAGACATATCAATTTGCAGAATTTGGTATCTTTGCATCCTTGGTTTACATTAAAGGTTGTATTCAGTGTCCCATTCTAGAAGACACACCTCTAAATGATCTGAATTTCATCAAGCTTCTTATAGATTATAAGATTATTACTCCCTTCATTTCTCAGACTGCATTTGAAACGATTGGCCGACATCTCTGGTACCTTAGTGCAGAACTCATTCTTCTGGTTCTCATTTCTCAACGTGTCTCAGTGGATTAGAAAAACAGCTTTGTTGCTTGCTTGAGACAATTCATGGAGAAATCTTCTGATGATCAGAAAGAAGAAAGGTGCATCCGCAGCACAAATGATCCTTCAGCACTTCATAATGTGACATTAAAGGATTTTATGACCTCGTCATCGCTGCTCTTCTTTAATGCTGTTCTGCTTCCCAGAAATTTTCTCATGACTTATGCTACCACCTGGCAACAAACTCCATTCTTTCAGAAGGCAACCTTGAAAGTTGTCAATGACTGTGCCGAGCGAGGAATTACAAATTAGAGGAGAAAAAAGCAGTACTTGCTCAAAATTGTTGAACAGCATTGCAAAGAGTTCCCAGATCTCTTTCCGAAGAGATCACAACTGGAAGACCTTCTGGACTCAGAAAGCACTAACTAAAAATCTTTTGAAGTATATTTTTGAATGGCGTACTTAGAACTACTCTGTAGCACAGTCAGGTTAATGTGTCATGTAACTAGTATTATTTTACTTTTTAATTCCTACTGTGTAATATAATTGTTCTTTGTATCTTAAAAAAACCAGCATTTGAAACCTTGCAAAATTTTCATTTAATTCAACTGCCGAATGCCTTAAACACGAGATAACAAGTGCAATGAGGCAGTATTTATAAGAGCCCAAATAGTGTGAAATTTGGTATATACATGTTTTAAATCCCAATGAACCAGAAAACTAAAATGCTCATGATAAAAAATCAACTTTATTTTTTTCCATTATAAAGTGATCCACCCTAATATATATATATATATATATATATATATATATATATATATATATATATATATATATATATATATATATATATATATACACACACACACACAATGGTATAGGCATTTGTTTGGATTTATTTTTACTATCTTTATTGCAGATGGAAAAACTGGCCATTTTTTATTCTATGCTTGTTTTTGCATTTTTGTGCAATGGAATATCGGCACAATTGACGTCATCATATTTGACGTCCTTAATTGGAAGTTACTCTAGTGCATGTCAGGCATCATTTAGTCAAGGCGTGAACCCTAATTACTTTGATGCAGAGTTTTATTGTTCATCCAAAGGTCTTACATTATTAAATAGATATTCGGTTGTGTTGGGCTTCTGTAAACTTAATGAGTTGGGCAACTTCACAGACTCCGTTTGTAACACGACAACCCTCAACCAATCAGACAGTGAAACGAAAATTATGTTTATTGCGGCTATGAATGATGTCTCTTCTAACTGTCAGAAAAGAGTACTGACATGTATTCGAAGCTTTGGGGTTCCAATGATTCTCAAAACGCAGGAGCAGCACTGCCCTCTTATGGAACTCAAATTAACAACACTTAGTTTTGAAAACTGTTTGAAATTGGGCAAATCATTAAAATGCAGCGCAGAAGAGTTCCAGAAGACACGAGATGGAGCATGTGCCACTATCGATGCCTATGTAGATCAGACATTTTCTAACGCTTTACTTAACACAAGTTTAGACTGTCAGACTGGAATAGATCAGTGCTCTAGTTTATCTACTGCGTTCACCCATATTATGAACAACGAATATTGCGACCTTATGAATCTTAATGAGTCGTCGGTTTCCTTAAAGACATGTCTGACGTCGGAAGGCCGATGTAAAGATTCGGAATTTCTCAAATTAATCTACTCGGCTTGTGGAGAGCCGACGTCATTCGTGACGTCACACACCACCACAACGGCCACTGTAATGACATCAAACATGTCTCCAGACAGTAAGTAACCAAAAAAAAAAAACAACAACTGTTACGTGGTGGAAGGACCAATTGCGAATCCTTGCCACGAACAGGTCGTTGTCTTGGAGTATAAGTTTTATGCTAGTGGTCTGATGACAATATTTGTATTTCACAGCTCACGTCCAGTCTCCGCTAATAAAGTCAACTATACCGGTTTCTTTTCCTGATGAAATAAGTTTATTCTGTATATATGTTACCGGCAAAGTGTGAAATGCCGGCATTCTATAGAATGCCTAGGCATTGTATAGAATGACTAGTGTCGTTTAGGCAAATTATCAGAAAAGAACAACAAAAGCCTTTATTGATAAAAACGTACTTTAATATGGAATGAATGCAAAATAAAGCAAATGATGTTCATACCAGAAAAAAAACAACGACAGCAGAGCTGAGATTGAAGTATTTGCTTCAGCAGGTAAGACTGGATTCACGCTTAGAATTGTACTGTACTTAAATTTCTTCTTTCACACAAAACACTTCGTATTTTGGTACTTTGATCTTTCATGTTCATATTTCACGAATTTGTGAAGAACTGATCAATAATAAAAAAATTTTGTTTCTGGTGAAAACAAGCAGAACACAACTGGAATGAGCTACTTATTCCAGCAGGGAAGACTAGAATGGCATTTTGAATTGCATTTAATTTTCTTTTTCACACAAAGACACCTCATAGTTTGGCATTTTGTCTTGCATATACATCTGACGAATCCTTTGCCGCTTCCTGTAGAATGAGAAGTAGCAGCAGATCGGAAAGCTATTTCAAGGTCAGGAACGTCTTCCTCTTTTATTAAATCTTTTGGACATAAGGTGAATTATGATCTGGCATATAGTTGCTTCAAGATTCCATGTGCAGTTCCAAGGCAGTAAAAGCCATCTCCTGTCATGCTCATAACTAGGGGTGTGCCGGATCCGTTTTTTCCACCCGGATCCGGATCCGGATTTTCTTATGCGAAATCCGCCGGATCCGGTACCGAATCCGGATTATTATTCCTGATTTTGGTACTTTGCACATACTGGCAAATCTGAGGGTTTGGATGCCTTCTGAACAGTTGGCCTAAATGACTAAATGACATTGGCTGATTGGAAGTTGGAAGTGAAGAACTTTGAAATAAATTAGAAAATAGAAATTATTCAGAAATCACTGAAATCAGAATATAACGCAGATTGATAATAAATTATTATCCATATGTAACTAAACTCGCTGTTAAGTTCTAACTCGCTGCAAGGTCAAAGGAAAACAACTTTACTATTAGTCTATTACTTTCATTACTTTGGCACTTGCCACTTGGCTGTGTAATTTTTATTTAGTGCACTAATTGTTTTGGATCTGAGGAGAAAGTCAGACTCATCATCTGAGTTCATCTCGTCTAGTCATTGGCTCATTGGATGATGGATGCTTATTGTTATTGTTCAAATGTTCATAGTTTATGATGTGTATTGAAATGGATAATTAATTGGAAAAAAAAATAACAAGATTGAATTGAATTGAGAACAATAATTCTGTATTTCTGTACTTTACAAGTTTGAAAATAGAAATACAAATTTTAATGAATTCAATTGGCATTTGACAAAGCCATTATTCAAGCCTAAAGAAGTAAGAATAAGATGTTGATAACTAACTAATGACTATTTGTTTGTTAACAGTGTTAAGTTACTCTAAGTCCACAGCCAAATAATGTACACATTCCAGTGATGCCACAAAATCACAGCTGAGCGCCGCGGGCCGCGGATACGTCATACCGTGGTTTAAACCATAGCGCAAGCGAGAATCGCCGAAGATGGCTTGGTGACATAGAGATCACCAAAGACCTTTAAATTTATTCTAGACCGCTTTCGTAATGTTAATTTTTACTCAAAATGATACGCATTTTTAACAATTGAGTGAACGATAATATAAATCAAAATATGAATTAAAATTACGGTAATTTTTTCTAAAGCATATTTGACTTTTAATTCCTTGTTTAAATAGAATTATAATAACCTTAATTATAAAATAGAATTAAAAAATAAAAAAAAAATTGGGAAGGAATTGCTTTTAATAGAAGACGTTACGTTAGTGTTAGATTACCAACTCAGTGACTTGTTATATTAATTAGTGTTAGAGAATTAGTGTTTCTTCACGGAAATTTCAGAATGGAAAAATATTCTATTTTTCATTTTACAATATTTAATATTTATATTTGAACTATTTTTTCAATAGGAAATCTCGTGGGTGATGCATTTTAATTTAATAACAAAGAAGACATCTTTTCCATCTCTCAGAGAAATCTAAATAACTTAAATGTTGAATTTATCAAAAACCATTCATTTCTGTTATTTATTTTGTTATGAAGGTGGCGGGCTGGCGGCCAGGCGCTTGGGCAGTATAGTTGCTTATTATTTCTGTTACAACGTCATTGGTGATTGTGGTTAAGATGACGTCACGAGTAATAGTTACTCATCCCCGCACTATCATGTATGGGATTGGGCCGATTGGCCACTATTAGCGGTGTTGACTCTAGCCTCTGGTATGTTCAAAACAAACAAGCTCAAAGCTCGAAACAATCGATTAATGTATCATGATCGTGTGGAATACGAGAAAGAGAATTACTTTTATTTCAGATTATGATCCGGTGAGTCACAAAATCTGGCTAATTCAGAAATCCGGCATTTTCCGGAATCCGGAACCGGTTATTCCGGATACATGTAAATCCGCAGAATCGGATTTCACTGGATAGTGCGAAATCCAGGAGAACCGGATTCCGGCACACCCCTACTCATAACAACTGCCAACAGATTTCGTGAGTCTCCCCGCCCTTTGTCAACATCGGGAATCGGAACTCGCACAGTGGCTCCCTAAGGCGCAGGAGGAAATTTTTTGTCTGAATCCGAAGTAAGAGCTTTGGTTCTTTAGATAATTCATCGTAGAACCGTTGTTGCATGTCGACATGGCGTGATTCCTGTCCTGGCACTACATTCCCTTCCAACATGGTTACACAGTAATCGGCACTAGAACTATTCTCGTAACTCCCATCGCTAACTAATGTCCGAATTCAGTCGTATTTATACTCCTAACGTCCCCACCTTAATTTCCCTAATTACGTCACAGTCTCCTTTAGAATAGTTCTCACCCAATGAGCGCCCCCTGGTCGTCATTGTTGTCTCTCCTAAACTGTCCGTTGTCGCCTCCCGGTCTACTTCTAGAATCGTCACACCTTTGCTGTTTACTACTCTATTGTTTTCTGACCACCTTGTCCTAAGTCGTCTGTCACCTTGTCAATCATTATTTGCATTACTCCCAGGCACGCCGAGAGGGGGGTATGGGGTCATTGCCAGGGGGCCCGCATCTGAAAGGGGGCCCGGCCGCACCGACCATGTCAATTTTTCACGACTCTTTGTTTAAATAGGGGCCCGCAATGGTGTCCTGCCCTGGGGCTATAGTTGGCTATCGGCGCCTCTGATTACTCCTACTTCTGATATATCTTCTTATCTTACAACGTTGAATGGGATTGTCTGTCTCTAAATCTAATCTAGTTCCTAACAAGTCCAATTACATACTTTGCCGAACGGGAACTCGGCATTTTATAGAATGCCTAGGCAAAGTATGAAATAGCAATTTATTTCATATTTTGCCTGAAATATTCAGGCATTCTATACATTTCACACTTTGCCGGTAACATATGCATTAAAGCCAGTTCTTCTCACATACAGCACTTCAGCTTACTTCCCGCTCTTTCGCTCGCCCTTCCTCTCCGCTTTCTAGTTCACTCGTCTAGTTTTCTTTCTCTCTCCTGTCTGTCTCACATACAAAATCGTCCAGCTTTTATACAGCAAACGATTAGCTTGGCATCAGTGTTTTATTACCCCTAACAATTGCTAGCCTCAACTAACACTTCCCACGAGATAATTTTAGACGGGTCTGGGAGATGGGAAAGAGATTAACACCTAAACAGGGGACCTATGAAACTTTCTAACTAAGCATTCCCCCCCCCCCCGAGTAAATTCTACCGTAACAGCCCTCCTTAATAAATCTAGCCTCAACTACAATTTGATGACCGATCCATTGACAGTGAAACTTCCTCCCACGTATCACGGTCATTCTTCTATAAGTATTTGTTTCCCCTGAGTCCCAGTGCCCGACCGTTGGTCCATGCAATTAACGACCCCCCCCCCCGGGAACTGACACGGTCACCTTCACTTAAGTGATTCAGCTATCTGGTCATATGGACACGCCCCCTTTCCGAGTTGACCGCTGAGCTGCCCCCCCGCCCCCGCTGATCTTTGTTCCTGAAACCCGTAAACTATTGTGCTTAAAAATCCTAGTTCGTAACAACAACATTGATCTAAATCAGTGATGCTAAACCTTTTTTTTTCTGTGGGCCATTATTGTCTGCCAAAAAGATTTGGAGGGCCAAAAATATAATTTTTATATATGTATGTATATAATGAGATGTTATTTTTTTAAACTTGTGGGGGGCCAAAAAAAATATCTTAAAGGGCCAAATTTGGCCCGCGGGCCAGTATTTTAGCATCACTGATCTAGACGATCGACATTTGTTTATATCATTACATTGTTAATTAGTCTGGATATTCTCACGAGTGTTTGCAACCAACTGATGATAATTTTAATAAGTCGACACAGAGATAATGTAGGGAATACGTCAGTCCTATCGTCATAAGTATACTATCTTTCACTACAGACAACACCTATTTGCCCATTGTGACGTCAACAGACTCTCCACCAAGTACCCCACCAGTCAATGTCCAAGGTAAGTGCTACACGATTTAAATATTCAGAATGGAAACTGTAACATAGGTGGGCAGGTAAAATAAAAAAAAAACATATTTTTTTATTTTTTTTATTTAATGATTTGTAAATGTTTACGCCATGTGTTAATTATCTGTATGTTACATGTTTGGTGTTTTGGTGTTGCCCATAACACTAATTGTTCTCTTACAATGACAGTTTAACACGTTCAACAAATTGTATGAAGTAGCTATATCTTTTATTCATAGATAAACGTATACATTTTGCTAAGTCATGCCATTTAGTAAAATAACAAAGAACGACTACTCTAACTCTGTATTTTTCTTTAAGTTTCAATGGTAACGTCATTAACAATTGAAACAAAATTAGAATTCAATATAAAAAAAGAAGCAGTTCTCGGAATTATTAATTGTTTTGGAATTCGAAGGTCCAGTACTCCAGAATGCAATTTATGTATCCAGTTAAAAGCAATTGTGCACTTTTCAACCATTTAGATGATTTTTTTTCGTTCATAAAAAACCTTTGCTATTGTTTCCAAATAGATTTCCACACACAATAAATATTAAACCATTTTATGCCAAATTTAAAGAAAAGAAAAACTGATTAAAACTCATAAGGTTTTAAATTAGCGAAAAAAAAAAAATAAAATTCCAGTGGCCGATTTAATTCATGTTTATATATATATCACTGTATTTAATTGTATTTCATTTTTCGAATAGATAACATTATTAAGTTTTATTGTTTCTATTAATTTTAACTTTTCATTCTGTGAACCTTTTTTTTTTCTTGTTTTACTCGTGGGTTGGACAAAAACCAAAGGATCTCAAAATGTAAAAGTTTAAAAAACATTGATGTAATTAACGTATTTAATTCTCAAATCTAATTCAAATGGTACAGGTGTGACCTAATTCAAATGGTAGAGGTGTGACCTAATTCAAATGGTAGAGGTGTGACCTAATTCAAATGGTAGAGGTGTGACCTAATTCAAATGGTAGAGGTTTAACCTAATTCAAATGGTAGAAGTGTAACCTATATAAAAACATGCAATGTACATGACGACCAACGTTAATGCGTTCCAGTTTTTTTGCGATAACTTTCTTGGTTTGTTTTTTTAAAACGTTTATGACGTCATTTTGGGAATAGAAATGATGTACGGAGACAAGGTAAGACGATATAATCTTATTTTGTTTACCTTATTAAGTTGACCTATACAGTTGAAATATTTATATATATATATATATATATATATATATATATATATATATATATATATATATATATATATATGTATACTTAAACTAACAATTTAATGTTTAATTGTATATTAATAATCAAAATTATATCTTTTGTTTTATCAATTATTAGATGACGACTATACACATTGACTTACACAAGAATAGTGAGCAGTAAAATGTTCAATACATTTAGTATGTCAATACATGTAAATATTTTCGTGAAATTAATAAGTTCCGATTAGTTCTACTAAACTAACTGTACACTTACCACTGAATTCAGGTAAGATCTTCTTTGGATGTTTACTTATGGATGTTATTTAGTCCTATTTACTTTAGTAGAAAGGTGTTATAGTCAAATGTTTCATGTTATATTTTAATGTTGAATACAGAGGCTATTTTAAGGGTGGACGTAGTGGACAACAACACAAAGGCCCCCGAGCTTCTAAATGACCCGGCCAAACCTAGATTTTATAACTGTAGAACTATTTCCCCTTTACCATTCTTTACCATTCTTCTTATAAACATGGCACATGCATTCTTCTGTACACTTTATTCCTAAATGACCTTTATCCCTTTTCGGTTTTATGTTGTATATAATTGTTGGATGTTGTACTTGCATGTTATATGTTATATTTGCATGTTGAATGTTTGTAGTTGGATGTTGTGTTTAAATATTGTAAGCTGTATCTAGATTTTATATGGTGTAGCTAGATGTTGAAGTTATTATGTAAGCTATATGTAGATTGCGTATGTTTCAGTTAGATGATGTATGCTGTAGTTAGATGTTGTATGTTAGATGTAGATTGTAATAGTTATAATTACCTTCTATGGAGACGACTAGTTGTCAATTGAATGCTCGATTTCACAGCAGTTTATAATCCAGTTAACATTACTTTTGACATTACAGTCAACAAGACCTCTTTCATTTTATGCCTGTCCACGTCCATCAGACAGTCAGTGCATCAACGATGACGGTCAGTGAAACTGGACAGGGGGACACAGACATACTGACAACTTGAATAAACGTCTGTGTACATTTCAGCCTGTTGAAATATTACCTCGCCGCTGCAATAATAAGGTAATAAATCAACAGTAGATATTACATTAATAAGTGCACCGTATCATACAATCAATATATTAATATAAATGTATTCAACTGATAGACAAAATAGTTGATTGTTTATTTTTACAGCACTGTTACTCGGTAAGTGATATTTAATTTTATCACACTTAAACTCTTACCACAGAAACCAATCTTCAATTTATTCCAATCATATAGAACTTTTAAGTGTGAAGTTTCTACAATGTATTAGTGAAAGCAGGTGGAGGAATCAATTCTCACATTAGTTCGGTGGTGCGTCGATTTTCAGCACGATATTCATGGTGTTTGGTATGGGGTTCGAATCCCAGCGAGTCCGATCAAACTTTAATGTCTGCCATGACGCCCAGTCTTCTAAAATGTCAAAATTAATTGAGTGTCACATTGGTATGACCTATTTGTCGACAACCGTTGATCATCTCAACACTGTCAGCCGGCGAGACAAGCAAAATACTGATCGAAAGTAAAAGTTAATATACCATCACAGTAGTCAGAGAGAATAAAACATTTAGCTTTGGTGGACAGAGGGAATACAACATTTACATTTGGTGGTCAGTGGGAATAAAACATTTACCTTTAGTGGTCAGAGGTAATAAAACATTTACATTCGGTGGTCAGTGGGAATAAAACATTTACCTTTGGTGGTCAGTGGGAATAAAACATTTACATTCGGTGGTCAGAGGGAATAAAACGTTTACATTCGGTGGTCAGAGGGAATAAAACGTTTACACTCGGTGGTCAGAGGTAATAAAACATTTACATTCGGTGGTCAGTGGGAATAAAACATTTACCTTTGGTGGTCAGTGGGAATAAAACATTTACATTCGGTGGTCAGAGGGAATAAAACGTTTACATTCGGCGGTCGGAGGGAATAAAACGTTTACATTCGGTGGTCAGCGGGTCTAGGAACTCTTGTAAGAGAAGTCTACCAAATCTTCAGTTTTATTCACCACCTGGTTTCTTGTTTCTAGTCAGATGGTTGATCATGGTGGCGCTGTGGTATCGTAGGCCTTCTTTCTTACTTTCTAGACTTTCTCTCTTTAAATTATAACTAAGTCTCAATGGCTTATTCAGTATTTATTTCACAATCAAATATATATATATATATATATATATATATATATATATATATATAATATTTTACAATAGATTTCCTTTACAATGCTTATGTGCAACATCCAAGATAATAGCATTTAAATGTAAGATTACACTTGATAGAAATGAATCACATTGTTAAACTAATAGCCACAGCATGGGCTTATGAAAATTTCTCACAAAAATACTTTACGACTAAACAGCGTGGCGTGAGATTTTAAAAGTAATTGCCGGTTTGGTTGAATAAAAAACTCGGATCTCTAGTTACTATTATAAAAACAGGGATCCGGATAATATACAAAAACTTCAACCATTACAAATGCAAAAACTGATTAAAAAATCTGTAATAAAAGAAGAAAGTTGTTAATAGATGTGTTTATGCCGAGGTGGATAGTGTTATCTCCTCTTACAAGTGCATGGTAATTAGCCGCAAGAAATGAAAAAAGATAAAATATCTAACCATGTCTACAAGATACTTTTATCTATAAAATATATGGATTAAAAAAAAAGTATATTTATTGTATGCCCCAGAGACATGTAGATCTAAAGAGATCTAGAGAAATAAAGACTAAGAATTTCTGGACAAAGGTAATGATTCGGCTAAACTGACCACTTTATTGTAACATGTTGGCTAAACTGACCACTTTATTGTAACATGTTGGCTAAACTGACCACTTTATTGTAACATGTTGGCTAAGCTGACCACTTTATGCTTCTGCAGTTTTAGTTAGTATTGTTGTTGTTTTTGTTTTGTTAGTAGTTGTATTTTTATATTTATTTAAAAAAAAAAACCAAAAATCTTTCTTCTGCAACAGACCTTGATAAACTAAGTTCCGCGGGTCAAGGAAGGTCGGTTTGATTGGGTCATCCGCCCGCTACCCCCTCCCCCCGGTCATACTTCACTCTGTCACACTGGTGTCGTCCATATTTTCTCATACACTCAACCCATGTGATTTTTTTATCCAGCCCGTTTGTTCAGTTTAAGACCCCGATGTGGCCCACGAATTTAAAACTGTGTCCATCAGCTTTTACGTTCATGTATTTTGTTCAATGTATACGAAAATATTCTAGGGATGAAACAACCCAAGAATCTCGAAAATGGAAGTAATTAAATGACAATACAGAAAATATAAAAATAAATCATTCTTGTCACTAAATTATTGTGTGTATCACTACTTCAGTCTATTGCCACTATATCATTGTATGTATTACTAATTAAGTATATTGTCACTAAATCATTGTATGTATTACTAATTAAGTATATTGTCAGTAAATCATTGTATGTATCACTAATTAAGTATATTGTCACTATATCACTGTATGTATCACTAATTAAGTATATTGTCACTATATCATTGTATGTATCACTAATTAAGTATATTGTCACTATATCATTGTATGTATCACTAATTAAGTATATTGTCACTAAACCATTGTATGTATCACTAATTAAGTATATTGTCACTAAATCATTGTATGTATTACTAATTAAGTATATTGTCACTAAATCATTGTATGCATTACTAATTAAGTATATTGTCACTATATCATTGTATGTATCACTAATTAAGTATATTGTCACTAAACCATTGTATGTATCACTAATTAAGTATATTGTCACTAAATCATTGTATGTATTACTAATTAAGTATATTGTCACTAAATCATTGTATGTACTACTAATTAAGTATATTGTCACTAAATCATTGTATGTATTACTAATTAAGTATATTGTCACTAAATCATTGTATGTATTACTAATTAAGTATATTGTCACTAAATCATTGTATGTATCACTAATTAAGTATATTGTCACTATATCATTGTATGTATCACTAATTAAGTATATTGTCACTATATCATTGTATGTATCACTAATTAAGTATATTGTCACTAAATCATTGTATGTATCACTAATTAAGTATATTGTCACTATATCATTGTATGTATCACTAATTAAGTATATTGTCACTATATCATTGTATGTATCACTAATTAAGTATAAAGTATTAATAATTAAAGTATATTGTCACTAAATCATTGTATGTATTACTAATTAAGTATATTGTCACTAACTCATTACATGTATCAGGGGCGGATCCAGAAAATTGGAATGGGGGGGGGCGTGGCTTTGTAAAAACGTTATATTTCGAGCAGCAGCAGAGAAAAAGGGTCTAGATAATAGAGTGGTCGGAGCCATAGGGGGGACCGAGGCCGGGTCGCCCCCCCCTCTGGATCCGCCAATGTGTATTACTAATTCAGTCTATTGTTACTAAATAATTGTATGTATTACTACTTCAGTATATTGTCACTAAATCATTGTATGTATTACTACTTCAGTCTATTGTCACTAGTTCTTGTAAAATCTATTAGCTTTCGGCTCTTTACTGTCATTTTAAGTGTTGTAAAACACATTGGATTTATTTCATATGGTTTCGAATGCATTTTAAACGTTGCCATGTCTATATATAAAAACAAGACATTTTGGAATGTAATATTAAAAGACATATATCCAACGTAGTTTGTCTTATTTTTACCACAAAAAAAATGGACCCATACAAATTTAATTTTGTAGTTGACGTTTAAGTTAAGCTCTTGATTTGGTGAGAAAGAAAACACTATCTGCGTCCAGATTGACCTGCGTCCAGATTGACGGTTTGTACGCCACCAGTGTGACCGATTGAAGTAGGACCGGGGGAGGGGGGGTCGGATCACCCAGTTAAACCGACCTTACTTGACCCGCGGACCTTAATTTAAGCGTGTCTTTTGCGGACTAAAGGTTTTTTTTTAAATTCGTATAAAAATCTATAAACAAACAACAATACTGACACAAGTAACAGAAGTATAAAGTGGTTAGTTAATGTAATATATAACTAGAAAGTGATGCGAACATGAAGTCCATAACAAACAGTATTTGACGTACTTATAACCTAAAGAGTGAATTCGGCCAAATATCAGCTTATAAAGATTCTCAGCGGTTTAACACCCATAACTTATTACATGAATAGAGTCGGAAATTTGAATGATAGTTGTTTTGTATCTTTTGAAAACATGGGTATGTGAAATGACAATACATTTCACAGTTGATACTTTTTTTTGTTATTGTGTTCACCGAATTATGCCCCCTTATTGGTTACAAGTTGTAGGTCAACAGTAACCTCAATCCGACCCTGAAAGTAACATGGAAAGGGGGGGGGGAGTTTGTAGACAATTTTATACCAAATCAACGTTTCACTAAGAAAATGTTTTTCTCTCTTTTTTGCAGATGGGAATATTGTCCTTCTATCACTCTATCTTTACACTTACATTATTATCTCACGGATTCTTGGCAGTTTCAGGGTCAACAAATTTAACCTCTTTGGTTCAAACTTTCTCTCGTGGGTGTCGCGCGACATTCAATTTGGAATATGCAGGCGAAGTTCCGACAGTTAGCTGCCACCCAGACTTCATGTCCTGGATTTATTCTGGAGCCGTTAGATTAGGTTTCTGTAGTAACCGTGAGTTCAACACCCTGACGACAGCTGTCTGTAATGTGACGTACACAGAGGAAGCAGACAGCGAAGCGAAAACTACTTTTTATGCCGCTATGAGTAGCCCGAACGTGTCTTTCCACTGTCAAAGAAAAGCGTTTGATTGTATTCGAGCTTCTGCAAATTTAATGGTTCTCAAAATGCAGGAGAAGTTCTGTCCCCTTATGGCCGTAGCGCTGAATAATTTAAACACTGAAAGTTGTTTGAAAGCAGCACCCAGAAACTGCAGCACAGAAGAGTTCCACCTTTTACAAACTGGGGCTTGTACCAACAACAAGACAAATGTCAGTCAGAGTTTTTCCAACGCTATACTTGTTGCGAGCTCTCAGTGTCAGTCGAAACTGTTACAATGTAGTACCAGCAACAAAATTATGGAGCAGAAATATTGCGAGTTCACCAATTACCAGTTGTTTGCGTATAGCGTCAAAAAATGTCTGACAGACGGAGGCGATTGTACTGAATCAGAGTTTCACTTGATGAATGAGTCAGCTTGTGAGGTACTTACGTCAGTCGTGACGTCGTACACTACTTCGGATGTGACTTCACACACAACCAACCTGATTGATGTGACGTCAATACAGTCACCTGAAAGTAAGTACGTGTAACCAAACAATCATTTAAAAAACATTTTATTTTGATGACGCATTATCAACGTTACTATTGGTTCGAAAGTAAAATGATGATTTTAAATATTTCAACATCTAGGTAGTGCAGATCAGACGTCAGTCGTGAAGTCACACACCACGTCATCTGTTACGGCAGACACCACCACCCCGACTGCTATGACGTCAAATACCATTTCATCTGTCAGAGCAGACACCACCACCTTGAGCGATATGACGTCACTCGCCACGTCATCTGTCACTGCAGACAAAACCACCTCGACTGCTATGGAGTCAAACACTACGCCATCTGTCACTGCAGACACCACCATCTCGACCGATGTGACGTCAAATACCCCTTTTTGTGTCATTGCAGACACCACCACCTCGACTGCAATGACGTCACATACTTGGTCAGCTACATTATCTAACTTTTCCAGCATAGTTATGCTTTATTTCGTCTCACGTCTGCTTTTCTAATTGACACATATATACACAAAATTACTCCCATAATTTTGAATTGTTTAAAAAGATACCATAATAGTTTCATAGGAGTTATTATTTTGATGTGTGTGTTGTATACGTCATATAAAAATACGACATTTAAAAAATGTAAATATATTAATATATGTTACTAATTTTACTGGACACCATAGAATATAAAGATTTGATTGAAACTGTATTTATTGTATTGTATAAACTTTATAAAGAACTTATTTTAATCGATTTAAACCCTAATCGTCAATTATAAAAACTTTAAATAACAATTTTAGAGTAAAATGTAACTTTTCATGTCATGGACATACTTCTCAGAGAAGTATTTGTAACCCTTCGTAACTTCTCTCTCTGATATCGGGATATTTTGTGACTTTAAAAACTTGTCAACATCACAAAAATTAAATTTTGGTATTAAATTTAAAGTCATTTTAATCATATATTAGACAAAAAAAGTAGGAAAAATAATCGAGCTAAGTATTAATCAAGTATAAACAAAGCGACCGGAAGCCCATTATAACCATTTCACAAAGACAGCTGACGCGCAGGAATACAAGTGAGAAAGATCTATAACATACAATAGACCATCTATGAAACACCACTGTCTTCTTGATGCAATATTTATAGAGATATAATAATATAATAGTCTAGTTAAGATTTTTACCAGCTTTAAAAAAATAAACCTATTAGCGAGTTACTATTACTCAAATAATTAAACATGTTTTAATCTTTTGTACCACAGAATAACTGTGGCACTGACCAAAAAACAGAGACTGCAAAGAAAGGGGCAACAAGGAAATGGACAGCAAAGATCTCTACGGTAACTTCTCCACCTTCCCCAATACCAGTTTCTACAACAGTCTCATCAACAGCTTCTACATCTGATTCAACAACAGCTCTTACATCTGCATCATCTTCTAAGCTTTCTAGTTTTGAAGGGGTTCAGACAACACTTCCATCTAGTACATGTCTGATTCAGTTAAAATGTATTTGTGACGTGTAGAATTGCACTTCTCCCCCACCAACCCCAGTTCATCACCGGGTCAAGGTTGCAGCCGCCATATTGAATCGTTTCATCGACGTCGCCTTCCCCCCAATCGTTTGACTGACGTTCTCCCCCCAAACGTTTCGGTGACAGACATCGTCGTTCTCCCCCCCCAAACGTTGCACCAATATTCGCCACAACCTTATAAAGACGTGAATAGTAGTAGAGTTAGTAAGGTGCTCTGAGTTAGTAAGGTGCTGACAGACATATGAGTTAGACGTAGTTAGTTCGGTGTGACAGTTCTAAGATTCTAAGAGTTAGTTGTAAACTTGTAGTGACATTTGTTTAAGTAGACATCATTAGACAAAGGACTTATATTGTATACATATATATTCACCTATGTTTAGGAGCAATTAAAGTTAGATCTGTTGTGTTCATATACCAAGCCTTGGCGTTGATATATTTATTAGTTAGAAAATTTAACGTTACATATTTGAAAATAATAAACTTCTTTTTTGTAATTTTCTTGTCCTCTATGTACTATAGCTGGTTGTTTTGAGGTGAATTAGAAAATCAGATAGTGCTATACAGTTAAATGTAAAAAAAGAAGACGGGAACAGACTAGGGAAGCAGAAAAGAGAGTTTTAAAGGCAGTTAGAGTTAGAAAGGGGGCCACAGTATTTACCCAGGGGTTCTAAAGACTAGTAATATTTTCTCAGTCAAAGATTTTCTCTTGGATCATAATAGTTAGTGTATAATTTTTTTGTTTATATAGCTGTAATTATTATGATTCTAATTGATTTAAATGTTTAATGTGTATCTGTATGTAAATATTCCAAGTAATTAGTATATATAGTTAGTGTTTGGCATTACTGGGATGATTTTTTAAAAATATTTAATGATATTTACATTTTCAGGTGTTTCTAAAACCATAATATCTTATTTTCTGCTAATGTTTATAGTGTTTAAATTGTTTATCCATATTACAATATGGCTTACTTTTACTTTCAATCACTACATATCTTTTTTATGTCACGTACTTTGTAATAGAGATTTTTTACATTTTTTTGCATTTTTCTCAAAATCGCATTTAAAAATTTTTTTGCCTTTTTGACACTGTAACAAAAACTACTTAAGATATAAGCTTACAATTTTGCATGCTAATTTTTATATCTATTGTTGACAGTTACCCAATTTTTTTGGAAATATTGAATATAAAATTTTTATAATTTTTTTTTACCTACCCCCCCTCCCTCCCCCAAAATGCATTTTTTTCGTGTACAAAATTACAAAATTCACAAATTATTTATTTTCCATTTTTAAAAAAATAAAAAATTGGACGTTTGTTTGGAACAATTTCATTAACATTTGTGGAAAGGGGCCATCCATAAAAGACGTCCACCAATTTTGTGCTATTTTTTACCCCCCCCCTCCCCCTTGTCCACTTTTGACTGGACCCCCTCCCCCAGTTGTGGACGTCCAAAACATAAAATTTACCGAACATGAATTAATGAATATTTTGAATTTTTAAATTGGGAGAATGTAAACAATATAAAGTGTACATATTTACAAACATTTTTTTTCAGAAATTCAAAATTCTAAATATGAAAAAAAAATTACTGTTTAAAAACATTTTATTGATTATAATTAAAAAATGCAAGCATTAAACCACAATTATTCAGCGGATTGAAATTCCGATTTCAGCCATTCAAACATATTTCGTATATGTTTATCAATTTCTGGTTCATTCTCCTTGTCTGATACTTCTGCCTCATCATGTTCACAAACAGGAATATTGTAATGGACGACCTTGGGAATTTTTCCAGCCATTGATGGACAATAGAGATCAAAAGGCATGCTACTGTAACTGTGATCGGGCTCCAGACCAATCAGTGCAAGCCTCTGAAACAGTGATCCATAAGTACCACTACTACTTCCGATAGCTGCTTCATGACTAACAAAAGGTACAGGAGCTGGAATGAAACGTTTGGGAAATAGTTCATTATAGTTGGTTCGTCTTGCTCCACAGCACGTTACATCATTACATTTGATGATCTGCAGAAAATATTGAGACTGTTGAACATGATTCCAACACCAATTCACAGAGGAGATGGAAGAAATGTGCTTGTGCTGCTTGGTTCAACATACTGTACATGCACATCATAGCCATCAATGACAGCCTGACTCCAAACTTCAGCGAGTATTTCTCTAGCCTTTTTAAAGTTTGCTTTTCCCAGGTTTTGGTCTATAGTTTTCCATTTGCATTTAAATGGGACCCAAAAATGATCATGAGGAAGAATGAGGCCGGACAGGTCATGAGACAATGGGGCCTGACAGGTCATGAGACAATGGGGCCATTCGTCGTTCCACAGCGTTGTAGGTACTGTGACCTGGAGCATGACAGGCTATAAAAAAAACATCAAGATTGTGTTTGGTAAACAATTTATATGCGGCGTTCAATGTTTTTGGATAACGTGGGTTCTCGTCTGGCCTCCGTCAACAGTAATAAATTACTATAGGCTTTACTAATCCACCATTTGTACATGCCACATTCTTGAAAATATCCTGAGAGACAAGTACATCAAAATCTGCAACATGTGAGGCAGCAGTACTGGAGTCATGTTACCATTCCTTATGATATAGATGTTGGCCCAGAATAGTTAAAATAAAAATGAACAATAAAAAAAATAAAATTTGAAATTAAAAATATTTACATGAGAAAAAAAACCTTTTGTGCCGACACTACAGTCGCCATTTTGTCTGTTTCGTTTTAACAACATGTATCTGTCGGCATACTTCTGACAACTTTTAAATAATAAAACGGCTTCCGATTTCTATAACTCTTTTGTCATTAAACTGGAATTTTTTGCAGTAAATTTAAGCAAAAACACTACATTGTGGACATCCACTCTGTCCTCAACCCCCCTCCCCCATGTCCACTTTAGTCCACTTTTTGCTGAAGCCCCTCCCCCGTTGTGTGGACGTCTTTTATGGATGGCCCCAAAGTTGTTTATGATATCTACAATAGATTTTGAAAATTGGTTCTTTGAAAATATGTCGTAAAATTACACTTTTTTACAAAAAAGTCACATAATAAATTTTTTTATAATTTTTTTAATTTCTTTGTTCATTAATTGGTATGTTGTATCCATGTGCCAAAAATGGCTAGTGTAGCTTAAAAAATAAAAAAATAGAAACAAAAACTTGCAGAAACCTAAAATGGCCCATGGACCACCTTAAACTGAATTTTTGTTTCTAAAGGCAATTGATAGAACAAAATATAAATGCAATAAAAAACATAACAACTATTGTGCCTCAGGACAAGTGGAAACAGTACAGCCTGTTGTATCGTTAACCTGCTCATTTAACTAACAGGACGAGTGGAAACAGTACAGCCTGTTGTATCGTTAACCTGCTCATTTAACTAACAGGACGAGTGGAAACAGTACAGCCTGTTGTATCGTTAACCTGCTCATTTAACTAACAGGACGAGTGGAAACAGTACAGCCTGTTGTATCATTAACCTGCTCATTTAACTAACAGGACAAGTGGAAACAGTACTGCCTGTTGTATCGTTAACCTGCTCATTTAACTAACAGGACGAGTGGAAACAGTACAGCCTGTTGTATCATTAACCTGCTCATTTAATTAACCGGACAAGTGGAAACAGTACAGACTGTTGTATCATTAACCTGCTCATTTAACTAACAGGACAAGTGGAAACAGTACAGCCTGTTGTATTATTAACCTGCTCATTTAACTAACAGGAAAAGTGGAAACAGTGCAGCCTGTTGTATCGTTAACCTGCTCATTTAACTTACATGGCAAAACAGAAACAGCCCTGGCTGTTGTATTGTTGACCTGATCATTTAGCTTACAGTGCAAATAAAAACAGCATTGCATATTGTAATATTTTACTGATCATTTAATATACTGTATATTAAAAGTCAAAATGGAATCTATCACAGGTGAACGTCTAATCTCATCGAGATCTATCCATATATTTGCGTTGTTGTTATTACAAGCATTTAATTAAAAATAATAGCTGTGTTCGCTTAAAGCAAATACAAATAAAAAAATGACTTTCTTTAATAATGACATATTATTTAATGATACTTTTGGTGACATTAACAAAAACAACAATACAACACCAAAACAACAAATAAAAGCGTTGTAGATCATGAGAAATGACCCGGATATACAGCTTAGTACCTTGAGAACAAAATTTATTGTACAGAAATATGGTCAAAAATAAAGAATGACTCAATGTCCACGTCTGGTCATTTATCTGTGTCTGTTCACTACAATCGTCCCGTACTACAGTCATTCTACTAAGGCTGGTTTTGAGTCAGCCAAAAGATTTATTTCTTATGCCACGCTTGACCTACCAGAAAGATGTTATAGTACGTGAAACTTGTGTTCTGCCGCGGTTGACACATCGTTTGTTAATGTCTCCTGGCAACATTATTGTATGCATAGTTCATAAGTCAAGGCCGAGGCAACTTTCGTTAGGTATGGAAGTATTAAAGTCAGCGTGATAATTTGTTTATATATTGTATTAATACAATAAATGAAATACTATGTAAAAGGTTGTGCATTTATACCAAGTTATATGTATTTTGAAACCAATTATAAAACATTTTTGATCATGGTCTCACTTTACAAAAAAAAAAGTTAAACTGACAGATGTATTTTGTCTCTTTCTCTCTTTTAATACTGTCTCTGTACAATCATTCCACCAAGGCTGGTTTTAGGTCAGCCAAAAACTATTTAAAACTAGATAATCTTCTTCTGGTTAAACTCTTATATATAATGAAAAACAGTTCTACTGTTATAATATAGATAATACTTTTTTAGAGCATTTTCGAAAAAAATGCTCTATTGTCTACGTTTGTCTGTCTGTCTGTCTGTCTGCCTGTCCGTCATCACCTAGATCTCAACAACCATAAGTCCTAGACCCATGATGTATATATCATTTTGTAGGTCTTGGCCTGCCATGTGTGCAGCAAAATTTAATTTCGCGATCTGACCTCTGAGGGCCGTAAAGGGGGCTTAAAGTACCGTTTTTACTATATAAGCTATATTAATAAAGGAGCGCCCTATATCTCAGCAACCATAAGTCCTAGACCCATGATGTATATATCATTTTGTAGGTCTTGGCCTGCCATGTGTACATCAAAAGTTCATTTGCGATAGGACCTCTGAATGCCGGGCCAGGGCTCCTAAGGGGCTTATATATTATGGCCCCATTCTACACCTTATACGTTCAATAACCCATTCATTTGGTGCGAAATACTGCAGCACGTAGTTTCACCAAGATTTATTAAGAAACTCATCAAATGAAATAGTAAGTTTGTGTTCTGAGTTTAATCGAAAGTATCAGAGCTATGCAACAATTGACGGAGTTTTCGGACGATTAAATGACTACAATGTCGAATGTTTTCAATTATGAGTCCTATTTCAGTAACCACAAACCACTTGTAGGTAGATGAGAAATAATTTTTTTTCAAATATAAAGAAACGTCTTTATAATATTTTTTTACAGATATATGCATTACACAATTGAATTTATAAACATTTCCAAAATTTACAAATATTTACTGAAAGCTAACAAACGTACTGATACATAACATGAAAATGCGCTAACAGCCCTATGTCCAGAATGGAACAGGCTTAGTTGCTTGTTTTTAAATAGCGTCAGAACAATATATGATTACAAATCGGATAAAGTGAGATGAGTCTTTACTTGAATCTGACTATAAAACAATCTTTGATCTCCGTTGATTTTGAAAGTAGTTTAGAATCAAAGAAAAATAAAACAATGACAGCCAACTACTGACCCCAAGGCCCGATTTAGGCCTAGGCACTTTAGGCACCGTTCCCGAAACTAAAATGGGACATACAAAAGTGAAAAATAAATATTTTTTTATAAATTTTACAATTATGTAATGTTAAATTAGTTACGGAACTTAAGACCCACGAATCTATAATGCGTAGGGCCTACAAAATCCTTAATCGGGCACTGCACAGACCCCATGGCCCCTAAAACAGAACAATTCCCCAACCCACATGTGCCCATCACTTGATAACATTTCATTGTGTTCGAGATTTTCTTTCTTAATTTCCCTATTCTCATAGTCTTTTTTACACATGTTTTCATTTCTCTAAGATAGATTGTTTACATGTTTTCATTTCTCTAAGATAGATTGTTTACACATGTTTTCATTTCTCTAAGATAGATTGTTTACATGTTTTTTCATTTCTCTAAGATAGATTGTTTACACATGTTTTCATTTCTCTAAGATAGATTGTTTTACACATGTTTTCATTTCTCTAAGATAGATTGTTTACATCATGTTTTTCATTTCTCTAAAAAAAGATTGTTTCTGCAATAATGTCACCCGGCTTATGTCATCTAAAATTTGTCATCTGATAAAAATGTATCTGGAGATATTAATGGCATATGGAGTGTAGCTAAGAACATTGCTTACGGTACGTAAAAAATGAAATCATATTTATTGGTCATATTAGCGATGGACACAGGCTCGTTGATTTGTTGTTGTGGCTGGCGAGTTCCGAAGTCATGGAATGATGCGGAGAAGGATTTTTCCCCTACTTTGAATTGTGATATAAATATGTCAGCAAGAGCATCAAATTAATTTTTCTAGTAATTATCTAATCTATATTCAAGTCACATATTGTGGTTAGACATGATGCCAGTCACATATTGTGGTTAGACATGATGCCAGTCACATATTGTGGTTAGACATGATGCAAGTCACATATTGTGGTTAGACATGATGCAAGTCACATATTGTGGTTAGACATGATGCAAGTCACATATTGTGGTTAGACATGATGCCAGTGACACACTGTAGTAGTGTAGTTATACATTATGCAAGTCACACAATCTCTTAGTTTGCAGTGACCACCAGAAATCATCGAGCTTCAATTTCTCATCTGATTTAAACTAATCTTATAAAAAAAACAACAACTTCGTTCCTAGTCCAAGTATCCTAAAAGATGTACACTGTGTTGTTAGGTTTCTTCACGATAAAGTTAGTAGGTCACAAAGTTAATGAACACACATAAGGTACATAAGCTGGTTGCCGCCTACAGAGGTACAGATGGAATATCTCATTTCAATTACGAAGAGTCTTAAAGTTGGTTAACCCATACGTCATCATTTACCATGGCAACAATCAACAACACGATTGTATGGCCATGGATTGCACTTTCACTGGAAAGATTAAAATTTCAAATAAAGTTTGAACCTAACGAGCTGTTCACACTGTCATCCAACTTAGTAAACACATTCTTTGAACGATGAAAGAACAAAAAAAAGTAAATAAAAATACGGTGCTAAATAAAATACCCAATCAGTGGCCGCTAAACAATTTCGAGCTCAGGCGAGTCCCTGACAACCAATGAGAATCAGAAACTTTGAATAAAATTAACGCCCTATATTTTTGGTCAAATATGACCTTATGATCGGCACAGCTATTGATTGGATAATAACAACCGAAAGCAATAAATGAAAACTGATATTAGTGGCTAAACAAAGTTTTTAGTTTGTATAATACATTACCCCACCCTCCACACACACACAAAACAAACTACAAACTAATAGATAGGTTAACTTAAAAAAAGACAACAACAAAAGAAAACCTCAGATAAATATTAAATTACTTTTCTGTAACACTTAGCCCATTTTTCTTAAACTTTTTTTTCCATGGTTGATGGTCACTAAGGACTCAAAGGACAAACAAACTACAGGGTCAACACCAAACTAAAGTAAACACCAAATCCAAATGTTTCAAATACTTTGAGCAAAGACTGAAAAAAGTCACAAAAACACTCACAAATTATATTCACACACACACACACACTTGTATTGTGAAATAGTTTCACATACTTCATAAAAATATGACGTGAGTTTAACCTTTCACGGTGTTCTATGTTAAAAAACAAGCTAACAACAAAGGTCATAGTTCATCTACCTTATGTACATTTTAAAATTCGCAACTGTAAACTAGGTCATCAGGTGGGGGGACAGGTCGCCTGTCCAAGTAATGGCACAACAACAAATTCTAATAAACAACGGAGGGGGTGGGGGAATTTAATGTGCATAATAGGAGGCATGCGTCATTTTAAATACGGCTTTCCGGGGGGGGTGGGGGACAAATTTTATGTGGTCAATTGTCACAATTTTGGGTTCTTTTTTTGTAGGCTCCTTTAGTGTGTTAATAGTAAATTCAATAATAGTACATTTTGACAATGATTTCCAGTTTGAATAATTTAAAAATCGTTTATACTTTTATTAACTATCTAATTAATTAAATAAATTATAAATACCCAAATGTGGCAAAATTTATGGACCACATATGGTGATTTAAAACATTTATATAAAAAGGTTAAAAATGTAACACATTTTTAGATTTTAGACTTTTTGTAGGAAAGTAAACAAAAATAATTATGATCGTTATCATAGATTTAATGCGATTTTTTAAGACTTTGTTTCGCGTAATAAATTCATTGGCGTGCATCGAATGGAAATCTTTCAAGTCTGCTACTGATTTAGTCGGTTTATGTCCCTTTGTTTAATGAGTTGATGGATTGAAGAAAAACAAAGTAATAGCGGTGAAAATGTTGTTCTGTAAAATGGCGCTTTTAAATGTAATAAGAGGCGAAATATGACTCTAAAGTATGCTTTTAAATATACATTTAGCAAACATATAGAACATCACGTTTACATACTAACATAATTATTAAACATGATTTATTTTTTACTTTTTAAATAATAAAAAATCATATACTAACCCTCCCCCACCTGTCCCATCTCTCCGCTTAAGCCACCTGATATACAACAAACACATTTACAAATGAGTTATTACTCTACAAGTATATATTATTTGTAAACAAAACTACACAAGTATATACAATGAACTTCTCAGTTAATGAGTGGTAATGGTTTGGGTAGAGATGAGGAAACTTACAGGAGCACTTGACTTTTTCCGCTTTAGATTTAACAGACCGAAAATCCGTTTCAGCCACCACCCATTTACATGAACAATTCTTTGAGATAACAAAAAAACAACCTTAAACCCCCACGCCCCGGTAACTATGCAATGCCATTGACATTTTTTTTTTACATTTTCATTTTTATCACAATTTTATTCTTGAGTAGATATTTTAGTCATAATCATTAGGACATATAATCGTACCTTTATGATGATGGCCGAAATTACATTATTTTAATCTCCCCCTCCCCATTTCTCGCTCTATAATTCTAAATTCTCCACACTGATTTTCATAATGATGTCATGGCTTCATTTCAGACAATAAGTTTGACACAATATTTTCATAATGATGTCATGGCTTCATCTCAGACAAAGTTTGACACAATATTTTCATAATGATGTGATGGCTTCATCTCAGACAAAGAGTTTGACACAATATTTTCATAATGATGTGATGGCTTCATCTCAGACAAAGAGTTCGACACAATATTTTCATAATGATGTGATGGCTTCATCTCAGACAAAGAGTTTGACAAAATATTTTCATAATGATGTCATTCATCTCAAAGAGTTTGACACAATATTTATAACTAATTTGAATAGCGGTGTTTTCTTTTCTCGGTTCCCCTAAATGTGCGCCTTCTCTGGATGTAGAGGCCATGACCTTTTTGTTATTTTCTTCAAGGCTACACAGTCTTGATCATGAGAATAACAGACTGTATACCAGTGGCGTCATTAAGGGGCATAAAGGGGGTGGGGGTGCGGGCCGCACCGGCTGACACCAACCATAGAGACGCCACTGCTGTATACTGTCAGATGAAGTTCACACGAACCTAATAAATCACAAAAATGTTTCAGAGACAAGGAAAAAAAAACGTTGAATATCTTTGATTGTCAAAATTACGATTTATTACGATGACAGGGCAATAGAAAACTTGCTTACCAAATTACGTGTAGCCTACACGTAGACAGCTACCAAATTACGTGTAGCATACACGTAGACAGCTAAAATTACGTGTAGCCTACACGTAGACAGCTACCAAATTACGTGTAGCCTACACGTAGACAGCTACTAAATTACATGTAGCCTACACGTAGACAGCTACTAAATTACATGTAGCCTACACTAAAGTACATGTAATTACACGTAGACAGCTACTAAATTACATGTAGCCTAAACGTAGACAGCTACCAAATGGAGACCTAATATAATTTATTTTCAATTCAAAAGATTGTAATAAAATTTACAGATATAAACCAGAAAAACCACCAACTTATTAGCACCTTATCAGTGATAGCGCTACCGTTAACAAATATCGTCTCCCGTTAACAAAACATCGTCTCCCGTTAACAAAATATCGTCTCCCGTTAACAAAACATCGTCTCCCGTTAACAAAACATCGTCTCCATTAACAAAATATCGTCTCGCGCGTTAACAAAATATCGTCTCCCGTTAAAAAACATTAACATCGGAACCCGTTAAAAATATCGGGTCACAAATCTCTAACATCTTTCCTGTTGTCTTGTTTTTGTATGTTTGAGAGGCGCCTGTATTCTTTTATAAGGGGCTTTGTGACAATAAGAGATATAAACCATTTTGTTTTCTTTACGTAAGTTCAATTTATGTGTTAAAGATGTCAACTCATAACTGTCAGAGTTCCAAATAAGTGATACTTTCTTACCATACCTTTTAATAAAAAAGTATTTTTCGTTTAAAACATAACCATAAAATTTAAGCCCCTGTTTGTTGGTAGAGCCCACAGTACCTTGTGTAATGTGTGGGGCATAAGAAACTATTCAGTTTTCTTCATCTCTAGTTCAGAAACATTACTTTGGCAGTACGAGCCCAGACTTCAATGCTTAAAGGTGAACATGATTGACGACCAATACCCATCATAAGAAACCATTTGTGGACCGAATCACTGTTGGCAGTAGAACATTTGGTTCATGATCTAAAATAATGACTGCATCCTGAAAAATAAAAAAATCTTCAAAATATGATGTTCATAAGTTGATTAATTCATAAGTTGACTAATTCATAAGTTGACTAATTCATAAGTTGATTAATTCATAAGTTGATTAATTAATAAGTTGATTAATTCATAAATTGACTAATTCATAAGTTGACTAATTCATAAGTTGATTAATTCATAAGTTGATTAATTCATAAGTTGATTAATTCATAAGTTGACTAATTCATAAGTTGACTAATTCATAAGTTGACTAATTCATAAGTTGATTAATTCATAAGTAGATTAATTCATAAGTTGATTAATTCATAAGTTGATTAATTCATAAGTTGACTAATTCATAAGTTGACTAATTCATAAGTTGATTAATTCATAAGTTGATTAATTCATAAGTTGATTAATTCATAAGTTGATTAATTCATAAGTTGACTAATTCATAAGTTGACTAATTCATAAGTTGACTAATTCATAAGTTGACTAGTTGGATGGATGGTAAGTTGGTCAAGCGCTTGACTATCGACCTGAAGGTCCCTGGTTCGATCAATGTATATTTCAGGTCACGGTTAAAGTCCCCGCTATATCTTCCTTGGTGCCTCCGTGGTGGGGATGAAAGAAGGGCACCGTAAAAACTGTCCCATTAGTGGTTTATAGGATCTATGCAATTTCATCTCATCCTTACAGGAGCTTCACACACTAGTTTATTAGTTGACTAATTCTTATGTTGATTAGCCCGTAATACAAAAACGACTTCAAATAATATTTCAACCATTAAATAGCCGTATACAACCTTCAGCCCAAGGACTACCTATATTAATGCCACAAACCTTCTAATAAACTAAAGCAAACATTTTGAGTACAATAATTTTGTATGCAGACAGATATAACTTGTACATCATTTTTTATTTTTTAGATCAAAACAAGCAAACAAAATATAGGCCAGTATTTGATGAACGTATCCCTAGCCACAACCAAATATAGGCCAGAATTTGATGAACGTATCCCTAGCCACAAACAAAACAAAGTATTTATTTCTATGTTGTCATCACAAAAGTTGACCCTGTTAGGTTCTCCTCGTGTTACGACACTCACTTTAATGTTGTCATAAATCTAAAATGATAATCCAGTGTGAGGGGAAGGGACACGCCCTGCGTGGTTGAAGAGGAGGAAAAAAAACCAGCCACTGACCAGGGGCTATAAAAACGCGAAAAAAAACTATCCCGCCAGAGAAAAGTCCAACTCCCTGAGACCAAACAAACTTCAACTTCCATTCGCCAAGTGAGTACTAGCTTTGCTTACTTTTTATTTTTAATATCTCAAATATGTTTAACTGTTTTAGTAACATATTTACTAGTCTGTAGATGACAGTTTAAATCAAAATAAATACATGAAATACTTCATTCAATTTTTTTCCTTTATCTTAACGTAAAGGTTGACAATAATTATGTTTGAGGAATTAGGCATTATATATTCAAATTGAACATTTCAAACTGAACATTTTAAACAGAACTTTTCAAACTAAACATTTCGAAATGAATATTTCAAACTGAACATTTCAAACTGAACTTTTCAAACTAAACATTTCAAACTGAACATTTCAAACTGAACGTTTTAAACTGAACATTTCAAAAGAACTTTTCAAACTAAACATTTCAAAATGAATATTTTAAGCTGAACTTTTCAAACGGATCACTTAGATAGTGTTTTATGAAGCATTGGAAATTTTAAAGTTAATTTTTGTAACATTTGACTTAATTCTTTTATTTTTGCCAGTTTAAATATTATCATTGCATTGTAATGTTTCTTTGATGTGTAGTTTTTTCTGTTTAATACATTTATTTGTTTGCAAAAATAACTTTAAAATATTGCATACATATTTACAAAAATTAAATAAATTACACAATTTTTTTCGTACTGAAATGTTCTTTCCATTGACAAAATAAATCACAAACAAAACACTATCTTTAAGAACTTCTTTCTTTTTTTTTCAAATTTATCGGGGGTCTCTATCAGCGATGCACAAAGGGTTTTAGGGCCCTCCCCGTTTAATAAACGTGTTTGAGCCTCAAACTACCACCTAGTAAATGCGATTAGAAGAAAAGGTCAACTCTACTAGTGATACAAGTATCTGGGTTAGCCCTTACGTTAAGAAACAGTTTGATAGTAGGACTGTGTGTACATAGATAAGATACCATCAGTTAACTGCATCGGCAGCATAATGAGCATACGCTGATATCCGCCTTGCATGGTTGCTTGTATGGTTGATAAAAACAAACAATCTGTAATTTGATTTTGTACTTAAAACTAACTGTATTTTTCATAAAATTTGATTGACATTTCATTGCTATGCTGATTTACCATAATACACGTTAATGAGGCCCGTAGCGTGCGTGGTGAAATAATGATGAAAACTGTCTGAAGTGCAATGTTTGGAATTTTTTAGGGCATTCTGTGTGCAAGCTATACTTAAGATAAATACATCATTCAACTCAGGACAAAACAATGAGTAAATACTGAAAATTACAGCCTGATACCTCTTTTAGTTTTTGAAATATTCGCTACGCAATATTCAATAATAGTGTATAATCATGCAATTTCATGCAATTTTTCACCAAGAAGGCGTTAAGACACCAACATGAAATTTTCACCATAGCTAGTACTTGCCAAGGTTAACAAGTGTGCAAAATATGAAAAGTGTGAATTACTGTCCGCATGGTCATCTGGGGGTCGCAATAAGTGCAAAATGGATGACCATGATGCTTAAAGGGGCCCACCATGAGTACACTATTATTGATTAACAGGAATTCTCTATCAAAATAATAAACACATATATGGTACTTACTAATTGTATAACAAACATCATTTCATGTCTTATAGGTTCTTGGCTATATATTGATGAAAACTGTCTGAAGTGCAATGTTTGGAAATTTTTAGAGCAGTCTGTGTGCAAGCTACACTTGAGATAAATACATCATTCAACTCAGAATCAAACAATGAGTAAATACTGAAAATTTCAGTCTGATACCTCTTTTAGTTTTTGAAATATTCACGTTCAAATATCGCGAAAATGTAAATGTCACGCGCACTCGCGACTACCCCTAAAAATTAAAAAAAATCATATCTCAGAAAGTTTTTGACCAAATGGCCTGAAATTTTCAGGAATCACTCAACTTTGAATGTATCACAAGCCCTGAAAATTTCAGGAAGATCTGAGGGGGTCCCCTAACCCTAACCCAGTTACTACTCTAGCAAAATTTGGATGCAAAATAATGATATTAAATGGCAGCTAAAAAGAGGCAAAGATTTACAATAAGTTTATTTTTTGAATATTTTCGTTCAAAATTGACAAATGTTACGAAACTGTTCCAAGGCTCTTTTTCCCTCCATCCTGTTCAGTACCTTGGCGAACTCGTGGCATTTATATGATCTTCTTATTCTGATGAAGATACCAGCCTTGACCTTCGCCTCGGACAACTTTGGAAAAAGAACTTGGAGGTACCTGAAAGCTGCTGACTCCTTGTCAAGATCAGTGACACATTACTTGACGAGGCCTAACGATGTGCAGTGGTGACATCAGCACCTTCTTAGGTTCTATCTTCGGCTTACACTTGACGTTGCTCGTCCCCAGGGAGATATTGGTCCGTTGTGGCCAGTCCTTTTGTGATAGTGTGCATTAGTGTCACAGCTGCCCCAGAGGCAAAGGATCTAAGTTAAACTTTTTAAAAAAGTTTAGTTAAATCATCAGTTTAACTACATTTTTTATTTATAACTAACAAAAGTTTAACTAAAATATTGTAATTAAAAATATTTCCTTTCCATTTATTGAATATTTCGGAAAATTTCAAATTATCATGTGAAAACTTTGTCTTTGGCCTTTTCTTATTCATAAAATTTCTTTATTTCACGTCTTTGGTTTTTGTATTTCCTTCTACACTTTGGGCGCATTGTTTCGATCAACCGGTGCACCACAACCGCAATTGTAATGAAACAGTGGGTTTTTTCATGATGTATCAGGATTTTTACAACGACTTGGTTGATTTCAAAATGGCCGACAAAATGAACAAATTTTCACACTTCAAACAAAAAGACAAATCTAATTTCTTGTTATATGATGTTGTTCGTTGTATTTTCTTAATTTATTTTTCAATATTTTTTATACAAATGTGTGTATTCTTTTTTCAAAAAAAATCATTTTCGTTCATTCTGAATCCATTTTGAATCAAAATCAAATATGGTGTCTATCAACCAATCTTTTAACTCTGGTTGTTGTGGTTTAAACAAAAAAGTCATGTGATTGAATTTTACAACGCAGCTGGTGCACCAGAAACACGTTTCCAAGAAGTTTTTAAATCTGATGATTATAATTTGGCAACTATGCTCCTACCAAAATTTAAATTAAATTATCTAGACCCAAATGAGAGATTCTCAAAGAAAGAACTTCTCATACAGACTGTAGACAGGCCCGTAGCCAGGTCAAAGTAAGCAGGGAGGCACCAATACCCAGCAAGCGGGCACTTTTACTTTTTCTTTATTTTTTCCTCTTTTTCTTCTTTTTTAAGGCCCAGTACTACAGAATGGACCTTTTTTCTTTAAATTTGTAGCTAATGTAAAGACATTGTACACATATAATAAGTAGCCAAAGACATTTTAAAAAATACTAACACTTTATTAAAACATGACATGGTTGCCATGGCAACGGCAGCCATATTGGATTTTTACTACAATTGTGTACAAAAACAAAAGTGTTATAACTAAATAATGATACATACAATTTTTAAAAAAAATAGGCAATTACATTGAGAAGCATCTCCTTAACACTTTCTATTTTACAGTTTTTTAAAAATATAGCTCACTTTTTTTTATTTCATCATTTTCATGAAGTACCCTAAAAAATCGAAAAAAATACTGCCCCCCCCCCCCCCCCCCCACCTCTTGGCTACAGGGCTGACTGTACAGCACATGACAACGTCCGAACTAGAGTCAATGGAAACTCAAGGTGGAACACATGCACTTTTGTCATCAGATGTACAAGATGATTTATACAGTTACATGCATGAAGATCGACAGCCAGCAAATACAGTTGAAATTGTCAGTGAAGTCGAACTTTATTTAAGAAACCCTTCCACAGAAAATTCTTCATTGCTTTCATATCCACGATTGGCAACTGCATTTTGTAGATACAATGCAACACTTCACAGTAGTGCAGCCGTTGAACGACTTTTTCATGTTGCGGGCCAAATTTTAACATCTAGAAGGTGTAAAATGTCCGATGTTCTATTTGATGAATCAGTTTTTCTTAGATATACATTAAAAAACTAGTTTGAAAGTTGTTATTGTTATTAACCTTTTGAAAATGATTAACGTAAATAATATTGATATTTTTATTAATTTACCTATTTATTGTTTCAAATTTTCATTCAAAAATATGTTTGTTAAAATTCACTTAAATTAAAAAGTTAGTTCAAAAAAGTTAAACTAAAAAATAAAAGTTTTAGTTAAAAGTTACTCTTTTGATAAAAAGTTAGTTAACTGATAGTTTAACTACTTTAAAAAAAGTTAGTTACAACAATAGTTTAACTATTAATTTCTAGTTACTGCCTATCACTGACTCAACAACACCTTAATACTGGTGTAGTCCTCTTTGAGAAGTACAGAGTGAGCCATGGGGAGGGGCGTGTAGTTGGTTCTGCTGTGAAGCAGCACATATATGAGGCTCTTGGATGAGCTGTTTATGAATAGTCGACATTCATTCTGGTCACATCAATACCAATAGCCTCAAATAGACCAGTCACATTGATGACGAAGACCATCGTAATCTGTATCTCCAATATCTTCCTCGCTGTCTGATTAGCAGCTGTCTCCTGAAGATGGCTGATCCCTCTCATGGGGGAGTAGGAATAGGCAGCTCGAGGCAATATTCGCATGTAAAATGAGCTGCCCGTGACTTGTCTGGATCCCAGAAAGTCATACCGATTTATGCCTTGTAGGCCTCGTACATCTTACGAAATGCATTCACAAAATACTTTCTGGCTCTTTTCTTTATAATTTGCTGGGTGCAAACGACTATGATTTTTCTTTAACTACGATTTGTTTTTCTCTTACACAGCAATGACATAAACCACCTGTGCTTTTATACTTGTATGACTACTATTGTACAATCCTAGAAAATTCGAAAAGTTTCTTGACAGAGTATTCTAGAAGACTACTCAGTATTGAATGCGAATCAAGAATTTTCTCGAAAACAGACAATACTAGCAGTTCAAGAATATAATAGAAGACTGCTCAGTATAATATGCGAAAAAAGAATTTTCAAGATAACAGACGAATTTCAAAATATCATTATCCTGATCATAGAAATAAAGTTTTTGTGGAACAATAGCTATTTTCTGTTTGTTTTAGGCATAATGGTTATAAAGACATAAATTGTTACATAGTGTAACAAAACCCAGTACTCGAAAAATGTTCATGAACATGTTGTGGAATTCGTCATTAGTAATGCAGAGCGTGGTTTATCTTTCACAGAAGATTAGGAAACATTTGGTTCTCCTCACAGTGGCTCTTTCCTTGGATTATTTGAACTTACATCAAAATTCAATCTTTTTCTAGCAAGCCATATAAAAATCTAACACATAATCGCCCTTCGTATGCGGTGTATGCGTGTGTCTCCATCCAGCCTCATGGTCAAAGCAATACAACTCAATTATAAGGAGTCGACTAATCACTGTGTTAGTTAACTCGCTTGGTTTTTTTTTTTTTAATTTGTTGTAGATTTTCTTTGCTGTTATTTTTTTTTGTTAGCTCTGAACCAGATTGGTGGTTAGGGACCTCAAACCCAACCTCATCATCGCTGAACTTTGTCCGGAAGAGACAAAGGTCGCACTCTATTCATTCTACTCGTGGACCAAGCCCCGACAACCACAGACTTGCCTTTCGTTCTACGGAGAGGGCAATGCCCTGTGAAGTTAGCTTTCGCAATGACCATAAACAAATCGCAGGGGCAGACACTAGATAAGGTCGGTATCTACCTACCACAATATGTGTTTAGCCACGGGCAATTATACGTTGCTTTCTCCCGTGTACGCAGATCAGCAGATGTCAAGTTCCATGTGGTAACTACTCCATGACAGCTCCGCCTGATAAACTAAAAATGTGGTGTACAAGGAAATCTATGATATTTAGCTGTTCATATCGTATTGTGTTCATGACAATAAAAGATAAATGTTCTTTTCTATTGCAGTATTTCTTACATCTCTTTTTTATTTGTTATTTCTCTTCATATTGTTTTCTGTTCATGGCAATCAAGGTGACATTTTTTTTATATTGCAGTATTTTGTATATTTCTTTAATTTAACTTCTAGCCAGCTTCAGCAGGCTTTTCCACTAGTGTGATGATAACACTGGTAAACAGTAAATTCATTGCCAGTGATATTTGAATCATTTTATACAAAGTCAAATATGCTGATTTAGAATATGTAAGTGCTTTTGCTAGATTGGCTCTATTTTAAGAGATAATTAAAATTAATTAAATAATGTAAGCACCGTGTTTGGAATTTGTCAAGAATTGCATAAAGTATAATAGTATACTAACAAATAGTAGTGAAACTGTTAATAGTCATGCCAAAATTTGTTCAAAAATGTGTATAATAGTGTTATAGAAGAAAACATTTTCATTTGAAAAACTAATTATGTCTAATTAATTAATATGTTAATTGTCTATGGTAATGCATTAGCAAATCGCTGTTTGTTCGACTTCCTTTAGTATGTGTCGTTAGTGCAATTGCGCTGGAGGCTCCAACAGTAGTCAGCCATCATATGTATGTCCCATCTTCCTTGATATCTCTCCTCCATCACCCTCATGTCCTGATGGAACCTCTCGTCTTGTTCCTCACTGAAGTCCCAAGGTTACCTGGAAATTTGTCTAAATGACTGTTCAGGTAATGTACCTTGATGCTCATATTTGTTCCACTGTTTCTGAAGTTAGCTAACAGATCTTACACCAGTTCTTCGTAATTCTCTGCTCTGTTATTACCTAAGAAGTTCCTGACAACTGAAACAAAACTGTTCCATGAAGAAGCTTCAAGGTGATTTTGGTCGTTGATGAGCTTCCGAATCTGAGGACCGTCGAAAATCCCAGCTTTCAGCTTCTCCATGCTCATTCCGGGGAATGATCTGCAAATATACTTGAAGCAATTGCCAGATTTGTCCAAAGCTTTAACAAATTGTTTCATTAAACCTAATTTGATATGAAGCTGTGAGAGAATGATCTTATTTTTGTCAACCAGTGGCTTATTGATGATATTTTATTTACCTACAGTGATGGTTTCCCTTGCAGGTCAAGTTACTCTTGTCCAATGATCTTGCCTTGCCCTGCACATGAAGCATGAGTATTTTGTGTATCCTGACTGCTACCCAAGCAAGAAGTTTACCATTTTTAGATCAACACATTGACCACTGATGCTCATAATAACGGACTTTCTGCAATACTGTTTTGATATTCTCATACTCTTCTTTAAGTGTTGTTGAGTGAGCAATGGGAAGAGATGCATAACGGTTACCATTGTGTAACAGAACACATTTCAAGCTTCTGATGGAACTGTCTATAAAAAGACGCCAGACATTGGAATGGTAGTCTTGTAGTCCCATTTGGAGCAGAAGTCCAGGGATGTCATTACAGTAAACAAGATCTTCCTCTTGGCTAAAATATGGAAGAAGAACCTCTTCTCTTTTCAGATAAAATGTCATTTTAACTTCTGGTTTGAGAAAATTTCTTTCATTGAGCCTGGAAGCTAAAAGCTCAGATGCTTGCTTGGACAGATTTAGGTCTCATATTAGGTCATTGAATTCTTCTTGGCTGAATGGTTGAGGTGTTGAAGAACTTCCTTCATAATCGCTTCCACTGTTTTCACCTGCCAAAAACTCCAGATCTTGCCCCTCATCGGGGTCTGATGGTGAAAGCTCTAATAATCCAGTAAACACTGGTATAGGAACTTCACTGCTACGTGGAATTGGTCTCATTGCAGATTCAATATCAGGATAATACCACTTAGATTTCTTGTGGCGATTGAAGCCTTTAACATTCACAATACAAAAATAACAATCACCAAAATAGTCTTTCGGCTCTCGCCATATCATTGGTAAACCGAAACTTAGACTTTTCTTCTCACCATTTGTTAACTGCCGTAGGCTCTCCACACAGTTTTTGCAGACCTTATGGGGAACCCAAGACATGTCTTGGTCTCCCAGCTTCACACCGAATAAGCCTAATATGCCTGCTGCACAAAGTCGGTTATATTTCTTCTTTGCTTTTCAATCATGTATTGTCCAGAGATGTAACAGAATACAATCTGCATATTTTTGCAGCATCTTCGTGATGAACTCATGATGTCTTTAGAAAGCAGAGATAAAATAGAAAAAAAAGTTATAACTTGGTATAGTTTAATTAAACAACAGACACCAAACCTATTGCATTTGTTTTACACAAAGAGTACAATCATATTTTCAAGGGTGTCCAATATCTCAGAAACTAGAGCCAATTCAGCAAAAGCAGTGGCAGTTTTGAAATCAGCACCCATGAATTGCTATAAATTCATTCAAACATTCTTGGCAATTCACAAACAAAATTTTTTTGTTGGGCTGTGTAATGACGTCTGCTGTGTTCAATGACAGTTACCAGGCTCTTGACTTATAAATATCTCATTGAAAGAGGGAGAGTGGGTGTTCAGTTTGTATGTTTGCATGTTTGTGATTATGTCTGTGTACGTGTTGAGAACAGAGACATTTTGGGACTGTTAGAACAAAAATTATAAATCTAAAAACATGTTACAAAAGAAAAAGAAAAGAAATATTAATGACATAAAGGGGAAGGGGGAGGGAGATAAAAAAGAAAATACAAGATTAGCTTTCTAAAAATGATTCATTTCATTTATATTGAGGAATTTTACATCATTTTGGTTCAAATTTCTTCTAATATGATTACATTTATGCCAAATAAGATAATAAAATTCTATTCAACAATATATATTCAAATAACACATTTTTTTCAAAATTACTTTCTATCCTTAATTTAAACTTTCTTTTACGACCTAGACAACAAGCTTACAATGAATGACAAAACAAGAGTGACGGTTCCTACTATCAAAGGGCAGGCACCGCACATCGCGTCTTTAACTGAGGTATACTCAGTCTCAGTGCATCCCCCTGATGTCACCAGACATGTCTTTGAGGTGAAGTTGGCCGAGCTGTAGGTGAGAGCGGCGCAATACTTTTCTTGACTGTACAGTGTCTGGACGTCGACAGACTTGGATGCACAAACTACAGCATTACTTCTGCAGGCAGCACTGACAGAATTTATAGTAGTGTTGTAGTCAGCTGTGACATGTCCAGCCAGTCCCAAGACGGTCAAGAACAACACGGTGTACTTCATGTTTACATTCATTCTGTACCTGGGGACATTAAAAATATTTGATGACTCAATAGAATAAAATAAAATAACCAGATGTTAGCAATTCAAATAGGATGATGCAGTTGTCACAGTTAAAAGAATTACTGTCGACTATTTGAAATAGTTTTAAAAAAATTTAAATCAGAACTAGACCAGGTGGTTATATTTATAGAAACTGTTTTTTTAATGGTACTGCGTTTATTGAATATAGTTAGCACAATCATTCATAATAAAATAACTTAAAGTTCCTATATATATATATATATATATATATATATATATATATATATATATATATATATAAATCGTACTTGTTGTTAGTTTAATTATTTATACAAAAATAAAAGTCTATGTTCGTTTGTGCTTTGTATGTAGCATAAAAACATCATCTATATATATATTTCTCCTCTTCGAGACGCAAGATGTAGGTCTATAGATTGTGGAATTCCCGATCACAAGCAACACCAGTGGAAAATGAGGGGGGGGGGAAGGGTTAAGAAAAAAAAAACACTATAGTGTGCTGGGAGACGAGGGCTGGGTCACAGCTAGCGTGTTGTTTTTCTGATCCCAGACAACAACTTGCAATAGCGGGGGGGAAAACCCAGTAATTATTACACCAGCCTGCAAGACTATTCACTACAGATGGGTTCAGAAGGGAGGCATGCCACAGATAAATTTAAATTTTTCTGATTTCTTTTATAAAACCAGATTATGACGTTTTGTTCTTTTATTTAGTGAAATATATTTAGCAATACGAGCGCACTGGTGGTTGTACAATACTATTTTATGTCTAGACAGCTCCAGTAATTTTTAAAACAGTATTGTTTGGTCGTAATCATGTTCAGGGGCGGATCTAGACAACTTTGACCCGGGGGGGGGGGCAAAACTGAAATGTTAAAATTATAGTCCGTCCGCCCGTTTTAGAACAAAAAAATATTTCGATAATTTAATGATGTCTTACCTAAACTTGCGATGGCGGGGGGGGGGGGGGGGGGGGAAGACGCCGGAAATACGTTAAGCAAGCAAGACTTTAAGTCAACCACGTTCGACAACTCGCATTGTCTACACCAGCCTGAAAGACTATTTATAGATTTGTGGAATTCCCACAACAAGTGCGTAGTTTTTTTTTTATTTCTTTTATAAAACCAGATTATTTTAATTTCTTATATGACGTTTTGTCCTTTTATTTGGTAAACTATATTAAGCAATATGAGCACGATGGTGGTTGTATAATAGTTAATAATACTATTTCATGTCTAGACAGCTCCAGTAATTTTTAAAACAGTATTGTTTGGTCGTAATCGTGTTTTTATGTGCTCTAAATACGAAACTATTTCATTTATCCCCCGTCGCGGTAAATACTGTATCCGTTTAAAATAAAAAAAATTCTGCTGGAAGGTACCAGACTGTATCCGTTTAAAATAAAAAAAATTCTGCTGGAAGGTACCAGACAGTGACCATAAAGTCTGCACATGATAGGTCAAAGTTCAACTTTGCATACCATGTATTTTTTCCAAAGATGTCAGCCTATTATATTGTTTGATTGCTTATTTAAAAATATAATTATATTAATTATATTGATTGATATTGCGGCGTATGTTACGCCGCGGGATTGCTAGTTTTCTATAAGTGTTATGATAGTCCTCTACTGGTATCAAATTAATATTGGTAAATTACATTAACATTAAGATATAGATGTATAGCTCGTAGTAAATAATACTTTTTGAAGAAAATAGGTTTTTCAAACATAATCACAGTATGTGTGTGTGTCCACCACTGGTACCAATTAACTATCAAACGTCACTGTCATTTAGCTAAATTTTAATGGATATATGTGCTTTTTTTTGTTTTGTTTTTTTTATTTATCTTTGCAATAGTGGCTAATCAAAAACAAAAACTCTACCAATGACGAAGTATAAATTTGATTTGTTTTATAATAGTCGAAAGCTAATCATAGGCAATATATTTTTTTTTATAAATATTAAGAATTTTAATTTTTAAAAGCTTTACAAAAAAAAAATTCATAAACATGATTCAAATAAAGATACGAAATAAAATAAATAATTTGAATGGATGAAAAAAGAAAATTTAGTCTCAAAAAGTTTCATGGCTAGGCTAACTATCATTACCATATTAGTAAATAGTATAAATACTAACCTCGTAAGTGAAATAACAGCTAGCTCTCACAAAATAATGTAGGCTATCGACTTTTCTTCAAAAAAAGAGGCAGTTCTTGCATGAACGTGCAACTCACGTTGGCAAGCTAAGTATTAAACAGTGTTCTAGCCATTGATTTTATAGTACTCAGCAGCACGTGACCAATGACGCAATAAGGTACCCGTTAGTCCAACTTGAAATGCAGTAGGGTTTTTTTCCCAAAGCAGGCGTTCAAGAGTTTTCAAGTCACGGCCCATTGGTTGAAATTTGTTTCGATTTGTATATGGACCAGTTGAAATTTACTGAGAAGGTTAAAATTTCGTGGAAAAGTTCAAATTTAGTGAGAAGGTTCAAATTTATTCAGAAGGTTCAAATTTAGTGAGAACGTTCAAATTTAGTGAGAAGGTTCAAATTTATTCAGAAGGTTCAAATTTAGTGAGAAGGTTCAAATTTAGTGAGAAGGTTCAAATTTAGTGAGAAGGTTCAAATTTAGTGAGAAGGTTTAAATTTAGTGAGGAGGTTTAAATTTAGTGAGAATCTTCAAATTTAGTGAGAAGGTTCAAATTTAGTGAGAATGTTCAAATTTAGTGAGAAGGTACAAATTTGGTGAGAATCTTCAAATTTAGTGAGAAGGTTCAAATTTGGTGAGAATGTTCAAATTTGATGAGAAGGTACAAATTTGGTGAGAATGTTCAAATTTAGTGAGAAGGTACAAATTTAGTGAGAATGTTCAAATTTAATGAGAAGGTACACATTTGGTGATATAATGACTGCAATTTAATAAACGATATTTTTTTTCACTTCCCATTGGTCTTCAATGTCTAATATAACGCTGTTTACATTTTATTCTAAATCTTTCTCTGATTGAAATATTAAATAACAGGGTAGTGTTTCGTCCACTCGTTGCTGTGTTTTCTTGTTGTTGTTAGTAATACATAGAGCATGCAGAGTCTTGAATTCTCACTGCTAAGTTTATATTTTACTTTAGGCAATGAAACAGATCTAATGTAACTTGTCATGTGTAAAATATAACTATAACAGATTGCAGTAAGATAAATGGTCTTTTGTCTTTTTATATTGACAGTAGCTAGGCAGTTTGGCTGTTTATACAACGTGTCAATTTGAGAGTGGAAGGGAGGAAGAGGAGTCAATTTACCTGCATAAAGTTGGGCAGGTCACATGCACTGTAATTAAATCTTCCATTCTTGTCTTCGGTGGGGGGGGGGGGGGGGGGGAGACAACAAAAGAACTAGGGGAAGCAAATAATATATTACAATTGAGTTACGATTATTTATTTAAATATAGTAATTATAAAACAAAAGATGTGCGCCAACAGTAGTCGTCGTGTACTAATATGTGTCACGAAATTGTACGATTACTTTACCATTCTTGTATCTCTGTCGACATTCCTCAATTTTAAGGACGGGATGTCCGAACACACGAACGTCGAGCAACGGGCCTCAGGGTCTTGGCCGACTCACCCTGATAAATGTGTGAAGGAGAGTTGCAGTGGACAGACATTGTAAAATATGTATTGTTTACAAACCCATTTGGTAGAACTAATTTTTCATAAAATAACTTCTGTCGGAAGGGGAGATTACTTATACCGCACTTGGGTCAAGACAAAGAGCTAGAATGTGACGACCTATGTAAATGAGCTCCAATCATCGGATTGTTTGTTTGTTTTTTTTTAAAACGTTCATGACGTCATTTTGACAGGCTAATGGTGTATAAAGCGAACATGTACAGAGACAAGGTAAGACAATCTACACTTTAGTGTTATCATTTTTAAGAATATAGTTAATCTATACTGGTAAACATGATTTTCGAAAATGTCAAGGGAGCAAAATGAAACTAAAACTATTTTTCTTCATTATTCTCCTCCTTTTCTTTGAAAAATATTAGTTTAGAATTATAATGATCAAAAACGTGTCGAAACATCGCCGGTGACCTGGCATTCCTTTTTACGGTGGTCCCATAAGCCGCACCCTAAGGTTACCACAGCGTATCGTTTACTTCCCTTGTTTGAAATGGGTTCACGCTTCACAGAACAGGGGCAGGATATAACAGCTATAAATTATAATAATGCTTCCAGGATACAAAAAAAAAAAAAGGTTATAGGTCAGAGGTTACAGACTTCATTTCCTAGCAGAAATGATAATATAAATTTTACTCATGAGAAGTGAATACGAAAAACGAAAGAGACAATTCTGTTTCCTGTCAAAAATAGAATTTTATTAATTAAATGTAGCTTCTCCACTCATTACAATTATTTTTTTAATCCGCAGTTCTAAATAGATTTAGTGGTTTTAATATTCAAGACGTTAGATCTGAATTAATAAATACATGTATTATCTAACAATTAATTTGGATTGTTTTTTTTTTGTTTTATTAGAATGTAGTGCATTTTAATGTTGTGCAATACTAAACAATAATTTTCTACTACATATTACGCCTAATCCTACTTCAAAGTGAGGAAAATCGCACATGGCATACCATAGTATACGGTCTGCATTTTTGCGTTTAAATAATTTTAAATTCTTTATATCGTTAGATTCTAACACAGAATAGTAATTATAGAGATCGTTAATTTAAACTGTTTTTTTTTCCAAAAAGCCGCCATATTTGTTTTTCATTCTATTGTGTATCAACATTTAGG